>JACEII010000010.1:5271134-5424594 GCA_014332785.1 Antheraea mylitta
ACAAACAAACAAACAAACAAACAAACAAACAAACAAACAAACAAACAAACAAACAAACAAACAAACAAACAAACAAACAAACAAACAAACTCTTCAGCTTTATATATTAGTATAGATTTATAATCTCGTGTTACTTGTCTCTATATTGTGTTAAATTGGTGACAATTTATGTAATATAATTCGTTTATTGTACATAAGCGAAATGAATGAAAAATAATATCATGGAGCATGAATTCTGTGGTATTGAAAATTAAAAAGATAAAAATTTATGAAATATTATATAGAGGATTTGGCGCTTAAACCTTTACATTAACTTAGACATAGAAGAAAACTACCTATATTGACAACTTCAGAATTGGCAGTATGGGTTAATTCCTTCGATTGTCTTATTGGACAAATATTATTACTACTAAAGTTTTTCAATAGCAACACAAAATAAACTTTATAAATGTTTGCGATATAAACGTAACACGTATAACTAAAAATTCTAAACAAAACTAACGTAGAATAAACTTTTTGAATAGTAACACAAAATAAACCATGAAAATATTTTCGACAGAATATTATCGCGTTACCATGGCAACGCATATAATACTGACATTAGCACGCAGCGGAAGCTTCCAAAATAGCCCGATTTTGAGACATTCTTCATCAGTGCTCCGCTCCTATTGGTTTTATCGTGATGATGTGTAGTCTATAGCCATCCTCGATAAATGAGCTATCTAACACTAAAAGAAATTTTCAAATCGGACCGGTAGTTCTTGAGATTAGCGCGTTCAACCAAACAAACAAACTCTTCAGCTTTATAATATTAGTATAGACTAGCTGTTACCCGCGGCTCCGCACGCGTTTTTTGAATGTATTAAATAAATGTAAAATTGTTATTAGATGTGTAAATAACAATAATACTCTTTCAAAAATATTTGTAAGTATGACACGCACATCATCTACAGTAACAGGTAATATGTACATTATATATGTGAATACTAATAGTGTATCGAATGGGATGAGATTTATCATAAGCCACATACATAGCTGGAACTTTAAACTATGTATCAGTCTCATTGCTCACTTACACTATATAAGAAAGTAATGAAAATATTAAGCTATACATTATCGAACAATATGTGTTCAATCTTTTATTGTATAGATATAATATCAGGTATCGTCTGCTGAACTCGCTAGCTTCGCTCGCTAAAACAGCTAATTAGTTGGTTATTTGCCCGTAAAATTTCCGTTCAAATATTAATTGTAGTCCGTTGAAGCTGTTAAGACCTTGCTAGGTTAATAGCGCAATCATTTCTAAGAAAACAAAACCGTTCATATAGGTCCAGCTGTTTCAGAGATTACCCGGAACAAATAAACAAACAGATATATCGACAGAATAAAAAAAAATGTTGATATTTGTAGCACCGCAGATATATGTATTCATCAAAAAGTATTTATTTGAATATTATATACACACGCTTTATTCTTATAATACGTAATACGCAATATATCACAAACCAAAAATTGGAAACAAAACTAACGTAGAATAAACTTTTTGAGGAGTTTTTGACGGGATTTCAGTCAGTGTTATGTAGGGATTTTATATTTTATTCATAATTTTGTATTATTTTACTCTATATTGTGTTAAATTGGCGGCGTTTTATGTAATATGGTTTGTTTATTATGCATGAGTGAAATAAATGAAAACTAATGCCATGGAGCATGTATTCTGTAAGCTTGAAATTAAGAAGATAAAAATTTACGAAATATTATATAGAAGATTTGGCGCTTATGTATAGAGAATACATAAGAACTACCTATACTGACAATTTCAGAATTGGCAGTATGGATTAATTCCTTCGCCTGTATTGTGATGGACGAATATTATTACTACTAACCTTTAAGAATATCAGCACAAAATAAACTTTACAAATGTTTCCGACACAAACGTACCACGTATAATTAAAAATTGAAAACAAAACTAACGTAGAACAAACTTTTTGAGTAGGAACACAAAACAAACCATGAAAATATTTCCGATAGAATGTTATCGCGTTACCATGGCAACGCATATAATACTGACATTAACACGCAGCGGAAGCTTAAAAAATAGCCCGTTTTTTTGACATTCTTAATTAGTGCTTAACTCCTTTTGGTTTTAACGTGATGATATGTAGCCTATAGCCATCCTCGATAAATGAGCTATCTAACACTAAAAGAAACTTTTAAATTGGATCTGTAGTTCTTGAGATCATAGCGTTCAACCAAACAAACAAACAAACAAACAAACAAACTCTTCAGCTTTATATATTAGTATAGATTAGAAATCTATTACGTAAAACAGCAGTTTTAATGTGTTACTACGATGAGTCTATTGAGTCTTCAAAAATTAAATCATTGTATAAATTTGTCATCCTATTTTTATTTACATAATCATCGTTTCAATTTGAGATATAAAGCTTAGACATTAGGTAATGTAATATTTATAGAAATGTTAAGAAAATTTGACGTCATATTTACCCCACATGCCACATTCCACCCAATAGGGTAAAAATAAAAAAAAATAAACCACAATTCGCAGTGTAGTTAATCTTCAACTTTTTCTCCATTCTAAAGCCACAGAAAAACAATACAACTGAGCTTATCTATCATTAGTGATCAAAGTGAACAACACTGATAATGAGAAAAGGTAACGATTGTTGACAATTCATCTACTCATGTCCGGTTTCTTAGATACTCAGTTAATTAAACTACTAATAATTATTGACTCACCAAAGTTATCCATAAGATAAACTGTCAAATGGTCCGTTGAGTTTTACCGAAATTTTTGTTGTATGATTGTGTGTTCAGGAACGTAATTTGACAAGTTATCGAACCAATAACGCTATTAAACAGATAAACTACAATTAAAGTACATCAGAGACCGGGCATAAAGGAATTAAATAACAAGATTCCTGTTATATTGTTGACTGAAATACCATTTCAAGTAATAATTAATAAAACTTATAACAACTATAAAGGAGTTTTTGGTGGAATCTTAGACTGTCATGTAGTAGATTTAATATTTTATTCATACACTTGTATTATTCGACTCTATATTTTGTAATATTGGTTGTATTTTACGTAATATAGTTCCGTTATTGTGCACATGTGAAATGGACGAGGAATAATACCACAAAGCCTGAATTCTAAAATGCAACTAAAACTCTCTTGAAAGTTCTGATAAGGAGGGTACCATCTTTTTCGAACGTCGCCATAACCTACTCTGCAGTGACAGTAATTAATCTACTGGTTTGGTTGCCAAAAATAATAAAAAAAACAACTACAAGAATTATAACGTGAAGATAAAAGCAATGTTGTCCAATTTAGAAAATGTTTCTAAATATAAAATATTAGCCTCTGCCCGCGACTTCGTTCGCGTGGAATAGTTACTTTGTGCTAACGCTAACACGCAGGAGAAGCTCTCAAGAGAAAAAAAAAAACATTTTTAAACATTCTTCATTGGTGCTGCGCTCTTATAGGTTTTAGCGTGATGATATATACCCTAAAACCATCCACGATAAATAAGCTGTATAACATTGAAAGATTTTTGAAATCGGACCAGTAGTTCCTGAGATTACCCCCTACAAAGTCACAACGTCACAAATTCACAAACTTTCCTTTTTTTATAAGATTAGTATAGATTTTTAAAGCTAATCAACAAATACTTGAAATGTTATCATAAAGGAGGATATAATAAAATACAGTATTTTCATTGAGCACCGTAATAATAAGGGATATCGTAGCTCTAGGTTCACGTCAGAGATAGAGAAGCGAGGGTTCGCTTTGCGAACATGTGACATATTGCTTGAATCTGCTGCGCTCTCAAATCTGTCAAGCGTTATTAAACTATGACACGTGTGATTTATGTACTCTCACGACCGGCCGTATTATTATACGATATGCTGTATGACAATGGTTTTGTCAAATATACATATATTTTCTGTAGTTTTAATAGAGAAACTGTTAAGAGTTTCAACATGCCGATTCATTTATTTATTATCACACTACACACCTAGCCACGTAAACAAAAATTTAAGTCTGACGTCAAGTCAGTTTTGCTGTGAGACATGGAAGACTACCATAGAACTCACACACCAGCTCCAAGTTTTCGTTAACCGCAGTTTACGTCGTATCTTGAGAGTCTTCTAGCCAGAGACAATCAGCAAGCTAGAGTTGTGGAAAATGTGCCATGTAGATCCCATTGACCATCAAGTGCGACATCGAAAATGGACCTGGATCGGCCACACTTTGCGTAGGGACAACAACCATATCCTTAATCAGGCATTGGACTGGAATCCCCAAGTCAGGCGGAAAAATGGTCGACCTAGACAAACCTAGCGAAGATCTAGGCTTACTTGAAGTGAGGTGAAGCGTCAAGCCATCGATAGATCGAGATGGAGTAGCATTGTGTCTGCCCTCTGCCCCGACAGTTTGAGGACATAGGATCCCAAGAGAGAGAGTGAGACTCCTATAAATACAAATTATAAAATCTAGCCTTAGTTGTATCTTCGTTAGTTTAAATCTGGTTTACTTAAAATTTTGAAAAAGTATTGTGGTTATATTGTATAGTCAGAAAAAAAAATTAACCCTTACCCCGCCCTTCTGTTACTCTGTTTTATATATCTTGCGATTTTTATTTAATTACGATTAAGGGATGTAGTTTTATATAAATTATTTACACAGATGTAATAATGATTTATTCATAGTATGAAGTCACTGTAATATATTTTTAAATAGGCTTTAACTATATAATAAGTAATTTTATATGCATTGTGAAGCATCTATTTTTCATTAGTTAGTATCATGTCTTCGTATAGAAAGCACACAATCATTTCCAGTACCCCTCTAGTCTAATATATTCCTATTTTAGCTACATCGCCTCACTTGCGCCTCCTGGTGAGATAACAAAAAATTAAAAAAAACACATAGATTTACTTTATTTTTGGGTAATATTTTGTATAAAGTAACTTGTGCGAATGACAGATTAATGCCTTAATAGAACTTTACATTAAAGAACAAAATTATTTTCGTACATAAATAGTAAAAACATACATAAAGAATTTTCCAGAAAAACCATGACAATATAAAACTAAGCACTTTATATACGCTTAACAAATAAAATTTTTCTATTTAAATTGTTACTAAGGCAAGCATTACTTCTAAATGGTAAACCTTTCTGTCCACATTTTGTTTCCTATTCGAGCTATCCAACTTTTTGTTATCTACATAACATATCTGAGGTCGAGTTTTCGCAGGGAGGGCGTTATAAAATGTTTCCTGTTTACGATTCCTCCATATTCGCTTTATTGCTGTTTATACTATGGTACTTATTTAACTTAGCTTTATATCAAACTATAAATATAATACTGTTTCTAAATATTCTTGTGGAAACAAAAGCATTTTAGTTTTAATTGCGCTTATATAAAATTAGAACACGGCCAATTTTAGTTGATTGGTCTGGTTTAACGGGGTTCAGTTCAAATTGCGTGATGGAAAGGTCGACAATTAAGATGTATAAATATTTTTTAAAGAAACCTTGTGATGACTCCATTAAAACATGTTCATAATACGGACTAGAGAGGTTTGCAATACATCCACAATCGCCGTTGTCATGGGTACAAAGCTTTTTTAATACCATAGGAGATAAACGAACATGTGAATTACCTGATGTTAAGTGATCACCGCCGTATATAGACACTTGCAACACCAGGAGAGTCGCAAGTGTATTGCCAGCCTGTGTTGGGAGAGAGGAAGGAAGAGGAGAGGATGAGGGTGAGGAGAGGTGGATCTCCGGCGCTCTTACTGACCGAACGAAACGCAACAATGCCAACAGTGTTACTTCACGTCGATTTTTTATGAAAGGGTGGTACTACCCCTGACGAGCCGACCCATTCATGCTGAAGCCAGTAATAGCTTCAGAGTGGCTCTACCACCTACAGAGCAGGATGAAAAACAGGTTAACAATATTGTCGTGTCTGAAAACATGACCAATCAAAAGAGAGCAGTTGAGAGAAGATAAGATGAGATGAGATAATGAATACATCATCTTCTTACTGTTATCTTGGCAAAACATGTTCTTCTCTTCTACTTTCCTCTATCAGTTGTGATCTCAAATTTAAACACATATCATCTTTACACAAACTATTCATAACTTTGTAGGACTTCCGTCAATATTCATGATTAAAACTTTTCTAGTAAAATGACTTTCATGCCTCTTCTTGACATGTCTATACCATGCTAACCTTTGACTTCTTTTTACTTCTTTGTCACTGGGTTTATTTTTAAACTTCATCTGATTTACTCACTCTTCATCTTATCTATTCTGACTACATCTACATAACATTTGTATCCGTATATACGTATATGTATATCCGTCTCTTCCCTAACCTAGTATTCAAATTCATACAACACGACAAGTCTTATGATAATTTAGCAATTTTTCCTTAAGATGCAAGTGCAGTCGTGAGTCACAAGCGACCCTACACACGTTTCATTAATTCATCTACCTTGCTTTTGTCTTATTCCTTACATCCTTGTCTAGCCGTCTTGGATCAATTAAACGAGGTATCGAAAATTTAAGCACGCTAGTAACGACTTACCATTTAAGGCTATATGAAAGAATTTGCATGGACCAGCAAAGTCCCAGAAGAAACTTATTATGATTTATCACCATATGTTTTGTGGCATATACAATACATTTCTAAGTCTACTATTTTGGATAACACATCTGGTGTTTGGACCTTTTTAATACAAATCCCTTTCCAATTGTTAATCAGATTATTACTTTAATAATAATAACATAATTTTTAAAATATTATCAACTAACAATATAAAATGTCTAAATTTAAGTATTATCTTATATAGTTAAAATTGATAATGAATATAGCAAATATATATATTTTCTATATTTTATTATATAATAGCAAAATCAAGCTCGAAATATTTGTTGAAGTTATAAGGATACGGATTGGTTTTTGTGAACGGTACATTGCACTGAGGTCGGGTATCGTCTGTGAATAAAAGAACGCCTAAATCTAAGATCTTTTTACAAATGGCGAAGCGATTCGCAGTTTACTTGGCATTTAAGCTAATTTAGAGGATCCCTTCTGTGCTGGCATTTTGTTTTATGTGGCTGCTCGTTACAGGCGGCGGCCGCGCGTGAAGTTACGGCTGCGTTGAGCCGTCTCAATTGTATACACACTATAATATTAACACGCAGCGTTCCAAACGCAACAGTAGAAGTTTAAAAAACATCATTAATCGCTCTTGATTAACTTTTAACTCTCATACACCACTTTGTATGAAATTGTAAACGAAAAATACATTCAAAGGTGCAAATATATATAAGTAAATTTCAATTACCGCATGTATGTAAACGCATCATTCCAGAATGATTACACCTATACGACTAATTCTTTATTTGTTGTGTTTGCAATCACCACGACAAGGTTTGTATAAAAGAACATGTTCGGAAAATCGTACGAGAAAATAAAAAAATGGGTTAAAAATCCCCATATAAACAAATGTGTGAGTGAGTGAGATCTTCGAAAATATCGACAGATTGACATTCAGTTGTTCAGTTGTCATTTTATTTCATTACATAATCGTACAGGAAACGAAAGATTTTGTCTCATTTTCTTTGTTAGTACACCAGTCCGATTAGGCAGACAGCAATTATCAAATATATGCTTTTAATTTAGGGAATTTTAAAACACTGCGTTAGCTTTACATAATATTAGACAACCTAATTTGCAAATACCACTTAAATACACGAAAACTTTGAGAATCAAGGAACCTCATTTTCACAATATTAATCATAAAGATTTACTTAGGTTGTATGCTGTAAATTTTATATGCCATGAAATATATGATCGCAACGGTTTTAGTGTATAGTGCGTTAACCATTCAAATTGTGCATGGACAGGTCCGATGCAACTGGAATCTCACTACGGACGATATTTTTTATATTTTCACTATATCCCTGTTCTGGTTGCGTAAAAGAGTACCGTTTGTCGGCCGTAAAACAATAGTAGATACGTGAAAATAGAACCATGTTTTTGTTAAACTAGTTCGTAGATCCATTTCAAAATATTAACAGTAGCATTTCATTTTTGTAGCTTTATACGTAAGTTCAACTTTTAATGAGACAACAAAATGTATGTATATAAAATTATGTGTGTATTATCGCGTGTGTATGTGGGGTTTTTGATGTGAAACATCTATAGGCGGAGGGTAAACCTGATTGTTGGCGTGGCGACGCGAAACACGAGCTTTGCACTATTAATGAAACACTCAAAAAAATTGGCAACCCTATCTGTGTATACATAAGATTCAAACTGTTTTGTCGGTCACTAGTTCCACTAGTGTTACGCGGCACGTGCCGACGACCTAGCACCCTTTGACAATGCCGTCAAACACACCGCGCCTAGTTGAAATTTTGTATTTAATAAAAATGAATACTTTTCTAATAAAGTAAATAGACAGTAATTATTTATGGAACAATTTTTTGTAATGCCTTTTCATTATGCTATAGCTGATATTCTGTCATAAACTATTATTTTATGCATGTAACTTATACAGGACAATTTTGATGTTTCACACCTGCCAGGCATCCCGTGATTAAATACAAAAATTCAACTAGGCGCAAGCGAGATGTGAGTGGCGGTATTTATCATAGGGTTCTAGGTCGTCGACGCGTGCTACGTAACACACTAATATAACAATAGACCAGCAAAACAATTTGAATCTTATATATATACAGATAGGGTTGCAAATGTTTTTGAGAGTTTCGTTAATGGAGCAAGGTTTGCATTTTGTATCGCCACGTCGCCAAGCCAATATTACATTTACCCGCGCCTATAGATGTTTCACATCAAAAGGTAGGTACTCCCCAAGATATAGGTGAAATCTATATTAATACGAATGGGTTTGTAGGTAGAAGCTAATACATTATAAACTTAAATATAAATGTCATAATGGTAGTTTACCAAAACCATTAATACCAAAGTTCAATACATTTAGTTCATATACATTTTTAAGATTATTTAGCAGCTATATATATGTTTCAATAGTGGTACTTGAAAAACAATACTCTACGCTTAGCAGGTTGTATTGTGCTAAGTTCTTACTTACCTCTAAATGGTATTACAATGAAATAATAAACGACTATGTGGTATAAGAACATGCTTATATAATATTTTCTTTTTTTCTCGAACTGACTACGTTATTGACCTAGCAAGACCTCAACAGTTTTACCGGACTACACCTTACCACACTTACATAAAGCAATATGGAAAGGATTACAATATTTAATACTGGAACAATTTAAAAAGTAAACAAAAATTAAATCAATATATTTGCTATTACAAAATAAGTAATTATATTATTTAAAAAGTCAACCTTATAATAAAAATAATTTAATCATTTACATAGAACTATCATTACAAGTATGTACTTTCTCATGGGAGCTACAATTTTGTAAACTAAATCCATTTCCCTTTTCAATTTCCCAAGAATCCACCTGACTCATAGGCTCTAGTCCCTTGTCAAATAAAAACTTTTCCCATGTCTTATTGAATCAATGACTTTAATGGCTAAGAAACCATTTCATACGTAATTTTAGGAATCTCTAGTATTATTTCATTAATCTGTAATAGAATAATTTACTAAAAAAATAAATTAATAATATAATTTACGAAACTGGTGTAATTTCGTAACATTTAATGGCTACACTTTTAAAATAAAATTAATAGTATAGAAAATTTTGTTTTTTTTTTAAATTTAATAACACAATTACAATAAGTTGCATTTTCTAATTAACACAATTTTAAGCTATTATATATTTACTATGTGTTCTAGGTGGTAGAGCCATGTTGAAGCTATTCCTGGTTTAGTATGAATGGGTTGACTCACCCGGTGTAGTACCACCCTCTCAGAGAAACTCGACGTGAAGTAATAGTGCTCGCATTGTTGCGTTTCGTTCGGTCGGTGAAAACGCCTGAAGCCTACCTCTCCTCACCTTCCTTTTTTTTCTTGAACTGACTACGCTATTGGCCTTAATTTTTTGGCCTTTACATCTTCACCGGACTACTACACTTCTTCACCTTCCCACTCTCTTTTTCCCTTCCCTACCCCCCCCCCCTCCACTCCCCAAGACAGACTGGCAACGCACTTGCGACTCCCCTGGTGTTGCTAGTGTGTATGGACGGTGGTGATCACTTAACATCAGGTAACCCACCTGTTCGTTTGCCTCCTATGACATAAAAAAAAAAAAAACAATTTTAAGCACAGAATAATGTGATATCAAATTATAGACCTCAGTGGAATCAAAGTAAGTTCAGTGAGTTAAGAGATTACACGGATCTCCCAACTGACTTTTTGTTATGAGCATAATAACTGTCATTTGTTTGTATATCTGCTCTTTAGGCATTATAATTTGAGACACTCAGTTTGGAATTATATATCCGTATGCAAGATTGTAATCTCATGTTTATATGTTTACAGTCACGTAATCCATTAAAAAGCAAAAATCTTACTAACGCCTTGGCAATATAAGAGTACATTTTATAGATAACCAAATAGGAGCAAAATACCCATATTCAGTTCTACCTTGAAAGGCTTATGACTGAAGAATCGTAAAATATTTCACCAAATACGCACCCTATAGCAAACACAGAATTCAAGAATCACTAGAAGAGTACAGATTTATTTATTTACAATTGTTGCACAGTTAACAGTCCAATGAATAGAATAATAACTATAATAAAAAGAGCATACAAGACTGAAGACCTACAATGCCTTATTACATCGAGATAACTTACAATATGATTGACATATTGAATAATTCAATTTATAATATATTTTGAAGAGCTGAATCAATATAATTAGTATATTATATTGCAATATAATTTATTGTTTAGTTTTCTTCGCTAGCTTGTTCTTTTGATTCTTTATTCTGCTCTGGTAAATCAAAATCAAAAATAGTTTATTCAATATAGGCTCCAAAAAGGCACTTGTGAACGTGAAAACGTCCACCGGTTCGCAAAACAACGGACATCATCTAGTACCGACAAGAATCTCGATTGGGCTTGTCTTTTGAACATACATATTGTTATAATGCATTAAAATTACAATGAGTTTTAGTGGATGTACAGAGAGGTGTCAATTCTAGAAATTATCGTTCACATATTGATCCACTCTATTGCTATTAAAACTCGCTTAACAGTCTGGCAAATCAGCAATATGCTGTGGGACTTTATTGAAAAACCTAATACTATTACCTAGATAACTGTTATTGATTATACTGTGTCTGAAACATGGAATTAGGTAGGTATGAAGACTACTATACTTGTAAAATAGAATGTTTGATTTTTTTTAATATCATATAGGAGGCAATCGAACAGATGGGTCACCTGTTGTTAAGCGATCACTGCCGTCCATAGACACTAGCAACCCCAGAGGAGTCACAAGTGCGTTACCAGCCTGCGTTTGGAGGAATGTAGAGAAAGGGAGAGGGGTTAGAGGAGAGGGGAGAGGAGACGGGTTTCCGGCGCTCTCACTGATCGAACGAAACGTATGAATGTAAACACTGTTACTTCACGTCGGTTTTCTGTGAGAAGGTGGTGCTACCCCAGACGAGCCGACCCATTCATGCTGAAACCAATAATAACTTCAGCGTGGCTCTACCATCTACAAGTTGATGTATATATGATTGTTAACATAGAATGTAACCCTAAAGTAATGCATTCATATTGTAATATTGTATTTGATACTTCTAGATGGTTATAATTCACGAATGTACACCGCTCACAAAACCCCTCGAAAACGTAGGAAGCGGGCAATTTAGCCGGTAACTGCATCTGAATGTTACCATATCCGCGGAACAAGTGAAGATTGAGCTGTGAATGGTTTTCTTGTCGTAAACTGCGTGTCTTGTTATGTTTCTCTAGGAAGAAAGGCAAAATTTATGAACGTATTTACCGGGGATAGTGAATAAGATTTCTTTTTTTTTAGTATTTGAATATTTGATGCTTTATTTGTTACTAGTGGCCGGGCTTGGGTTCACCTGAGTACAATAGATAATTTAACTGATCCCGAGTGTCGCCAGGGGATGTTGTTAAAGCAGAACTATCAAACTTATCGTCTTTTGTTTGATTACTTTTGAGTATTTTTTTAGATAATGATTATTTCTGTGTCTTATCCGTAAAACGTGTACTGATGCAAACTTTTTTTATGGATTTCATTATAAGGAACAAATCAAATATACATTTGTTCACGTATATTTAACTAACAACGCAAAAAACGTCATAGAGTCTCTGAAAATGCACCACTTTTTCATTTAAGCTTATAAATATCGTCATAACTTATTATTATTTATATATATAGATATAAATAGTGTATATTAATATAGAAGTATCTGGTTGAAGAAGGCGTTACTTTGCGGAAATCCACCATTGAATACTAAGGTGGATACTACTCTGCACTTCCGCATGTATAATAAATATATACAAAATATATGCTTATTAATTAATTGATTTTCTTTTTGTTGTAGTTAGACGTAGTAGTGGTCAATCAGTTCCAGACGGAAGTGCGAAGTAGCATCCACCTTAGTATTCAATATAAAAGTACTTTTCAAATGGTGGAAGAATTTATCAAACAAACGCAGTGGTCCCAGAGCTTACTTACGTCATATACACATACATACAAAATGACATGATAACATCTGAGAATTCTCAAGATCAATCAGACCCGAGCTTCTTTTCTTGTTGATTTTTCTTTATACTTCTTGTTCCGAAAGAGAATTATTAAGTACCCTTTCAGAGATTTAAAATAAAATAACTTACTAGTCCGGTGAAGCCGTTTAAGACCTTACTAGATGAATTGTGTAGGCAGTTCGAGAAAAAAAAACTCACGTAAATAAACAGACAAGCCGAATTGTACGTCTCATAATGTAAAGAGATGGCACTATTTTTATTATGATAATTCCCGGATAAAGTCAAAGCTATTACTCAGATCAATCCCTTCTAGAATATTCAGTAAGATACGGTCAAACGGACGGTTAAAGATAATACCATAACGTGTACTTTACCTGCAATTTCTAAGAACACTGTAGACCGGTCTTTACTGTCACTTTAGTTTAATTTTTCTTTCTTTTACTACATCTAATTGCTAGGTTAACCCTCTGCTTTGTCATGACGAATCTAAAGTAATCAAACTAAAGTGAATATTAAAAAAATATAAATTCGTTATTTCTTAAATGTAAAATAATCTCATACAAAATCTAAAATTATGCTGCGTAATATATTTACGTCAAGAAGTTCGGAAATTTCACATTTATATCTTAATCATAACTAATATTGTAAAAGTGAAAATGGGTTTGTTCATTACACTTTCACGTTTAAGCTACTTAGCCGATTATTATGCATTTTTATACACGTATTTACGATTTTTATACACGTCAGGAATATAGAAAATTAATTAGTGTAACATACACTTTGAAAAAATGTACTGTTTCTGAGTGATACACTAATACAGGCTCATAACCTGAGGGGGTGGGCATTGTGGGGCAATGCTCTACCTTGATATCACAATGCCCTACTTTAAGAATAGCAAAAAGTAAGATAAATTATTGTAATTAAATTGTTTTTTCATAGTTTGTGGTAAAAAATTAGCGATAGGTATCTAAACTTTTCCGGACATACCAGTTTGTGACAAACGAGGGGAGATCAATTATGATACATTTTATACTTCCGCCCTGCCAGTAACCAATGCTGTCTTACCTGAAATTCGACTCATTTCAAGATATAACAATTATCATTGTACTAATGAAACCAGCCATAAATAGGTTGTGTGAAATCCGTGTTCTATTCTAATAAAGTCAGTACTGTATCAGCATCCGTTATACCATTTACCAGACTCCTATATGGTGACCTTACTAGGGTCCATGTAGAGATTGGGTAAATGATACAACGGATGCTGAAAAAATACTGACTTAGTTATATTAGTCAGGGAGTATATAAACTCCCTCACAAGGTGGATACTACTTACTACCTACAATGTTAAACAGTTATTAAATACATTAAAATTGAGAAAAATGTTCACTTCTTTTCGAAACTTATATCAGCTTAAATAACGCTGGAATTTTTTTGAAAAATGCAATGAAATTTTTTTACTTAAAACATATATATATATATTATACAAAAATAAATATGCATAGTTACATAATACAGTAACCAATATTCTTAAAATTAATATAAATTAAGACCACACGAGCTAATGTAAAAGATAGCTTGAAGTAAAAGTTTCTTTTTTATAAGGAGTGGAAGATATACGTTTTATTAATCCGAAAATAAAATCAAACATCATGCTGTGGACTCATGAGTATATAATGAGTTCAATCATACTACATTTTCAACCTTGTAGATTGAACTTTGATAGTACTCCTGGGTTTAGAAGCAATAGAGATTTGATCACGACACGCGTGCCTAGTATGCAAAGTATACGTACTTTCGACGTACTTCCAAGTGCTAAATTACAATTGATTGATGGAAATAAACTATAATATTTACACCACTATCCACCGTACCTTTTGACTTTTGATTATCCAATAGACCTACTATTTTAACTAGCTTCTCACGAATTTATATGTTAGTACCTGTGGAAAAACATTTTTAAATTAAAATAAACTGTTAAGTTTTCTTTACAAAATTAGCATCTTTTCTCATAAAAAAATACTAAAAAAGATATCTCTCTTATAATCATAATAATAAAATAATTTACTCAATTAAAATAAATTGACAGGTTTTTCTAAAAATAAAAAAATACATACACACGAATTCGAACTGAGGGTTACATGGATTTTCGAAGCAACCGATTTCCATCCGAGCTATTTTTGTTTTGACAGCGCCAGTGAAATTTATATTCTAGATATATTTTTTCATTGCCTGAAAACTCAGTAAAAAATGTTTTCTATGAATAAAGTCTAGGTAGATCGATTTATCGTCCCCGAAAGTACTTACATACTAATTTTCACAGAAATAGATGACACCGTTTCTGAGATCCTGAATATATACAAATATAAAAATAGACAAGAATTGCTCGTTTAAAGGTCTAATACCTTTATAAACAGATTTCACAGAACAAAAATAGACTCATAGTCACACAATATTTTCAAACGATTTCAAAACTTATATATACATTGTTGCGATTTCTAATAAGACTTTATTGGACTCTTCGTGTACGTGAGGAACTTAAGAAATACACTTTATTATATACCTTGAACTCCTTGCAATCCTTCCGCAGGCTTCAAGAAAGAAAAATAGCTTGTTAAAGTTTCATAGCTAGATTACGTCTGAATATTACTTACGTACATATTAGTAAAAAATGTTTATTTATATTTTAATATAAATATTTTTAATGCGCTAAAATTAAATAAAGAACCACTAAATTTTAATGTCTATTTAACTTTGAAATAGATATGCGGATCTAACATCCCTGAACTTTCGGCCAAACTTTCCTAATTTATAATTTTACACCTAATTAAAGAGCTCCATATTCTGAATAATGTTACATTTGAAAGTTAATTGTTTTACGAAAAAGTTTTGTTCATACATTAATAATTTTATAAAACATTCCATTAACTTACAAATTTTATTTAATAACGGTCGCTTTTTCTACGATTTATTTTCTAATATCTTTTCTTACGATGACAATCATACTTTACTCAGCAGTGTGTTTCTAAGTGTCCGCATTGTTAATGATGCAGACATTACTGGCTTTATCGGGCCGCTTCAGTTACGTAGGAATATTCTTCTCTTTATCTTGGTAAGTGTTCTAAGGAACTATCCAATTTCATTCCTGTCTCTTCCTTCCATAACCGAATCACGTGCGCTGAGCATCAGAGCCTCAGTTTTACGGTAAATCTCAGTACTAAAGTTCGTAACATCCTATCTTTGCCGTATCATACAGCTGTAAGACAATCTTCTGGCTTACGTGTTCCTCGTTCTTGTAGCATCGGGTCCTAGAAGCTCAACGGGAAGAGACATTCACGCAAGTCAACATGACACTGGCGACTTGCATGCATAGTTTCTCTCTCGATGGTCATTATTATTTTCGAATTGTACTATGTTTACCATCAGGCATATTACAGCCACTTTGCCGTGCTACTAAATATATATATACGTATATAAAGACTACACATTACCTGCGACTAAATCAGCGTCATTTACAATCTTTTTTTATATCATAGGCAGCAAAAGAACAGATGGGTCACCTGAGGTTAAGTGATCACCACCGTCCATAGACACTTGCAACACCATGACAGTCACAAGTGTGTTGCCAGCCTGTGTTAGGGGAGAGAGGGAGCGGAAGAGAAGTGGACAGGGGGAAATTGAGGAGAGGTGGGCCTCCGGCGCTCTCACTGACCGAACGAAACGCAACAATGCAACCACTGTTACTTCACGTCTATTTTCTGTGGGTCGGGACCTTATTTACTGCAATTTATTAAAAAAATGTTTTATTTTCCTTCCCCATTCCCCACCAACACATGCTGGCACCCACTTGCGACTCCTCTGGTGTTGCCGGTGTCTATGGACTGTGGTGATCACTTAACATCAGGTAACCCACCTGTTCGCTTGCCTTCTGATATATAAAAAAAAAAACAATGTCCTCTGCCACGTTTGTATGTCTGTCTATTCGCGATAAGCTCAAAACTACTGAACGGATTTTCATACGATTTTCACAAATAGATAATGTGATTCATGAAGAAGGTTTAAGCATATAATTCGGTTTTTTATTATTAGGGCGGAATAACGTCAACCGAGGCCGCTAGTTTTCATGTAAAACTGTATCGTGACTCTGTGACAATACTAACTTATTTATATCAATTCTCCCGACGTTAATGAGCATCTATTTATATAAATAGGCTTTAGATTGATATCATGAAGTAAACTACACCGTTGACATAAAGTCCAATCCAATTTTCGGCGCTGAACAATCTTCGCCATAACAATCTGTAGAAATAAATCATTTTAGTGGTATAATTACCAAAACTCCCTGCCAGCTAACGACCAACAAACGTCGATAGCTAAGGGTCAACAACTGAAAAACAATAAGAAATACAAAAGCTCATTAGTCACGCAAACTAACCTGATTCATTGGTTTCGTTGCTGACTTTATGCACGAGACCGATAATAGAATAAAAATAATCTTTTACAGCAAAATAAATGATTTTTGACACATCGACTCGCATTTTCCTTTGAAATACTCCTTTTTTATACTGTAATAAAATTATCTATAGTAATATTGATGATGATTGTTCCGACCGATTTCGGCCATGGCGACTACTTTAACCCCTAATCAGAGATATGTTGCTGGTGCGCTCGGAGATAGCTAATGTAGCCTATCTTCGCGGCAAAACTCCGTGCACATTGATACGTGCGCATATCATAATGATACATTATAGCCGGAGGACGAGCCTTTAACTAGTTGCGTTTGGTATCAAGGTCAACTTTACGCTGAGCCTCGAACTTGCATACTTCGCTGTTCACCATCCTGCGCCATTCTGACAGCTGTGGTGCCAAACGTTCCCAATGAGACGGAATGTTCCCAATGATGCATAGTAATATTATAGCGGTTAATTTTGTCAGTTTGTTCGTTTTTGTGATTGTAATCTCTGAATCTACTGAATCGATTTTGAAAATTCTTTTACAAATAGAAAGTCACGTTATTTGTGATTATCATAGGCTATATATTAATTTCAAAATTGAAAAGACTTTTTTGTGGTAATCGAATTTGCAAAGTAAATCGGAGAAAAAACGGTGGATCGAAAACGTTTCTTACGAACTTTGCCTTAACGATGAGAGATACATGATTCATTTCTATGTAAAAGTTGTAGAGTTTGATAATGACTACAAAAAGTCAGAGACAACATATGCCTGACTTCAACGTTTTTTATTATCAGAGCGGGACAACATTCGCTGTGCCCGATACTAATCCATTAGGCCTCCCACGGCAGCGGCTCAAGCCTAGGTTCGATCCCTCGGTAGGGAGCCCTTGAGTGCGTTGCTTGCGCGATACGGTGACACACAAATATACATCACTGCTACAACACTACACGATCACTCCCACACACGTGCACGCCTACACGCTTACACATGAAAGTGGAAGGGTTTACTTTTTTCCCCTTATCGAACTGAAAAACTCTCAATTTTCCGATAATAAATATATGGAGGAGTTGTTGAGGCATGTATGCTTGGTACACATATACGTTTCAACAACAGATACACATGAATAGTTAGCTAGGTTAGCTAAGATAGGTCGTGATTCTGCATGCAACAGGCAACAGCCAAGCCGAGGTGTGCCGTGCACCCTTGAGCTGGTTGCCATAATAAAATCGGCTGAGTGCCTTAAGCGCTCGCCTTAGTAGTCCGGTGAAGCTGTTAAGACCTTACTGGGTCAATAGCGTAGACATTTCAACAAAAAAAACCGTGCCCGATAGTATAACACAATTTCATAAATTTGGATCATGTTTACTATAAACTTACACATTTATAATTACCTTTTTCAGTCACTTAATAATATGTTTTTTTTTCTTTTAATGAGTATCTTAAACCATATACGTAATGAGAATTACACACAACGTCATTATGAAGAGCATTAAAGATGAATTAATTTGCTTACCATATAAATAACCTTAATAACGTATTTACTGTTTAAATTTCACTATACTTTTAGATTCTTATTTGTGATAGGATTCAATGATAGAGTATATACAGGTAACCTGATATTAAGTGATCACCGCCGTCTATAGACACTAACAACACCTAGGGAGTCGCAAGTGCGTTACCAGCCTATGTTTGGAAGGAAGGGGGAAGGAGAGGGTAGGGGAGGTGGGCCTCCAGCGCTCTCACTGGCCGAACGAAATGCAACAATGTAAGCACTGTTGCTTCAGTTCGGTGTCTCTGTGAGTCAGATGGTACTACCCAGGCGAGTCAACCCATTCATACTGAAACCAACAATAGCTTCAGCGTAGCTCTACCACCTACTAAAACCTACTATTATTTGTATTTATATTCTTAAATGTAACCCTATTTATAATTAATCTATATTGTCACACAATATGTTGTTTAAATACAAAATGAAATAGGATATAAATCATAGTGCTGAAACACACATACCATATAATGTTGCAATTGTAGAGTTAGTTTTGAAACAATAATTATTGCTTTACAGCTACCATAAAAACTTTATATAGAGGTCAAAAAAATAGATGCTTGAAAATTCAGACGAACACTTTATTGCCTGGGTTTTTGCCAGTTGAATAGAATGTACAGTATTCCAGTATTTTAGCAAACGTTTGGTCTTTTGTCTACTTGTTATTGAACATGCTGACTATTGAGTTCAGGAGGACGGGAATCTATATTTACAATAGATAGTCGTTGATAACTTTGTAATATGACAACTAGCGTTAATTTTATACTTGAAACATATGATATATATACAAATATAGATATGATATATATACAAATGTAGATACAAAAATATGTTAAAGTAAGAGAAACCGTATTTTGGATATACTATTGAACTATATTTTAACAAAAGACTTAAATTAAACTTAAATTTAAAATTGTAAAATATGAATGAGGTATAACGTTGAAATAAGACGCACATTAAGTATTTAATTACGTAATTAAAATCGTAAGTAATAAGTAAAGTTGGAGAGTTTGCATGTTTAAACGCACTATTATTAGAAAATAGTATGATTTATTCAAACATAATATCAAACAAGCTTTTTTTTCAGGTATATATTTTAGTAGACATTTAATTATTATCTAAATCACTAGCGTTCCACTCTAGTTTTGCTAGAACGCAATGATCATCATGATAATACATTAATTTATTAATTTTTGGTTGATTAAGTTTACTTATTTCATTTTCTCAAACCAGAAGCTATGGACTAGTTACGTCGACAAAATTCAATACACTTCTATAGTAGGATCTATCACATTTAGAGTTAAAATTAATGTGTTGTTATAAAAAATCGTATAACGACATAAATATAACAATCAATTATAACTAACCTAAATATTACTACTAAACGGAGGTCGATTTTAACGACCAAGTCCTACATATTGGTGATTCGAATTGCCTATAAACGTATAATCAAAAATCTTATGTAACAGATTTTCTTTATCAGTTGGTTACTCCTTCACGCCAGTTAGTGGCACAGAAAAGGACATTTTATTAAAAAAAATATATATATATACTGTTTTCTAGGGTTATATCCAATCGACATTACACGAACGACACTGCGAAAAAAGGCTAGTTTGTTTATATATTATGATCAAAACCGATGAAGGTGTGTATGAAGTTACCATCGCTTCAAAAAACATCACATTCATCGAACTCATTCACATAATGTTCTGTCCTATAGTATAGTTCAAGAGTAAAACCTACTTGCATGATCCTGAACTTATTGTCCGTCTCATCTGTAATGTTCTTTAAAACTTTTAGACATGCCAATCTAAAACATGGCATGAGTAACTTTTGTTTAACTTTAGAACCAAAATGATGATGGTCCGTTACAAGATCCAGCTTATCTGAGTTCCTACGAGCATTAATTAGATTTTAAAGGATATACAGAAAAATAAATATTAATAAAATAATTCTTATGATTTCATCTTTGTCGCTTGATGTTTTGTTTATTGTCATTTAAATAAGAAAATATTATACTAAACAACTAAAATTGATAGATACTGTACTTACAAGTAAACAATATTTCTGAAATAGTTTATTTTTTAATGAAAGAAGGTGTATATTGTTTATTGGTGCTGTGTATATTGAAAAATTTTAAGTATGAATTTAAAAAAAAAAAACATTGAATTGAATCGCGCCTCTAAAAAAGCTGAGTTAAATATTTACAGGCATATTGGCTTCACGAAAAAAGTAAATACATAAAAAATAAACGGTAAAAACAAAAGCTCGTAGATCTCCCAAATCCTCTAGGTGAGTCTCGAGCAAGTCTGTTACGGAAAATTTGTTTAACTTAAGTTGAAAAGGGGCAGATGCCTTCGAAACAAAGTAAGAGATTTGAACCGCAGCTTTGTAGGAAAATAATGTTGAGAGTTTTATTTCTCAATTAACATTCGACTGTCGAGTTTTGTTTTACAGATCGTCTTTTCTTTTCTCCGTGAGTTTTTATGATAATTTAAACGTAATAAAATATTCATCTTATATCCTTTTATATGAAGTTGTAATGAATAAACATTGTTATAATTCTATTTTTACCTAATATCGCTGTAAGGTATATATTTACATACTTTCCTTGACTGTATTATTTGTACTTAATGCCAGTCACGGCGCGGGGTCGAGGTCAGCGAACTTTTAATGATACAGTAAAATAGGTTAATTTTAAGGACTCAGTTAATTGTTCACCTTCTAATTAATATTAATCTATATTCAAATAATTGACGATTTGTATTCATTCATGATATATTTTGTCTTGTTGAGATTTTTGTACTTCAAAACACACTTGGTTGAAAGTAGATGAATAGATCAATTTATAGTTTGTTGGTATTACTAAAACAGTTAAGCAATGACGGCATACAGTCGTCAGTGTATTCGAATACTGCGTCGATCGATGTGGGATCAAATCATAGCATCCTGGTCGGGTTTTTTTTTATAAGCCTGTCTAGCTAGCTACAACTCGATGTTTTTATCTCAAAGTGACTAAGCTATTGACCTAGCAAGGTTTTAACAGCTTCACCGGGCTAGTAAGGCGAGCACTTATGGCACTCAGCCGATTTTATTAGACTACTAGCTCAAGGATGCACGATGTGTCGTGTGCCTCGGCTTGCGCTGTTGCCTGATACATGCAATTCACAATCTATTTAAGCTAACTTAAGCTACCTATTCATACATATATGAGTTATTGAACCATTTAAGTATACCAAGCATACATACCTCAACAACTCCTATATATATTTCGTATCGGATAGCTACAACCCGAAGGGAGAAAATGTGTCGCCAATCACATAGGTGTATTCCAGTTGCTGCACTTACGAGCTAGTCCTCCTCTATAGCTTCAGTGTGCTTACCATCTCAGATCACACATCTCTCAACATTAGGTGTGATTGTGGTCATATGCTAAAATTTATAAAATACATTAAAAATCCGCAGTAGCATAAGAAGTACATGAAAAACACCGTAGAACCATAGGAAGTACATGAATAAAGCCGTAATACCATGGGACATAGCTCGTTCACATACATTTCCATTTTCATAATTTTACACTCTTTTTTATAAATGACAATATCAATACTTTATTACATATACTTTTTGTAATCATATTGGTCATTGTAAAAAACGAAAATGGACTAATTCTACGGAGTTAATTCACACAATAATCAATTTAAAGGATTCCGTCAGGGGTAGACGTCTACGAGCGAAAACATTTTATGTAGGAGTTATAATTGAATTAATATTACAATCTAAAGTTAGGAACGTTCCTGAGTAGTTACAATTTTAGAACTATATTAAATCCAACTCTTATTCTAATCTTGACAGTATGATTGACGTTTTTACCAAATGTATTTTCCAAATACGTCAATTTGTTCTAAACTTTGGTAGACATAATAAAATACATAAATTAAAATAGCAGAAACGTATGTATCTAACTTACGAGCAAATCTCAAGACTGATAATCAATTTAACCCGCAAATTATTCAAAATAACATATATCCTTAATAATAAGTTCTTTGTAGGATTCATAATACAGTCTTATTAATATTCATTTTTACATAACATAATTCACCGCTTAAAACCCAATGTTATTATAATAAAACAATCCTTCATATCGTGAGGTAGAAATTCGTGTGTAGATTTACGACCGATGCACCAGGAGACTGCAGTATCGTTCTGGCACACGCCAGATGTGACCATATTGCGCAACCGTAAACAACTTGTCTCATAACCTAAGTCAACAAGTAAAAACTTCTTCGTATGATCTATGCTAACGTCTTTTGGAGGAGAGTAATTAGTACATAAAGGTTAAATAGTATTTTAAGCCAGATTTTACTAGTGCACGCGAGCCGTATAGCGTGGCGTGGAATAACGGGTTACCCACTCATCGAATACAGCCTACATGATTCAGTCACATAGTCGACTCCATACAATGTTGAGAATTAATTCGAGAAATTTAAGCACGAGTAAAATAACTGTGTTTAGTTATATAAGACAATTTACAAGGAACTTACTAGTTTATTCTATCACATAAATCATCACCAATCACCTCATACTTTTGGTATTATAAATATAGATTCTAATGTACGGAATCAAAGAACAAACTCGATATTAATGACTTTGTTTTACCAATAACGATCTCATATAAATCAGTTAATTATATATCTCCACTAGTAAGGTTCTAGTTACTGCCATTAATCTCTCACTATCTATCATTACGGTAAACAAGTTTATTAACACTGAAGAGACTGCTGTCCCGCTAACTGAGCTCCGACCCCTTGGGATAGAGTTCCTACACTCCATCTTATTGTATGCGATCAGTTAGTTTCATCCCTCATTCCGACAACTTAATATCTTATGTACACGTAAATAGTTCTTCTATTAAAGAATACCTAATATTTAAGAATAGTGCATTTTGCTGAGAATATAGGTCATGCTGTATTTATATTTATTTTACGCTGTGACTGCCACATGGGGCATATATAACTGGTCACGGTTTCTTTTTGTGATGCCACGGTAGTTATTGGTGGCTACGCTAGATCTTTTTACGAATGTAAAAATTCATCCATGGCCTTCTACAAGAAACATGTGATTGAGGCATGGTAGTAGTGCTAATTAACTTACGCAGTTAACTTTGTAATGGTCTTTTAATCATAATAATGATAGAATTTCACTTTGTATTACTCACTTTCAAACTAGAAACAGAATATTTATGTTAGCTTTTTTTTCTAATGAGAATTTAATTTCTAATGAAATTTTTTTCTAATGAGATGGAAGTATTGGTATTATTTTGATCCTCTATTAATACTGATATGGAGCATACAAAGTAATTTATTTTTCCAGCATTAACATACTAAACATTGTAAACGACTCATTAATATTATAAATGTGAGTTTGTTTGTTACACTTTTACGCCTTAACTATTAAAAAGATCATAATGAAATTTTATACTCACGACTTCAAAAGTACAGAAAAGGACACACGGTACTTTTTATCTAGAACAAAAGTACTGTTCCCGAGGGATACATGACATCTACGATAACATGAACGAAGCCGCGGGAAAAGCTAGTAAATCTATATACAATACATACCATCTTATGAACTAATTAATTCCATATAAAACATCGTCTGTCTTGTATTTTGGTTCAGATATTTAAGTTTTAAGTATCAGATGGATAGAATACATGAACTATAGTGATGACTAGAAATGACACTCTGTCTGTACATTCGCTAAAAACGATTGTGAATACAGTACCTTGTAATAAAAATATACACGAAAAACCAGTTCTAGTTTCTCCGTTAGTGTGTTATAGCTACTTCCGTAATAGTAATAATCGTTAAATAAAAACTACAAGCGGTATGTTATAGGGGGAAGTCCTGTAACGCCGGACGGCACCTACCGCCGGACACTCGTAATATTCGATCAAGTATAAACCTGTTCGATTGAAAGTACAAGTGAAAGGGGCGCGGGGGGGATACAGCTACAGGATCACGCGCCACGACTCGCCAGTGACGCGCAATGCGACGGCGGGTGCGGGAGTTTGCTGTTTTTGCGAGAAATTACGGTGAAACGTAAAAATCGATGTAAGTGATTCTAGCATATTTATGCACTTACATTTTGAAAATTTTCATAAATAAAAGTAGTAATTGGTTGTTATTCGTAAACTAGTAGAATATTATTAGGCTTTTAAACAATTTCGGTACGTACTACTTAATGTACGAAATTGTCTGTCCCTTAGCACCGGACACTAAGTCATCTCTTAACACCGGACAGTATACATGTTGATATTTTTTGTGAGAATTTACGGTATTTATTCTAATTATTTAATTTTGTTTTAGATTATTGAAGAACGAAGAGAATTGAAATGGAAGAGAAGAAAAAGAAAGGATCATGGGAGTCACAGAGCCTACAAACTGCTATAGATAAGATTATGTCAAAAGAAATGAGTGTTAGACAAGCTGCAATGCGATACAATATACCTAAAAGCACTATACATGACAAAATAAAGGCGCTAAATCGAGGAGAAGAAGTAATACTGAAACCAAAGTTGGGTAGGTTCACTAGCACCTTCTCAACAGAGTATGAACAAGTATTGGTGGACCACGTTAAAGATTTATCTAACAGATGTATGCCGCTTATGAAAAATGAATTTCTGAAGCTGGCCTACGTCTTAGCTGAAGTCATGAAGATTCCTCATCGATTTAATAAAGAGAAAGGTAGTGCTGGTAAACGCTTTTACTATGACTTCATGAAAAGACATTCTGACGTCTCCCTGAGAGCACCGGAAGCGACAAGCATAATGCGCGCCATTGGCTTTAACAAACCACAAGTAGATATATTCTACGATAATGTTGAAAAGCTGATTACATAGTACAAATTTACACCCTCAAGAATTTATAACTGTGATGAAACTGGTGTCAGTTGTGTGCACAAACATCAAAAAGTTCTCGACCCGAAAGCTTTCCGTCAAGTAGGAAAGCTTACTTCTGCTGAGAGAAGCAAAAATATCACTGCTTTGTTCTGTATGAGTGCTAACGGTCCCTACATACCGCCATTTTTCATCTTTCCTAGGCAAAGAATGAATGAAAGACTTATGATGAATGCTCCAGCTGAGAGTATAGGCGTGGTCCAGCCAAAAGTGTGGATGAACAGTGACTTTTTTTTACAATATCTAAGAATATTCGTCAAACCCACACAACCAACCAAAGAGAACCCTGTGCTTCTTCTACTGGATGGCCATTGCAGCTACAAGACACTGGCGGTAATCAGCTTTTGCAGAGAAAATCATATTCACTTGATGAGTTTACCACCACACACTACCCATAAGCTCCAGCCTCTGGATAAAACATTTATAAAGCTGTTTAAAGACGCATACAATCAGCGATGCGATGTGTGGATGAGGACAAATGCTGGATGTCAGATAACGGACTATGATATTGCTGGTTTGGTTAAAGAAGCACTTTTAAAAGTTGCTCGACTGGAATTTACAGTATCTGGATTCAATTGTAGTGGAATCTATCCATTTGATAGATATTTATTTTCTGATCTAGATTATTTGGCTGCAGATAAGACAAAAATACCACAAGAACAGACAGAAACTTCATCAAATTTACCAAACAACGAACAAACTGTATCAAACTCAGTCGTAGAACAGCTAGAATTGTCCTCAATTCCTGTCGTATTGCCTGAATCAGTTCTTACTGACGGATCAGCTTCCATCAGTCATGCACAAATGCCTAGTAATCAAGTTGAAGATGAATTTATGGATAAATCTAGACAATCTATTAACGAGCCTATAGTCACAAGTCCCCAACCGTCGACAAGCTCTGCTCCAAATCTTGTTCAGATAATTTATAACTTATCACCGTTACCTGACGGTGTAAAAAAGTGAACAGCAGCTCGAAAAACAAAATGTGAACGAAGTGAAATTTTAATAATAAAAAAGTAGTAGAAGAAAAAGAAAATGAAAAGAACATGAAAGATAAAAAGAAGAAAATAGGATCTAAGTTTAAAGTAGCAATTGGAGGCAAAGGAAAGCAAACCAAGGAAATTAAAACACAAGGAAAGAGCGCAGACAAGGGAAAACAAGTGAAAAACGTGAAGTCTAAAGGAAAAAATAGGAATAAAGTAAAACCGTTAACTGAAGAATCTAACACACACACAACAATTTGCGTAGTTTGCTTAGAAGACACTGACGAAGACTAGATCCAGTGCTCATCTTGTAGTGGATGGGCACATGAAACATGTGCAGACGTTCCAGAGTGTGGAGATGGCTACATATGTGATCGATGCAGACTATTCTGACATTTCCGGTGCGAGGGGTATGGCACAAAAATTCGTCCGGTACTAAGTGCCACTTTTATAAATTACATTTTTCTTTACCAAATTTTGATTGATGGTATTAATTATTTTTAAGCAGAAGTTGTCTATTTTTGTATTTAATTTGATTTCTAACTTTATAATCTCCTGTAAGTTATAAATAAATAATTATTCCTTAAAATATTTTTTTATTTTATTTATAAAAAACCTTAGGTGTCCGTCACTAGGGGACTTCCCCCTATATATACTCATATTATATCAATAACTCACATAGATTTTTTTTATTTCATAGGAGGCACACAAACAGTTGAGTCACCTGATGTCGAGTGTTCACCACCGTCCATAGATACCAACAACACCAGGGGAGTCGCAAGTGCGTTGCCAGCCTATAATTGGGGGATAGAATGAGAGGGAGGAGAGATCGCAACCCAACAACACAAGCACTGTTACTTCACGTCAGTGTTTTTAAGACAGTGTGGTACTACCACGGGCGAGCCGACCCATTCATTCTAAAACCAGTAATGGCTTTAGCGTGGCTCTACCACATACAAAAATAGATTATTAATTGTCATTCTAGGTTCGAAAAGTCACCAGGGACAGCAACGCACATGTGATACTTCCGGTGTTCAAGCGTCCATAGGTTACGGTTACCACTGACCATCAGGCGGTCCATACGATTGATTGTCACACCGTGGTTTAGGTAATAGAAAATTAAAATTAAAATTAACTACTCAGTACTGGAAAATGGATTGTAACATACAGAATTATATTTTTCTTATTAGTTCTATTTTTTATTTTGCACTTCTATCGTATTTTATCTTGTCTGTTTAGTTCACCATTTAACACCTTTAAACAAGCAATTTCTGTATATTTGTATACGAGTATATTCAAGATCTCGGAAACAGTGTCATCTATATATATATATATATATATATATATATATATATATATATATCTATATGTATAGATCTATACTAATATATAAAGCTGAAGAGTTTGTTTGTTTGTTTGTTTGGTTGAACGCTATGATCTCAAGAACTACAGATCCGATTTAAAAGTTTCGTTTAGTGTTAGATAGCTCATTTATCGAGGATGGCTATAGGCTACATTTCATCACGTTAAAACCAAAAGGAGCTGAGCACTAATGAAGAATGTCTCAAAATCGGGCTACTTTGGAAGCTTCCGCTGCGTGTTAATGTCAGTATTATACGCGTTGCCATGGTAACGCGATAACATTCTATTAAAAATATTTTCATGGTTTATTTTGTATTCCTATTCAAAAAGTTTATTCTACGTTAGTTATGTTTTCGATTTTTAATTATACGTGTTACGTTTATATCGCAAACATTTCTTAAGTTTATTTTGTGTTGTTATTCAGAAAGTTTAGTAGTAATAATATTCGTCCAATAATACGGTCGAAGGTATTAATCCATACAGCCAATTCTGAACTTGTCAATATAGTTAGTTTTCTTCTATGTCCAAGTTAATGTAAAAGTATAAGCGCCGAATCCTCTACATAATATAATGTAATTTTTTATCTTCTTAATCTTCAAGACCATAGAATTAATGCTTCGTGGTTTTATTTTTCATTCATTTCACTTATGCAAAATAAACGAACGATATTATATAATACGCAACCAATTTCTACACGATATAGAACCATGTAACACAATATTATGAAAAAAATATAAAATCCACTACCTGACAGACTGAAATCCCGCCAAACACTCTTAAATAACTCTATTCTACATTAGTTTTGTTGCCAATTTTTTATTTGTGATATATTACGTATTATAAAAGTAAAGTGAGTGTAATTTATATTAAAATAAATTATTTTTGGTGAATAAAATCTGTGATGCTACAAACATGAAATTTTTTTTTAACTCTGTCGATATGTCTGTTTTTTTATTTGTTCCGGGTAATCTCCGAAACGACTGGACCTATTTGAATGTTTTTTTTCTTCTTAGAAATGACTACGCTTAACAGCTTCACCGGACTACAAGTAATATTTGAACGGGAATTCTACGGGCAAATAAGTAACTAATTAGCTGTTTTATTTAATATTGTTCGATAATGTGTAGCTTCATATTTTCATTATTTTCTTATATAGTGTGAGCACTGAGGGTGACATATAGTTTAAAATTCCAGTTATGAGGCTGATCATAATCCCATCCCATTCGATACACTATTAGTATTCACATACATAATGTACACGTTACCTGTTACAGTAGATGATGTGCGTGTGATACAAATATTTTTGAAATAGTATTATTGTAATTTACACTAGATGTGTAATCACAATTTTAAATTTATTTAATATATTAAAAAAAAACGCGTGCGAAGCCGCGGGTAACAGCTAGTTGTTTTATATACATATATATAAAACAATATATATATTGTTTTTGTAAAAAAAAAAGTTAAGTTTAGAAGGCAAACAGTTTATTTTAATTTAATAATGTTTTTTAATGCACCGCGCTAGGCTCGGTCGCCCAGGTACTTCACCTTAATTTACACATTTTATTTCAAGTTTTTATACGATTTTGATACTAAGGAAGGTAGCAGTAAATATGGATTTATTTTTACTGTTGGACCCATATACTATTCGTCGGATTGTGATAAATCTTTAATCTTTTAATTAAATTAAATCTTTGCCGAGTTACTTTTAGCACACTCATAAAGGTCAGTGAATTAAGACATTCACTTCCCAAAAAATGGCGTCTGAGTTGTTACATTTTCTGAAGTCCGGTCAAAGGAACCACACGTTAGGTATATACTCTACACTGCTTACAACATAATCCATTTAGGATTCTAATCACAATTCGACGAATATTAATAGGCTGTGAAAAAAGAAAAGCTAGATTTTGTATTTAAGAAAAGTTTGGTACACGAACATAATTATATAGAACCTAATTTTGTTATCGCTAACCCATGACTAGGTAGGTCATAGCACTTAACGCTGGGCAGCCGTGCGTTATAATAAATAATAAGAAAAGTAGTGTTTGCTACCAACATTTCAATAGTTGATTCTAGACCTTTACCAATATAACTGGATTAAGGAAATTTATATAGATTCTTACGAATCATTTTGACATTTAATGAAACCATGTTCAAGCGTTTATTGGGCTTTATATAACCTTTTAATAATGAATACTTTCAAGTAAATATGGTATGTGTAAGAATAGCGCCCGTTACTCTTTGTGGCTGCTCTGACTATAGCCGTAATTAGACTTATGCATAATATAGTCATGAATGTAACAGAAAACAAGGTTAAAATACCAATATAGGAATTTAAAATTGGCATTTGTTTATCCTTAAGTTCTCTCGATGTTAGACGTACCAATAAACCTCTTACTACTTATGAATGAAGTAGTCGTTTTGTTTGTCTAGGTCCGATCCCTCGGTGGGGAGCCCTTTAGCGCGTTGCTTGCGCGATACAGTGACACAAAATTTTAACATCACTGCTACGACACTATACTATCACTCTTACACACGTGCACGTTTACACGCTTACACATAAAAGTGGAAGGGTTCTATTTTTTTTCCCTTATCGAACTGAAATAGTTTAAAAGTTTTCCGATAAGAATTATATGTAAGAGTTGTTGAGATATGTATGCTTGGTACACATATATGTTTCAACAACTCATACATATATGAATAGTTAGTTAGCCTAGGTTAGCTAAGATAAGTCGCGAATTGCATGTAACAGGCAACAGACAAGCCGAGGTGTGCCGTGCACCCTTGAGCTAGTTGCCAAAAAAAACCGGCTGAATGCCTTAAGCGCTCGCTTTAGTAGTCCGGTGAAACTGTTAAGAACTTTCTAGGTCAATAGCATAATCAGTTCGAGAGAAAAAAAAAGTTTTGTTTGTCTTCTTTTTAAATTATATTAGTGTCACACGAATATCACTCTGATATGTTTTAAATTTAAAATGCAAGCGCGACTTTGAATTGTAGTGTGTTGAATTGTAATCAACCAGACTGCATCAGCTATTATTATAAAAACTTTCGTACTTTATAATGGTAGCTCCTTAATTTGGGTACGTATCTTTAATCTACGAATCAGAATGAAATAGCAATTGGTCTGTATCCAATTTACGAACTGCGTGTGGAATGAATATATCAATTAATTGTTTTCTACTTCTTGAATGTATCTGTATGGAATAAGCAAATACAAAAAAGTTAAACATTAATGGTGACCTCTAGGAGATTTGTTTAATATCAACGAATATAGATTTTTTACGAGAAAAACCATTTTCAGTTTTTGGAACTATGGGCAAATATTTTACATAAATGACTATATTCTTGAGTTACACATTTTCACAAATATACTGTAAACGTTTTAGTTTGTTAGACAATACTATTTGTAGTTATACTACGTTTAATGGATTACATTGCTGAACTAGGAGTTAATTTTTTTTTCTTGTTGTTAATTCGATTATATAGGTACCGCCTGTAATAATTCGTGTAATAAAATTAATATAGGTTTGATTTTACGCTTCGAGTAAGAATTATTAGAAACTTTATGGAGATCATCAAGGATTGTATGGCTTCGTTGTTTTGGTAAAATATCATTTTAAATAGAGATTGTATATGAAGTTCTGAATTCATCACATATTTTCGTGCTGTGCACCCTTGAGCCAGTTGTCAAAAAAAAAATCGGCTGAGTACCTTAAGCGCTCGCCTTAGTAGTCCGGTGAAACTGTTAAGACCTTGCTAGATCAATAGCGTACTCAGATCGAAAAATAAAAATCACATATTTTGTGCGCTCTCTATAAATCTCCCTATTATTCGCGTAGGTTGACTTCTATAAGGTTAAATTTTTCAAGTGACATAGACACTGTCTAAGCGGTTGTAGCTAAAAATAATCCGAATAGAATGGTTTTTGTATGCCCTCTTAAAATAGGAAATTATTATAATGCTAATGACCTTCCGCATCATCGTTCTGTTAAAAAAAAATTGTTGTCTCATAGAAACCCTTACAAACTACTAAACATTTTAAAGTTCATCTATTAAAAATTATCATTCCTTGTTAACCCCATTAAAATAACGTAATAACATGTAATTCAGATAATACTCTAAAAAAACTGTTAATAAAACTCTCATCAAAATCTGTTCAGGTGTCAGACACATGGATTTTATTTATATGTATATATTTTCTCTATTAAACATTGACACAAGTGACAAAGTATTAAATGAAATTACCTCGTCATATTATATAATGCGACATAATATCATTATTATACACAGCATAAAAATTAACCAATATAAAAGCATAATATACGTAGATTAATGTAACAACCACACATCGTTAAGATATTAAAAATTAATTAAATCTCTCATTCACGTTCGTTCACGTTTTAGGTAATTTAATGTAAACGAAATCGGTTTCATAATTAATTTATATCGTGGTAATATTTATTGAAATAATAATGTGAAGTATCTCGTAAAATTATAATCTCAAATGAAGACGAATATTTTAATAACATTGATATATCCAGTATAAAGTATGAGAATATCTATTTCATCTTGTTCTAACAATAATATTTCTTACTACGACTTGACATTAAGTATCATAATTTTTAGTTTCATTATATTCATATATTATATATTGCGCAATATTCACACCATATATTTTGTTATATAATCAATATTAATAAACAAGTTTTATTTACACTAATATTGTAATTTAAAATTCGTAACAAATGAATGCACGGTCATACGTATGCATATAACGTAGTATTGAATTATGAAATTGATTATCTGTACTAATATTATACGGAGGCCAAGTTTGTGAGTTTTTGACGTTGTAGGGGGTAATCTCAGGAACTATTGATCCGATTGAAATTATTTCAATTTTATATAGCTCATTTATCGAGGAAGGTTATAGGATATATCATCACGCTAAGACTAATAGGAGCGGAGTACTAATAAATAATATTTCAAAATAGGGTTATTTTTACTCTTGAGAGATTCCGCTGCGTGTTAGTGTTGGTCCAAAATAATTATTCCACGCGAACGAAGTCGCGAGCAGAGGCTAGTTATTATATACTTTTATTATAAAGAAAATTACGTAAACAGGTTTGCGTGTTTATATCATGAACCATAGAAATTCTCGATAATAAGTAGTATAAAACATCAAATTATTTTTATAACATTCATTATGTTGAACAAGTAAACAAACTTATGAAGGGCAGTTTTTCTACCACAATAATAGGCTCTCTTGATTTCCATTCCGACCAAGCCTAAATATTAAATGTACTTACATCCCCCATAGCGTGACAGTAATGCACGGTCAACCTGATATTAGAGAGGCATAATAAGTAAATATCTGGAGATTTATGATCGAAATAATTAAATAGAATCGCATTAATAACGTAAGTAAAATACTGGTTTGTTCCGAATGCGGAGAATTAATAAATATGTAATTGTACTAACCCAGTAATAATGATTTGAATCGTTATTTGTTGGTACTTTTTTTTCGAACTAACTACGCTATTGACCTAGCGTAACTTTAAACTTTTAACAGCTTCACCTGACTACTAAAGCGATCGCTTAAGGCACTCAGCCGATTTTATCTGACAACTAGCTCGAGGGTGCACGGCACACCTCGGCTTGCGCTGTTGCCTGATATATGCGATTCACGACCTATCTGAGCTAATCTACAATATATCCAGCACAGTCACTTTGTTGTACTATCTTACTTAAGTAATGTCAAACAACTGTTGACAATAAAATGATATTAAAATAGGGAAATAACGACAACAATGTTATTAGGGGAATACAGAATATTTTGAGTATATTGTTACTTTATTATTTTATAACTATCTTTTACACGGGGCTCCGCACGCGTATTTTTAGTTGCAATAAAGAAGTATAAATTTGTGAGAATTTGTCCAATTACAGACATGCTTTTTCAAAAACGTGTGAATGACGTGTAAATTAGATATATAAATACTAACAATGTATTCTGTATTTTTATGAGAAACAAGGTTTCAACTTATTGTTTAAAATTGTAGAATTTTTATAATTTGTAGTAATTTTGAAGATAGAAGGGGTCTTTCTAGTAAGATCTTAGACTATAAACGTATTACGTATCCATAACCTAAAGCATAATACAATAATTTCTTGCAAAAAAGACAAGCGACTGCTTTTTGCATAGTGATAAAAACTTATTTATATTGACAATATGGACATATTACATACTCATAGCATTTTAGGAGATAGTTTCATTAATTCTGTATAGTTTAAGTCAGTACTGATATAGTTATTTGATGGAGTAAATTTCAACATATGTTGCTGATGGTAAACCTTATTTAACACACTGTTAGTATTTATATATTTAATGTACACATTACATGTAATTGTAGGTGTACTTAGAATTTGTTTTAAAAAACATTTCCCTAATGTTAGATGTTTTCTTTAATACAATTAAAAAAGTGTGGGGTGGTGGTTAAAGCTAATCTAAAATAAAATAGCCTAAATTACTTCTTATATGGTCAGTTAGCTACCAATAACACTCCCGTGAAAATCAGGCCAATCGTTTTGGAGACAGCACTGCGTACAAAGCCGCGGGTAACATCTCGACTTACGACTTCGAACAAGAATTGTGAACTGTAAGCGACTGAATGAATGCAAACCTTGATACAAGACTATTGAGCATACCTGAAGCTTACTAAGTTTCAAGCTGAGTATAAGACCAGTAACAGTTTTTTGGGTAATATGTAATAATGATTTTACAACAAATTCCCAAAGCACATTACCAATTTGCTGGTTGTCAGCGCAAGCACCATGTCAGGCGTATTTTGGAGTCCAAATATTTTATAGAGTAGATCAATATATGAACAACGATGATATCTGGAAGGAATGCTTCTCTCTGTTTATCCGCTGAAAACAATTTTCACTTTAGTCTATACTAATAATAATAACATATATAATATTACAACTAGGTAGATTTTGTGAGTTTGTGACGTTATAGGGGGTAATTTCAGGAACTACTGGTTTGATATGATAAATTATTTTAGTGTTATATAGCTCATTTATCGAGGAAGGTTTACGTCACGCTATGACTAATAAGAGTGGAGCACGGATGAAAGATGATTCAAAATTGGGACTTTTTTCCTCATGAGAGCTTCTGCTGCGTGTTAGTTTTTTTCCAACTGACTACGCTATTGGCCTTCACAGCTTCACCGAACTACAAATGTGCTGCGTGTTAGAGTTAGCCTAAAGTACCTATTACCACGCTGACGACGTCAAAAGCAGGGGCTAGTATATTATAAGGGTAAATATGTAAGTTATAAAGAGAAAAACTCGGTATAGTTTCTTATCCATTCTTATGGATAAATTGTTTCTTGAGTTGTTTTACGAGCTAGTGGTCATGGCTATGTTAATAAGTGCCTTCTTAGGGATTAAATTGAATAAAAACGTTTGACTTTGTTATATTCGATAACCAAATCACAATGGTCCTAGAAACAAAGCCTGACTCAACATTATAGCTAATGGAACAAACTGAGAAACATTTTCAATTTATCGTTAATGTGCAGATTGTTTTTTCAAAGCAATCCACTTCTGAATGATCTGTACATTAAGTACATAGTGTAATTGCAATAGCGTATCCGGCCGACAGCACAAACAGCGGCCTTGGACAATAGTCCACAGTTTGTTTACTAAACAGCTAGACAGACGTCCCCTTTCAATCATGGTCCCGTTCGTCGTTTGATCAAGCTCTCAATGTTCTAGATAAAGCTAAATGAAGTTCAACTCACCCTATTTAGAAGTAATTAATCGTACCGCATAGTTTAACCTTATAATAAAAAATGTAATAAAGTTAACGAGTACATTAAAATTAAGATTAATTCATCTTACGTACATAATAATTGCTCGCAAATATTATCCAATAAAAATAGCCTGTATCAGTGTGTACACGCAGAGAAAGTGGAATTTCTTTAATATATATCAAATTACATTTATGCAGTGGCGGATTTGCTCTAAGGCCCCGGAGGCCCGGGCGGCCAATCGTGACAAAAAAGTCACTAACACAGGGGTGGCTGGTACTTACTACATGGCCTGGGGCCTAGGGCGGCCAAGACTCCAAATCCGCTACTGCATTTATGAGAACGCTTAAAAACTATGTTCTGTACGTAGTCCCGTAATATAAATACTTAATTATACATTTGTACATATCATCTTTGTGAGACTACTAAACTCAGACAGACACTTATACATACCCCACAAGTACATACCTCCCTTATGTTAAAAGCGTAATAATAAATTTCCTTACCGTGCCATAGGAAATTTCATTTCAAAAATATGACAATAAATACAGGAAAAATATTTCATCTTTATAAACAAACTTTATAAAAATGTCGTGATGGCCTATATAGTGGTTTGAGTGGTGGAATAATATTTCGATGTCCCCCGGTATATACCAAGGAATTTTGGAATTCCCGTACATTTACTCATTTAAATTGGTAACATTATCGTATGACGGTGAAGGAAAACATTATGAGGAAACCTGAACCTGAGAAATATTCTTGTAGTACCTACTACTGTATAAGGGAAAAGATAGAACTGTGGATTTCTCAGAGTTTGAAATCGCCAATACGTCGATGATGATTACGATGTAGATGAAGTCGTGGGTATCCGCTAGTTAATTAAATAAATCGATACACAGAAATAAACACAAAATATTGGCTGGTTAACAAACTAATTTCCCAGACGGCTGTATCGATTTTAACGAAATATTTATACTACACATTTCATATTTAACAAAAGTAACTAAACATCGGGAAAAGTGTTATAGAGGCATTGACATATAACCCAAGTCGAATAAAACCAGTATCAACCCAGTCTCGAATAAAAGTAGCGCTCAAAACCGGCCGCAGAAACTCCCCAATAAATGACGGCTGTGAAACATTAAGTGTCTATCTTGGGTTTTTATATATCAACATATAGATATATAAGTATTAATGACAAAAATACAGTAAAAAATAAACAACAGCCCACAATGAATTCAAAACCAAACCGTAGTTCCTATAAAACATCGAAATTATTTTCATATTAATAATTAAGACATATATTCAATTCAATATTCATATTCAATAAATAAATAAGATGTGAAAACATTTGTTTCAATATTTTTCCATTAATCACACTTAAACAGCGGGAAGGATTAAGATTAATTTTGCCAACAAAGTCGATGATGTCACGAAATGTGAAACTATTACGCGTCATGACATGCAAGGACGCGTGATCGATCGTATTGCGTTTGCGTTTTACGTTTCAGTTACATACATTTAAAAACAGTTTATTGATTAATTGATTTGGCTGCATAAACTCAATACAAAATATAAACATTACATGTACGCAGACCGCTAAACTTCAAGTTGCTAGTCTGGCGCAATTGTAATACTTGACGAATATGTCGAGATTATTGGTGACGCGGACCCATAAGATTTTCCCCTACTAAAAATTGCTAAACGAAGCTAAAGAATTTTCACTTTAAATATATGATGAGTAACATTAACATAGGTAAGAAAAAACAAGAATTCTCAGTACAGCTACCTTTATATCAAAAAAATAAACAGCAATTGTTTTTCAGTTTCTCATAACTGGCAATTTATTCGTAGTAACTGAAAAAAGAATGTTTCAATGAAGCCCTCATCTGTGGTGACATTGTTTCACGTAGAAGACTTCAAGGGTTTCAGTATCCAGCACAAAGACCAAGCAAACCATTGTTTAGTTTCCTTCACTTGAAATTTTAAATGCGAACGTACAAATAAAAGAAACTCTCCTCAAGACTTGAGTTTGTTTTTATTAATTATACATTTCAAAGAGCAACACGTGACTGCAAATTTACGCTTGTTTCTGAATTTCAATTCCAGGAAATCTTATTACCTTCAACGTGCTTTTGGAAGTCAAAACTTTTTTCACCGCGTTGAGCAATTAAAAGAAATATTTAGTGAAGGAAAAATTATGAGTACAAATCACCGATGACCTCGATATGCTAGTGAAGCGTCACGGATAAACTCGACATGCTCGTGACATATTGCTAGGAGCCATTTCCATTACACTTCAAACATTCTGTAGGTGGTAGAGCCACGCTGAAGCTATTACTGGTTTCAGCACGAATGGGTTGGCTTGCACGGGGTAGTACCGCCTGACCCACAGAAAACTGACGTGAAGTAACAGTGCTTGCATTGTTGCGTTTCATTCGATCAGTGAGAACGCCGGAGGACCACCTTTCCTCCCCCTTCCCCCCACACCCCACCTCCTACTCCTTCCACCAACCGCAAGCTGGCACCACACTTGCGACTCCTCTTGTGTTGCTAGTGTCTATGGACGGCGGTGATCACTTAACATCAGGTGAACCGCCTGTTTGTTTGCCTCCTATGGTATTAAAAAAACACTATATACACTCGATTGTTTATATGCGTGTTTGAATTTTTGGATGGGTAAAATCTTGTGATTCCGAATCACCGACCGTCACCGATGTCGTTTATATAGTCGTAATGTACTACACTTGCGCCAGACTAGCGGAGCGTAGTATACCGGCCTGTGTACTTATAATATTGCTAATTTGTATTAAGCTAATAAACTATGAAAATTTAGATAATTATTCTTCGAAGTCCCAATAGATGTGAAAACCAGAATGTTAATAATTTTAATTTACAAATTATTAAATCTAAATAATTCGGACTATAAATGATTTGAAAATTAAAAAAAGAACATAGTTATTTCATTGTTCTTTTTATTCCCTTCTGTCGACAGTTCTTATGACTGTTTACTATTTTTCTATTACTACACTCCCAACTGTATGGCAAACGTACTTAAAAAGGTGCTGACATCATAATTGTCTCTGTGTTTATAATGGTAAAACAACTTGAACTACTCTTTTTATTCATTGACTAGCTGACCCGTGCAACTTCGTCTGCACCAAATTGGTTATCACTGGTTTCAATTGTATTTTTAAAAGCGATAAAATTGAATAAAACTGATACCCGATTGCAGCCACAACTACCGTTTCCAATTGTGAATCCTAACTATCCCCGGTCTCACTCAAATATACCCAGATTACATGTGATTTTTGATGTAAAACATCTATAGGCGCACCCTAAACTTAAATCGGCCATGGCGACGTTCGTGGTGATTACACACAAACTTCGCACTATTAACGACCCTATCAGTAAAGCATAAGATTCAAATTATTTTTCTAAACTATTATAATAAAGAGGAATCGTAGTATTTTTGTATGTTAGTTACGAATAAACTCAAACTACTGGACGGATTTCGATAATTCGTTTACCATTAGAATGCTACATTATCCCTTAGTAACATACCGGATTAGACCTCCCATTAGGTTCGATCCCTCGGTAGGGAGCACTTGAGTGCGTTGCTTGCGCGATACGGTGACACACAAATATACATCACTGCTACAACACTACACGATCACCCCCACACACGTGCACGCCTACACGCTTACACATGAAAGTGGAAGGGTTTACTTATTCCCCTTATCGAACTGAAAAACTATCAATTTTCCGATAATAAATATATGGAGGAGTTGTTGAGGCGTGTATGCTTGGTACACATATACGTTTCAACAACTCGTACATATATAAATAGTTAGCTAGGTTGGCTAAGATAGGTTGCGATTTTGTATGCAACAGGCAACAGCCAAGCCGAGGTGTGCCGTGCACCCTTGAGCTGGTTGCCAAAATAAAATCGGATGAGTGCCTTAAGCGCTCGCCTTAGTAGTCCGGTGAAGCTGTTAAGGCCTTGCTGGGTCAATAGCGTAGACATTTCGAAAAAAACCCTTAGTAATATAGGCTATATTTATTTTTTAGAAAAAAATTGGGATTTCTACTACAATTGCAATAATGTAATCAGAGGTATGAAAAAAATTTGGCATAAAATGTATTTCATCGCATGCGCCCCGATAACTATGAATGATAGAACAAAAATATGTTCTACAATATTAAAGAACATATTATTATCTATAAAAAAACCTCGCGGCAGCATACATATGTCTATACCTAAAAGTAAAGTCTATACTCAAAAACCTTTACAACCCTACTTGTATGATTGTAAGATTCAAATTGTTTCTATTTAATATTATGTAACGTCACAATTATGGCAGAGAGACGCGTAGATAGAAATGCTTTGTCGTCAACGTCGACCGGTTCATGTCCGATCTCACCAAAGTTAAGCAATGTCGGGCGTGGTCAGTGCTTGGATCCTCCGGCTCCCAGGGAGATAGAAGCTAAAAGGCGGGAGATGCGAGAAGAGGCTGTAGGGAGGTGGATGCAGGACCTGGCGGACGCGCGCTTCGGGAGGCACACCGTCGACGCCGTCCGCCCGGTCCTGCGGGAGTGGATTGGGAGGAGATGGGGCTCCTTGTCGTTCAGGCTGGTGCAGGTGCTGACCGGACATGGTTGTTTCGGGTGGTACCTGCACCGGATCGCTCGCAGGGAGCTGACCGCTGCCTGCCATGAGTGCGGCGCTGAGGAAGATACCGCACAGCACACTCTCTCTGAGTGTGCTGCGTGGAAGGTGGAGCGCCGCACTCTGGTGGCGGTGGTAGGAGAGGATTTATCGCTGCCGAGCGTGGTCTCGTCCATGCTCGGTAGCGAACAGGCGTGGCGAGCAGTGGCCTCCTTTTGCGAGGAAGTCATCTCGAGGCGGACCCCCTCAGTAACCGTCTTCACCATAGGAGGACTGGCAGGAGGAGGCGGCGCTTTGCCCAACTCCTCCTGCCACCGTAGCCGGATCTGAGGGGATGCAGTCGGGGGGCTCATCCCCTCATTGCACAGATCCGGCGGACGAGGGGGAGCAGCTAGCGTGTGCCCAGCTGCCTCTCTATAGGTAGGAGCCCGGCGGCAACCTTCCGCCGGGTGGACCGTTGGGGCGGCTATTCAAGGGGAATAGCATAGAACGATCCCTTGCCGCCCCAACATCACGGTCTGTCGGTACACCGTGGGGTTTTAGTCCGTGCGAGTCGGACATATCCCACTCTCTCCCCCGGGAGGGTGGGTATCCATAAGGGATTTCCCCACGTAAAAAAAAAAAAAAAATGGTCAGTGCTTGGATGGGTGACCGCCTGGAGATATTGCGTGATGTTAGCTTTTTACGGGTCAAATTAATCTTCAGTAATTTTTTTAATGTATAGGTATATGTATTTTTTATATTTTTAAATTAGGTGTAATATAATATTTTTATAATATTACGGAATTGGTTTTTTTTAATCTTACTAATATACATATACACTGGCCAAAGTCTGACCTACGTACATCCAAAAATTACTCGATAGATTTCAATTACATGTTTTTATTTTTAAAAGAGAGGAGGCTTATTTTCTGCATTAGGTCGAGAAGAACTGCCAGTGATGATGATGATGAAGATTATGGTTTTTTGTGACGTTACATTTCCGAAGCTACAGGTTATAATACGAACTTTGCACTATTGTCGAAGTACTCAAAAACATCTGCAACTCTATCCGTATAAACATAACATTCAAATTGCTTTGTCGAACACTCGTCGTACCAGTATTACACGGCATGCACAAAGGGCGCCCTTTGACATACCGCCAAACACACCGCGCTTGCACCTTTCACTGATTTCTTTGTTACTATTTAATTAGACAATTGACTGTCACGGATTAAACTACGCATTTTTAACGCTATTTATAAATTATGAAACACCCTTCGCAGTTGTGAATGTAACCAGTGTTTTAATTTAAAATATGCCGGACAGCGATAATTTCGGAACTGAAAGTATGCACCCTTCTACAAAGAAAGTAAAATCACACTATGACATATATCTTGATAATGCTATATCTAATACTTTTATAACCTACTTCAGTTATCATCGACCAATTCTCACAGTATTAACCAGCTATTCTAAATTTAAAACCCTTGCGTTTTATGGGACAAAAAGTATCCTGGATGTAGCCTTGTAATATCAGTTGTCACTGTGTTAATTTTTGCTTCTATATGGATAACATAGTCTACCTTCATTAAAATTTCCAAAAAATATTGAATGTACAGATTTCGATTTGTTACAGTTTTAATAGTATAGATTAGTTATTAATAATTTTGTGGACGTTTTCGAAGCAGTTGAAATTTTTGAATAAAATTATTATGTAAGCGTAGCCTAGAGGTAAAGTTGGCTGCTCTATACTACTTTCATGATCGACGGGGAGACGGTTCGAACCCCGTCGTTTTTTTTAGTTATTTGTTTTTTTTTTTATGTAGCCTATATAACTTGAATTTTTAACTAATCTGTCTGCTGTAAATAGCACTAAGGAAAATTACCAAAATCCATTAAGAATCTCATGAACTACAATTTTTTTTCTTTCGTCCGTTATTCTGGAGAACTCCTTGCGTTTTATGGGACAAAGAGTATCCTGGATGTAGTCTTCTAATATTAGTTATCACTGTGTCAAATTTCGTTAAAATTGGTTCAGTACTTTCAGAGTAATTCGGGTTTATATTCTAGACTTTAATCCTTTATCCTGGAGAACCCTTGGCGTTTTATGAGACAAAAAGTATATTTGATGTAATCTCGTAATATTAGCTATCACTATGTCAAGTTTCGTCAAGATTGGTTCAGTAGTTTCAGAGTGATGCGTGTGCATAGGGACAGACAGACAGACAGACAGACAGACAGACAGACAGAAAGACAGACAGACAGACAGACAAAAATTGTAAAAAGATTATTTTTGGCTTCTATATCGATAACATAGCCTATCCTGATTAAAATTTTCAAAAAATATTTAATGTACAGATTTCGACTTGTTACAGTTTTATTATAGTATAGATGTGTTCTTTTGTCACGTCTTAGTATGTACTTGTTAGATTAAATAAAGAGTAGATAATGAAAATAAAAATAAATAAAGATGGACAAAGAAATGCTACCAACGCTTTTTCTTATAAACCCCTTGCGTAATCCATTATATGTAAAATATTATTACATCATCAATTACTATATACTCTTCTACTTAAAATACGAAAGATATAATGAATAATTAATCAAAATTGAGCTAATGCTTTTGTGAACGCGATCTTTGAACAAAAAGAAAACAAACAACCTTAGTAATACTTAACTTACGTTTTTCTTTATTCTTTAACCCGTAGTCCTGGCATGAACAGGTGCAGACAAGGCTTGTATAAAATGAAATTGCGAGGATTGTCTTATACTTGGCAACTCGTGAGACCAAATATAGTTTACGTTAACAGGAGTTGTTATTGTACTCTACTCTATAAAGTACATTTTAGATAATTAAGTACAGAACATGAAAGTCAAGCATATGGAAAGTTGAAAACCAAGTTTTCGTGTAGTGTTAAAAAATAATACTACATCTGCTAAGTCACGTTAACTTTGTATATCTTATCAAAATCTTGATACAATATTCAATTACATAGCCCCAGCCCGCGACTTCGTTCGCGTAGTAATAGTTACTTTTGGCTAATGCTAACATGCAGCGGCAGCTCTCAAGAGGAAAATATCCCGACTCTGAAACATTTTTCATTGGTGCTCCGCTTCTATTGGTTGTTGTGATGATATATAGCCTATAACTTTCTCGATAAATAAACTATATAACACTGATAGAATTATTCAAATCGGGCCAGTAGTTCCTGAGATTACCCTCTACAACATCACAAATTTACAAACTTTACCTCTTTATAATATTAGTATAAATAACTGCCGTGTTCTTTCAGACATTATAATTCAAAGCTTAGAGAATGCTATCTTGGATACCATAGAAATAACACATGGTTATAATATATGATCTCATGTATATCCATAAACTGAAGGACTGGCCTAAAACTCAACAATGAAGAAAAACGACTAAAACGATATACCATAAGCAACTCAAATCTTAGTGCCTCGAAATACTAAAAATAGATACATTGAATGAAATTAAACTTTGTTCACAGTGAAATAACTATAACATGGTAATGTATTACTTTATGTTACTTCATTCGCATTCCTTATTATCATCTATGATTACACACAGCAGCCGTTCATAATAATTGCAAAACAACGATCGCTTTCTTCCTCAATACATGTTACTGGTAATTTACATTTTATGATTCACCGGAACTCTAACAAAGGCTTTTAAGGAGAACTAAACTACAACATTGTTATGTATATACTAACAGTACGTGCCGCTTATAGATAAGTTTACTCTTAGAATAGAAATGTAAGATGAAAACAGAATAAGACCCCAATTTTTTTAATGATACTGTAATTTGCTTTTGAAAATGATAGACATTTGTCATAGTGCATGCATCACTTAAAAAGTAGATAATAGATTTCCGTATCATCTATTTGAATTTTTTCTTACATAATTGTTTCTTAGTTAAAAAATATATATATAGCACGATATTTGCATTATATATAAAGTTTTAAGAAAAACGATTTATGTAGGCACCACATAAGAAAGAAAAAGTAAAGAAATTTTATACGCAAACTATAGGTTTGCTTTCATTTTTTAAATTCTTCTTCTATAGAAAACACTGTTAATCTGGACGAAAAGTATCCTATAATTTATTTTGTACCCCTGATAACGTCCTAACAAAATTTTATGATTTTTTTTTTTTCGTAATGACTACGCTATTGACCTAGCAAGGTCTTAACAGCTTCACCGAACTATAGAATTTTATGATGATCGGTTGACCACTTAAGATATGAAAGTGTAAAAAACAAACTCACATTGATATTTATAATATTAGTAGGGATAATTATTCTATACACCAAAAAATATATGAAAATAACAAAGCCCAAAGCCCATTCCACACCATTATAAGCAGAACAAACCTTCAAAATCCATTTAATGACACTTAAATATAAACATCCAGGCAGGCAAAATAACCCCTGATTATATTACTGCTTCAAATAAATAAAACGTAAACAGCATTACGGAACAGAACAAAGAGTATGGGCATTTGCATAATACTGTTCACCTTTTTGGTTTCGGCTTGCGTGGAACTGGGCTTGAGCCAAACCGAATCCATTCAGTGAACCAAACGAAGATTATAAGCTTACCTCCTTTGACCGTACACTTGTTGGTTACTCGCACGTAGTTTACTGGAGGAGACGGGTGCGGATACATGGTTTCATTTGGGGGACAATTTTTACGTTAGTTTATTTAGAATTAAAAAAAAAACTAGAAAAAAATGCATATAATATTTACATTTGATTATTGTTTTGCCTGTTTCTTACCGCAGACTCTTGGTTGGAACAGTTTTCTGATTTCGTTTGATTAATTACTGAAATAATAATAATTTATTATGGATTAATAATTCAATCCGAAGTATTTCGTTGGTTTGTAATTGTTGATATTTAAAGAATATGAAGATAAATATCTGAAGATATAACTTTTTATATTTTAAATTCTTACGAGTATTGAATTAAAACTAACCTTAAATATTATGTAATCGTATTTTTATACAGAGTAAAGGATCGGGATCGCAAACAGTAATAAACTTGATTATATATCTATCACAGATAAACAATAAAATGTTCAATTTTATTGTTGTCTTGTACAGCATACGTTGAAGGAAGTACGTGTCAAAATTAACAATACGTTAAGGTGACTGCTATAACCGGAGTTATAATTTTTTTAGTTTTAAAGTTATAAATATAATAGTTATCATGTTTATTCATTATTTTGATATTTTAGATGAATCTAGAGAAAAAATTTGTAGAATAAAATTAACTCACCACATAAAAGGGAGGTGATATTGGTCAGATATTTGTACTATATGCTTATTTCTTTGACAAACACACGTTGTAGCGTCAAAATGAAAAATTTAATTTAGGTCTTAAAAAGGATTTTACGTACAATGAGATACGATCACCAATTGAGAAAGCATTATCCCAAATATTAAACAATTTAATGAGTTCTAATGTCAATGTTTTGACATTTTACAATAATATAACATAACAATAGTAAATTACATTCGTCTTGTTTATGAAAGTAATGTAATATTAAATTCTAAAGTATTAACCTAAAGTAATGGCTATGTGATATTTAAAAATGAGATATGTAAATTAAATGAAATGTATGTATACTTTTTAGGCATATAAGAAGTTAGCTTAAAAAATGAATTCAATGCAATAGATTATATATTAATTAATAGATTAGAATTAGCTTTAAAAGGCTTTAAAATTAATTTTCTATGTAGCCGTATACATAATCGATAAAGTTACAAAAAGTAATAGAATAAACTATTTATCAAGTAATAACGTCACAATATAATAGTAATAAAAACGTAATTGTAATATAGTAACAAATTTACAATGCACAGAAATAAAAAGAAAACAAACCGAAAATTAACCTTAAATTATAAACCCTGTTTAAAGTATATAATAAAATTAAAAAAACACTTTTATCACGAATACTCTCGATAAATTATCATTTATCCACCATACATAAGTTAAATACACTCACAATTACACATGTATATTTATGTACTAATACATATTTTTATAACCGCTGATAAAGACATATGTTGTAGATTCCTATATATTTGAATAACTATCCTGAGTATAGTTATTAATTCACACGAAAACATACCAGATAATTACCAACCATCTTCATTATGTCGATTTTATGTGTCGGTTTGCGCGCAATTTTCCCAATCGCGTTAAATCAAATATAACTTCAAAAATAAAATAATAAATAAATTTCACCCGTCAGTTCAGAAGAGGCAACTTAATAATAAAACAGTAGCTTACACCGTCGCACATTATTTCACGCGTCCCTTAAAACATAGTACAGTCACAAGTTCTGTTTTTATTTCCACGACATGAAATATGGCCGCCGGGAGACTCGTTAAAAAGAACACGATCTAGTATTACCGTCGGCTAGTTGAGCGATGTTGGATAACCCGTTTTATGTGCACTTAAAACTGGTTCCTGGTCTTGTTTCTTTCACTTCAGCTCAATGCGCATCTTAATTTGAGTTTCAGTGAGGAGCGACCGGTAAGCCGCAAATAAAAACTTCAGAGTCGAATGCACTTGGATTCTAGTCAACTGGCGTACTCTCAGTCGTACGTTTTTTATTAGTTTATTTTCTTTGTAACTGAAAATGAACTCATTTTTTTAAATCTCGACGTAATTTTCGGCATCTTCTTTTCACATTCAATAAGAGTATTGGTTACAATTTACATCACAGCCACACTGAAGCTATAACTGTTTCAGCGTGAATGGGTCGGCTCGTCCGGAGTAGTACCACCCTCTCACAGAAACTCCGACGTGAAGTAACAATGCTTGCGTTGTTGCGTTTCTTTCGGTCAGTGAGAGCCAGAGGTTCACCTCCCCTACCCACACCCCTCCCTCCTCCCCTCTATTCCTTGCGCCTTCCCCCCAAACAAAGGCTAGTAACGCACTTGCAACTCCCTTGATGTTGCAAGTGCCTATGGATGGCGGTGATCACTTAACATCAGGAGACCCGCAAGCTCGTTTGCCTCCTATGATATAAAAAAATGTTTCCTAATTAAGTTAGTGAGACAAAGAAATCAAAACATTAAGCGGCCAAAGAATATTGCTGTCGAATCTTAATGGAGAGATAAGGGATGTTAAGCAATATTTCCATTTTGTTTACCTACAAAGCTGTTCCTCCAATATTTTCACTTTGTTCCGGGGACGTTTGCCTCTTTACAACTTAAGTTAAATAAATTTTCCATAACAGATTTTCTCAACGCTCACCTCAAGTCCATTATAAACAAGTATTATTTTTAACGTTTATTTTACCTTTTGCTATATCTGACCTTATTTAATTTTATACAAAATGATATATGAACTATTTTAGACTAGCCTTTTCTCGTAGCTTCGCTCATGTTAATTTAGATGTAGGGACCCATACTTGCATATCTATAGAAGGTACGCTATGGATAAGTAGGTGTCAAAGTCCACTCAACGTTTTCCCGTTTCACTATAAAATTCTACAACAGTCCGGTTGTAGGCGTGTAAGTATACGTACATTAAATAGATCTATGTCTATGAATAGTTAATTATAGTTATCTATATATCAATGTAATGTGTAATGAGAACATTACAAACACTTATTTTTTATGAAATAATGACTTTCATCGATTCATCCAACCGCGCTCACACATAAGCATAGACAATACCTAAATATATTTGATCTATCCCTCGAAAACTGTACTTTTCTGGAAAAAGGGTAACTTTTATCCTCCTTTGTACACTTAACGTATATTGAAAATTTTATTACGATCATTTAAGTAGTTAACGAAATGACGAATTTTCATATAAACTTTCATCTCCTTTTTCACCGCCTTATTAAAATGAAAAATACTTAATTTAATGAAGTTAATTTCCAAAAGTACCTTAAGCACTCACTAACAGTATAAAAGAAACCCACATACAAGTTTTTATCCCCTTAGCTGCCAATAGTTTAAGCAGTGTATTTGTATGCAAGCCATTTAATCAGAAGTCTGCCATGTGCGCATCACTTAAAACTTCTAGATTTGTTGATATTTTTTTTATTTTACAACATATTTACAACATATTACAGTAGCTATATTTAATATAAATTTGGTAGAGAAACTCAAATTTTTAAAAGGTCTACAAATTTATCAATGAGCGAGATGCGGCAAGCGGTTGCTTGTTTTTCTTCTCTACATAAAGTCTCTGTCCTCAATACATTGTTAGGATAATAATTGTTAAGAATAATGACAACCCACAATCAATCCACATAAATCAAGTAGTTACACGAATAGACTCTTCTTCTTCTTCTTACCCTTAACCCACCTGAGTAGGGTCGGTACCATATATTTTTAATGTAATGTGTATGATTTGGCTTCATTTTTGCGATCGGTCGTCTGCCTTACATCAACCTTCCTTGGGATTCTTTTATTGTACCACTATATGTTTATAATTATGAAGTCTGATAGAATCTTTTAGCCTTACAATTTTTCTGTAGGCTTTAGCTTTGGCAGGCTATTTATAGTTTGTTTGAGCGGCACTACCGTTGCGGTTAAAGACGAAGTTCTTCAAGCTATATGGTTTGCTTGCTATATTTTCATTTATAAGTAACAGAAAATTAGCCAACTTTAGACTGTTCTCGACGACTGCATTTTCGGTTTTATTTTTCGGATTTGTGGTTTCAGAGTTTTTTCAGTGTTATCAAGTACGCATTCTATATTGCACAGTTGTACAAACTGTTCAGGTTAATTACTCACCGGTTTCAGTTCAATATTGGTGACTGTTATAACAGAATTCGCCTGCGCGGCTCCAGGATTCTATATTAAGTTAATCGGTGTATATTGACTTAAATTAATTAAATTGGTATTTTTCGGGGTATTAATATAAAATTTCAATAAGCCATTATAATAATATAAAATATGAAAAATGTAATGCAAAAATGAATTTCAATAAAATGACTCATGACTAGAATAGACTCCCGATATTCATAGTTATTTACAGTATAATTATGAATAAGTATTTAAAAAAATATGTATACCCAAATAAAATATGAAGGTTTCTTCAATAAACGTGATGCGGAATGTTATCGGCATAACTCATCCACTCCAATATCAGAGAGATTGAGAACGCTAAGTTATAGCTGTAACAATTTCATATTGCCCTATAAAACTTCACTTTCACTTTATTTATAAGCAGTAAAGTGTTCAATATACAATATTGCGTTTATGTCTCTACACATCTGTATATTTTTGGTGTATTTTACATTATACTCTATGTATATACAAATCAATAAAATTGAAGTGTCTGTTCGTAACGTTGAAATAATTGCTTTTTACTAAATCTATATGCAATTATATAGTAATTATGACAATAAAACACTTTTTTTAATTTTTTTGATTGTCTCTTTGTAGCGGCTAATCCGATTTTGATGGGACGGTTATTATTACTGAGCCATATGCTTATTTGTTTACCTTTTCATGTTAATAAATACAAATTCGTACATTACGTGTAATTCTATGATTTTCTCAAGTGTACTCCAACATAGCTCTCATTATTGTACAGTTTAATGAAAATCTGTCCAGTAGTTTTTACATGAAAAATAAATAAACATCCATGCAACCTCACAAAATTTCTCCCTTATAATATTAATGGGATTTAATACGGACGAACTTGCAGCGGATTGGTAGTATTACTTAAAAAATGTTTGATAAGCACCAATGAGCAAGTTAAAAATAATATTAAACTTACTTAATAGGGAAAGATACTTAAGGATTCGTGTCACCGATTACTTCGACATGCTTGTGACGGCGTTTGTGCCAAATATTGCATATACTCGACTGTATTATTTGCGTGTTTGATTTTTTGGTTGATAAAATCTCATGATTTTACAACACCGATCGTCGCCAATGACGTCTATGTCGGCGCAGGCCGGCGGAAAAATATAATAATAATAATATGCTCACTGAACCACCCACTATAATATTATCGTCATAATTAACTCATTAAACCACCCACTATAATAATAATGTCATAATTAAGTAAAAGTAATTCAAATTCAAATATATTTTATTCAATTTATGGAAGTCAACTACCACCGGTTCAGAAACTACCCAGTCATCGAGAAGAACCGGTAAGAAACTCGATCTGGTTAATATTTTCACATTACATATTTTTACAAAACATTAACCCACAAATATTTAACTCACTAATCCATCTACTATAATAATATTGAAATAATAACTCATGAAATAATAATTAATCACTATGAATCCAGACTATAACCCCATTATAATAACAATCTCAACATAAAATAATAACTAATTCGTTTGCACAAATTAATTATTCAGAGTCTAGGTTAAATGACTTGCAACGTACATATGTACCGTGTGTCGCACGCTTACCCGACAGCAGAGAACCGCGAACGCTTACGTGTCTTACGGAAAGCAGTTAAGTCTCGTATTTCTGAGATCCGGGGTGACAGGTGGGAAAGGTTTCTGGAGGATCTCCAGCCGTCTCACCTGGCATTCTGGACCCTCACGCGAAAGTTTAAGTCCGATATGGTTATTCCAATGCCCCCTCTCGACAGAGGTCCCGGGTTGCCTCCCGCGTTCGATAACACTGACAAAGCAGAATGTCTTGTCGCGAGTTTAGAGAAACAGTGTTCGCCAAACACTGATAATACTGACCCTTCCATCATAGAGTCTATCGATACAGCCATAGAGCATGCACTCGCGTCTCCTCCGGCGGATACCCTAACCCCGATAACGTTTGACGAAGTCTCGGCCGCCATCAAGCGTCTCAAACCTAGGAAGTCCCCAGGTCCCGATGGGATCAGGAACGAGGTTCTGAAGCTCCTTCCTGACCGCATCATAGCTCTACTGGTCTGCATCTTCAATGCGGCCATGTCCCAGGGCCATTTTCCAGCCATCTGGAAGAGGGCCGTAGTGATAGGAATTCACAAGCCCGGCAAGAAAGCTACGCTTCCCGATAGCTATCGTCGGATTAGTTTCCTTGATACACTAGGGAAACTTTACGAGCGGCTCCTTCTGAACCGTCTCCAGGTCACGATAAATGATAGTAGTTTAATACCGCCAGAACAGTTTGGATTTCGCGCCAAACACTCTTGTCCGGATCAAGTACACCGCCTCACGGAATACATCCTTTCTAATTTTAATAAAGATCCGCATCCGGAGCCGGATCCGCCCGTGAGAAACACTAATCCGAAACGTACGATAGCAGTATTTTTCGATGTCGCCAAGGCCTTCGATAAGGTCTGGCACGAAGGGCTCATATACAAGCTAAATCAAGCCGGCATACCCGATAGGTTAGTTCACATCATCCGTGATTATCTCGCCGATAGAACCTTCCGTTTTAGAGTAGACGGCGAACTCTCATCGCCCCGTCCGATACGCTCAGGTGTGCCGCAAGTCTCAATACTCGCGCCCACCCTCTTCAACCTGTTCATCAGCGACCTACCTAAGCTCCCGGGAGTCGAAGTAGGTTGTTATGCTGATGATACAGTCATTTACGCCTCTGGCTGGCGGCCGAGTGTTCTCAGAGATCGCATCGAAGAAGCCGTTAGCACACTCGGTGATTGGTTTCTTCGATGGCGTATAGGTGTTAACCCCGATAAGAGTGCCGCAATACTCTTCGATCCTAGATATCGCGTTAACAAATTAAAGCCCATAAGGCTATACGATTCCGAGATACCTTGGACCACCGAGGTCAAGTATCTCGGCATCACTTTAGATAACCGTTTAACGTTCGATCCCCATATTAAGAGAGTGCGAGACAAAGCCGCTATGGTCTTGGGTCGCCTCCATTATTTACTCTGTCAGAAGAGCAAACTGTCCCTCAGACATAAGCTCACAATATATAAAGTTTGTATTCGTCCGGTAATGACGTATAGTTGTCCGGTTTTCGCCCACACGAAGAATCTAGATACGCTTCAGGTTTTGCAGACCCAGGCTCTGCGTAAAATCACCGGTGCTCCTTGATTCGTCCGGAAGGCGGATCTCCACAGGGACCTGGAGATGCCGTCTATCTGGGCATATATAAAATCACTCACGACTAACTATTTCGAACGAGCCGCGATTCATCCCACTCCGTTAGTGGTATCCGCTGCGAATTACGAACCCGTGCCCAACGCTGGGCGTTATAAAAGACGTCCGCGACATATTTTCACCGATCCTCCCGACGATATCACGTCAGCGAACGATCATTACCAGCCTGTCCCTCGTAACAGAGCGTGCTCACGCCCACGCCCGCGTAGCCACAGATTGCGCCGCCGCGGTCTGGGGGTTAACTTCGCTCCCGCACACCCGATTAGGCCTCCCACGGCAGCGGCACAAGCCTAGGTTCGATCCCTCGGTAGGGAGCCCTTGAGTGCGTTGCTTGCGCGATACGGTGACACACCCATACATCACTGATACAACACTACACGATCACCTCCACACACGTGCACGGCTACACGCTACACATCTTGGTGGAAGGGTTATTTTTGTTAAATTTTTTTCCCTTATCGAACTGAAAAACTCTCAATTTTTCCGACAAAAATATATGGAGGAGTTGTTGAGGCGGATATGCTTGGTATTCATATACGTTTCAACAACTCAAACATATATAAATAGTTAGCTAGGTTAGCTAAGATAAGTCGCGATTTTGCATGCAACGGGCAACAGCCAAGCCGAGGTGCGCCGTGCACCCTTGAGCTGATTGCCAATATAAATCGGCTGAGTGCCTTAAGCGCTCGCCTTCGTAGTCCGGTGAAGCTGTTAAGACCTTGCTAGGATGTATATCATTCATTATTGCTCGAAGATCCAATAGATGTGAAAACCAGACTAATGTTAATAATTAACTTTACAACTTATGAAATCTTATATATTAATACGTGAAGCCAAAACTTTGTACCCCTATTTAAACGAATTGTGCGAACGGATGAACGTGAAATTTGACATAGTTAAAGTTTACATGGAGGAGAAGTACAGAAAGCTATTTTTGAAGTGAAACTTCTAATGCGACTTTCAACAAGGCTGCGTTAAACGTTTAACGCTACCATGGAGGGGGAAGAAAGCACTGTTGCTTTAAACGTTCAACGCTCCTGGGAGGGAGAAAGACGGCTCCGTCGTCACCGCGTGCGAGGTCGTCCGCGAGCCCGTGCTCCAACCTACGCGACGATGCGCAAGTCAAGCGCCCCCTCGTCCGCTCCGCCTCTTGCGTCGAGCCGACGATCCACAAAAGGCCCTTTTCAGGGCCAACCAGACTGCCACCCGACATCCCCTAGCCAGCCTACGGATCCCGCCGCCACCTTAAATCAGACCACTGCTTCGCCCAATGGACTCCGCACCTCCGTGCCTGCCCCTCCAACGCCGACTCCGGATGCGCGCCAGCCGCTGACCGGCGGGGCGTCCGCTGCGACGGAAGCGTACGAGAGTGACATCCTCACTCTCGCCCAGCTAATTTTAGCTGGGGCTCTGTCGCAGGGCATGCTTCGTTGGATGGCGCTGTACTTGCGCGTCCAGGAAGCTACAGCAGAAGGAAAGCCGCCTTCCCCGGCCGATTCAGCCGCGTTCGCAAGCGCAGCCCACAGCAAGCTCGCGCCGCCCGCGTATTCCAACGCGCCGACTAGCCCGCTCGGTCGAGCGCTGCGCCGCAAGCGCAGCGAACCCGAAGTTGGGCCCGTGTCCGATTGCGCGCCAGCAACATCGACGCCTACATCACCAGACGCCCCTCCGAGTGCGAAGAAAACCTGTACAACATCACTCGCGCAGACTTCACAAACCCGCGAGGATCTCGATACCCCAGCGGCGCCGGTGCGCGCACCCGCACCCGCCCCCGCTCCGCCGCGAAAGGTTGCCTGCGAGCAGCCTACTTACGCGTCGATCGCAGTGCCTCTTGCGTGCGATTCGCGTACTAAGTCGGACTCGCGCCCGCGGAACCCTAATCCGCAGCCTCCGCGCGACAGTGCTGCCGCCGCGGACGTAACAGACACGCCTGCATCGCCCGACGCGAAAGGCCCGCGCTACCCGCCTATTGTGGTCGAGAGCACCCACGATTGGGTTCGGCTACTCCCATGATTGGCGGAACAGTTAGGGCGCGGCCTTAACGTCCACGCCTATGGAAACGGGGTGCGTTTTATCCCGGAGGACATAGAAGAGCACCACACGACGATCAAGTTCATTGAAGAGCTCGAGGGGGCGAGCTGGTTTACATACACCCCCCCTCGCAACAAGGCCTGAAGGTCGCAATTCGCGGCCTCCCAAGAGGAATCGCCCCCACGGACATCATCGGAGCACTCCGTCGCGAGGGCTTCGTGGCCGAATATGTCCGGGAAATTCATGGCCGGCGCGGTAGACCCGAGTGCATCTACCACGCCGTGCTGAAGAGGACGCCCGGGTTAATTCCCGGCATATACAACACCACGACCCTAATGTGCATGCCCGCCATTAGTATTGAAGCCTGGAGGGGAGAGCAGCGGCTGGCACAGTGTTTCCGCTGTCAGCAGTTTCGGAACTCCTCTCTACAATGTCATCGTCAGATTGCCTGCGTCCGGTGCGGAGGACCTCACTCCGCCCGGCAATGCGACCGCCCGAGAGAAGTGTCGGCGACCTGTGCCAACTGCGGGGGCGCCCACACAGCGAACAACAGAAGAAGCTGCCCCGTCTTCAAGCGGGAGCTAAGGAACCGCCGAGCAGAGATCGTTTCCAGAGTAACTGGACCTAGAAAACTCAGGCCGGTGGCCGAGAGAACCTTAGAAGGTGCGGGGGCGTCTTTGATGGCCCCCGCCAATGATCCTCTACCGAGAGGCGGTAACACCTCCAAGAGAAGGCCCAGAAGAAAAAGACGCCCACGCAAACCTGACCACCAAACAAGCAAGGATCACCCGTGCCCCCCTACAAGTGAGGGGGAGGAGAAAAAGAAGACGCTCGAAAAACTCGCCTGGGCCACGAAAATGGACTCGGGCGAGATCCCGATAGACATTGACACCCGAATTGGCCAGCTGGTAGCATACCTACTAGCCGTAGAGAGCGAACACGACACCCAGCTAAGAGCCGCCTCCTCACACGATTCCCAGGAGTTGGTGAAGAAGTATGAGGAACAGAAGGAGCGCCTACTCAAAGAAATTGGGAAGGAACTAAAACGCCCCAACACGCTACCACAGTTAAAAAAAGGACCACAATAAAAACAAGGAAAGCCACGACAGATAAGGAACCACCCAAGAGCGAGACGACAAGATCGCCGTCCGAAAGAGACGGAAAATAAGCAAAAGGGGCAAGCCGTTTAAAGACGGCTCATCCCCCGCAGAAAAGACACTCCCGTCGCAACGGGAGAAGAGCGATGCCTCAGCAAAAGGGGTTACTCTGAAGCTAACTCCTAGCACGCCCACACAAGGGTGAGCAAGAAGAAGTCCCACGGAGGGAAAATAGAAAGAGACAAAGAGAGTGAATGCGTGGCACTCGAACGAATGCGCGTAGTATACTATCAATTTTTACACCTTCCTATTTTCATTTCCACATTACGAAGTTTCACTTCTTTCGCGCGGAGAGTCCACGTATTATTTATTTTTTTCGTAAAGTTATGTTTACTTAGAATTTGAGAGCACCTTATGTTATTATTGCCTGTTTTTTTAAACAAATTTATTTTTCTTTTACATTTAGACATCGATTTTTTTCATTTTTATATGGTTTAAAAAATTGGCAAGTAACTGAGTAGCCATGATGAAAACCTTTGATTATACAAGTATACTCTTTGAGAAAAGAACCCTAATAAAGTTCAAACTTTAAAAAATCAATGAACTATGGTAGAATGTTGAACACTGGGTGCCCACTAGTTGAAATAATTCAGTCCTTATGACTGTTTCGATTATGTTTCAATGTTATTTTTTTTAATATACGGTTTTGTAAACTTGTTTATTACGGTGGTCTCGCTCGCCTCCCACCTATAGCAGGAGTGTCATGTGTTTATTTTATCGTCCATCCTTCCGGTGGGCGATCTTGGCTTTCTAATCCGGTGACTGGTCTTCATCATCTTGGTCTTGATTAGTGGTTTTCAGTTGAAAGCTCTTGGCCATCAATTTTATGCAGAGCGTACAGGGCTTTCAACCACTTTTCGATGGTCTCGTCTTGTCTGCAGTGGCCAGCGTCTTTAGAAAAGCTTTGCGGATAATCTGAGGGGAGTCACCCTCCTTCGCATCTGGCTGCTGGGTAGCCTCCGACGGTCCTTTGGTTCCTCCGGTTGCGGGAATTCTGGTCCTAGATGCAGCCCCCCGTAGTTTACGCAGGTAGCTGGCTCTTCTTTGGGCGATCGCAATTAGTAGTGAAGTGCGGCCCCCCGCACCTCACATAAGCTATCGGTCGGTAGCAGTGGTGGGAGGAATAGCGAAACTGTTGGCACCTATGGCATTGTGCCGGCCCCCTCCTCCCCTGCCATGCTTCGATGGTGATCCGGATCATAAGGAGCTCTTGAATTTCATAAATGGCCGGGATAAGGCCGGGCGTTCTCTTCAAGGAGCTGTGAAAAATACAGCCGAGTCTTCCACCTCTCGCTTGAATTTTGCAGGTGTATTCTGGATGGAAGCTCTTTTCGTGTAGGGCTTCGGATATCTCCTCTGGGTCGGTGCTCGTGGGTGAAACGCAAATCGCGATTTTTAAACTTCTTTCCGCAGGGGGAGCGTAGGTGAACCAGCTCAACCCCCGCAGTTGTTTGAGGTATTCCTGCGTAATACGGTACTCGGCGCGCGTTCGGTGCGTGTCCCAGCTTGTCCACCAGCCGCCGGAAGTGTTCTGGCCAGTCGGGTAGATCTTCCACGATGATCGGCGGGCAACATTGCTTGGTCGGCGCGCTCAATGGCGCGGCGCTTCCTTCGGATGTCGGTTTGTTAGTTGTAGGCTTCGGTGAAGCCGCCATAGCGGTGTAGATCCTCTGTTGCGGCGTGGGCGGGGGCGTTCGGGGTTCCGTCGGTTGTGTCGGCGTGGGCATGGCTGTAGGCGCTTGTGGCGCCCCGGGACTCTCGCTCGATATAGCCGAGTCACATGTTTCGATTGGCTGTCTCAGGTGGCACGCTGGCGCTTGCGGCGCCTCGTGGCACTTTGCGAGTAAAACGGGAACCTCTTGTGGTTCCGTAGCCTGCTCCGTTGAGTACTCGCCTTGAGGCGTTGGTGGCGCCCCGTGGCTCTCGACGGGTGTGGCAGGTACTACAGCGGGTTCCGTAGTCTGTGCAAGCGAGAGGGGTTTATGCCTCTTGCTCTCCGGCGTGTGGCAGTCTGGTGAGGTTGATGGTGATCGGTGCTCGGTGGAACTCGTAGTAGTTTCTTCAGAGCTTCGGTGCGGCGCCCGCGCTTGTGGCACGCGGCTTCTATCAGTGGTTCTAGTTGCTCGCACTGCACTCGCGGCATCTCTGGGATTTTCAATGATGATATTAAGCATGCTCTCAGTGCGGCTTCATCTCTAATATGAAGTTCGCGTTCCTCGATCTCGTCCCTCTAGATGCGCAGGTACAACGCAATCCAGCGCGTCAGCTGTTCGGAGAGGTCTCCAGCTGCCACCAGCTGGGCGAACTCAAGGCAGTCGCGTTCATGAGCACTCTCACGAAGTGCAGGCGGCGGCGCGCTTGTAAAACTCCGCCCGAATTAACGGACCCGGGAAAGAGTGTCGACCTCGGGAAGGGATGATCCAGTGTTCAGAGCGGGTGTCGTCGGTGTGGAGGAGATCTCAGTTTTCTCTAAAGCAGTGGTCGTTGTTGTACAGGGGATTTCTGGTTCCGTAGGCAAGCTGGTGGTCGTGCGTCGTGTAGACGCGGCATCTCGTTTAATTCGCCGACTCGCCGGAGTCGACGGGGTGGCGCTGGTGCGGCGCATTGTCGCGCAGAACTGGCGAATTCGCGGAAATCGTGCGTGAGTGTTCTCGAACGCTGGGACAATGCGTGCGATCCATTATTACGCCATCAGACAGCACCTATTTAAACGTTGAATAACTCCGCCATTTTTCAGCCGATTTTGACAAATCAGCCAGATTCTGAAACATCAGTCTCTGCCATTTCAGTCATGGATCATTTTACGCCAAAACAGCTAGCTGAAATTGTAGCAATGTGCATCAAAAATAATCGTTCTACTGTGAAAACTGTGGGTGCTTATCTTAAAAAATATGGGAGACATTTGGCGCCTTCCGCCAAGACAATTCGTACTCTGGCGACAAATTTCTTTGAACACGGGTCTGTAGCTACTCGTCCGCGACCCATTCGACCGCGTCCACAACGCTCCAATGAAATTATTGAAGAGGTTAGAGAGAGTGTTGCCCAAAATCCAAGTTTGTCGTATCGCCGTCGTTCTCAGGCGCTGGACGTGAGTGGAACCACATTAAGAAGAATTTTGAAGGACGATCTCAGTCTTTTCCCATACAAAGTGCAACTTACCCAAAGATTGTTGGAAACGGACAAGCCGCGACGGAGCAAGTTCCCGGGACGCGTTGTGTCAAAAAATGGTGATTTGGAATAGCCTCCTCGTTCGCCGGATTCGACGGCGCCGGACTTTTTCCTGTGGGGGTATTTAAGAGTAAAGTGTAAGCCAGCAAACCGAAGACTATCGAAGAACTAAATATCACCGCGGAAATTGCTGCTATTACGCCCGAAATGTTATCAAATACAATGCAAAATGCCCAAAAAGGGCCGCTTTTTGTATGTCTAACGAAGGCGGTTATTTGATCGATATTGTATTCTGAGTGAATTGTCAATAAATGGTATTGAATACCCTAAATAAATCTTGTTCATTTTTCAAAATCGGCTAAAAAATGACGGAGTTGTTCAACATTTAAATAGGTCCTGTCTAGATGGCGCACCCTGTACATCTAAAACACAATAATATGTATCTTATGGTATGTTTTAACACAAAATCGAATATAATTACATTTACTGCAATTCATCTACGAGACAAGACTCTTTTTGAAATATATGAAAAAAATTCAAATTAAAATTTTCATTCCGCATAATAATTTAATTTTTTCCACGTACTCGTTTGGAGAGGGCATCTCACAGTGCGGACATTCATTCTATTATGATATCACATGAGTTATACTAACCCAGATAATGATAAGCCTGGTTTCGCTTCTCATCTCAACATTAAAACCTCGTTAGCGTAAGCTTTTATTATTGTTCAGCAGCTCTTCAGTAACGTGTGTGTTGAAGAATTCCCATTTGGAAAACGAATAGACTGAAATATATTTCTTGAACGATATTTAGAAAATAGTGAGAGCTTACGAAAAATATTAGGACGAACTAAGTAAATACTTCTCTATATCTTCTTATAGAATTAGCAGAGCCAGCGATTTCACTCGCTTTATTTTTAAAGTCTTGTGTTAGGTAGATAGAAAACATCAATAATAGATAAAAAACAACACAAATAGATAAGCTTAAATACGACTAAACCGCCATAGACATTCATAGACATTCTCGATAATATTCGATTATCTTCAAGCTTCTAAACATTTCACACATTTTTAGTCGCTTAGTGTATCTTCAGTATATTTCTTAATTAATTTGGATTTTATTTATTTTTAATTGTTCTCGCGACTTTGTCCACGTAGAATAGTTACTTTGGGCTAACGCTAACACCCAACGAAAGCCTACAAAATGAAAATATCCCGACTTCGAAAGATTCTTCACTTGTGCTCCGCTCCTATTGATCTTAACGTGATAATATAATCTATAGGTTTCTTCGATAAATTAGCTATATAATACAACGAAAGAATTTTGCAAATGGACAAATAGTTCCTGAGATTAACGCGTTCAACTAAACAAACAAACAAACCCTCCAGCTTTATAATATTAGTATAAAAATAATAAAAAAATGATATAAATTTCAATCCAAATATTAAGTATTTCAGTGTCTTCACATAATCAGCTTAGAACTCTGTTAAATTTCCTTCATTGTGATACCATTTTCAAAATTACCGGTTGTGTTTGTATGTAATTTTAAGCCCATAATGACACAGTAACACACTCTTGAAAGTATACAAATGTACTGCATAATTGTGAAGGTAATTGCAAAAGTTCATTCGATCTATATCAGAAGCAGATGCTTTGGCCTATTGTCCTCAGCTCGGAGGCTTGGCAGCTGAATAGTAATCTAGACAGCCCTTTCAATAGCGAGTTAATGGGTTGTTTAATTAAGCTCTTGTAAATCCAATTATTATTTATATAGTTGTTGAGAATTGAATTCTTAAGACTTATATTTTTAACTCATTAGTTTACCATGCCTAAAATAACTCGCTTACTTATATATCTGTTAGAGCGGAATTTTATAATTGGTTTTGAACTAACTAGAGGTTGTAAATTTTGTCTCACACAAGTAAAACTAAAAGCCGGAGAAAATAATCTATACTAATATATAAAGCTGAAGAGTTTGTTTGTTTGTTTGTTTGATTGTTTGTTTGTTTGTTTGTTTGGTTGAACGCTATGATCTCAAGAACTACATATCCGATTTAAAAGTTTCATTTAGTGTTAGATAGCTCATTTATCGAGGATGGCTATAGGCTACATATCATCACCTTAAAACCAAAAGGAGCTGAGCACTAATTAAGAATGTCTCAAAATTGGGCTATTTTGGAAGTTTCCGCTGCGTATTAATGTCAGTATTATATGCGTTGCCATGGTAACACGATAACATTCTATCAAAAATATTTTCATGGTTTATTTTGTATTCCAATAAAAAAAGTTTATTATACGTTAGTATTGTTTTCGATTTTTAATTATACGTGTTACGTTTATATCGCAAACGTTTCTTAAGTCTATTTTGTGTTGTTATTCAGAAAGTTTAGTAGTAATAATATTCGTCCAATAAGACAGTCGAAGGAATTAATCCATACAGCCAATTCTGAAGTTGTCAATATAGTTAGTTTTCTTCTATGCCCAAGTTAATGTAAAGGTATAAGCGCCGAATCTTCTACATAATATAACGTAATTTTTTATCTTCTTAATCTTCAAGACCATAGAATTAATGCTTCGTGGTTTTATTTTTCATACATTTCACTTATGCAAAATAAACGAATGATATTATATAATACGCAACCAATTTCTACACGATATAGAATCATGTAACACAATATTATGAAAAAAATATAAAATCCACTACATGACATACTGAAATCCCGCCAAACACTCTTAAAAAACTCTATTCTACATTAATTTTGTTGCCAATGTTTATTTGTGATATATTACGTATTATAAAAGTAAAGTGAGTGTAATTTATATTAAAATAAATTATTTTTGGTGAATACAATGTGTGATGCTACAAACATCAACATATTTTTTAACTCTGTCGATATGTCTGTTTTTTTATTTGTTCCGGGTAATCTCCGAAACGACTGGACCTATTTGAATGTTTTTTTTTTCTTAGAAATGACTACGCTTAATAGTTTCACCGGACTACAAGTAATATTTGAACGGGAATTCTACGGGCAAATAAGTAACTAATTAGCTGTTTTATTTAATATTGTTCGATAATGTGTAGCTTTATATTTTCATTATTTTCTTATATAGTATGAGCACTGAGGGTGATATTTAGTTTAAAATTCCAGTTATGTGACTGATCATAATCCCATCCCATTCGATACACTATTAGTATTCACATACATAATGTACACGTTATCTGTTACAGTAGATGATGTGCGTGTGATACAAATATTTTTGAAATAGTATTATTGTAATTTACACTAGATGTGTAATCACAATTTTAAATTTATTTGATATATTAAAAAAAAACGCGTGCGAAGCCGCAGGTAATAGCTAGTTATTAATAAAACATCCTAACTAGTATTATAAATGTGATGTCTGTTTGTTACGCTTTCACGTCCTAACTACTCAACCTATTAACATAAAATTTTGCGTAAACGTTGTCAGGGTTTCAGAAAAGTATATAGGAAACTATTAATTCAGAGAAATTACTGTTCCCAAATGATAGGTCTAGTCTACATTAAAATGAGAGAAGCCGCTAGCGAAAGGTTCTTAATATAAATTAAAATTACCTTACAATTATCAAATAATTTCTATTAAACTCATACAAATTAGAGACCACATACAGGTTTATAATCTCTTTAAAACTTTCCTTAAAATTTGTGATCATGTATTTTAAAAGTTATAAAAATACCTTTAAGATATAATGAGTGACCTCATATGGGGCGGAACTGTAAAAAGTGTAGACTGTAGAGTATCAATAAAAATAAATAATTCATATACATACAAACATACACTCATACAAACATTAGTTCATATAATTTACAGTCTACTAACGTTGTCATTTAAACCATACAAGACTTATTACATCTTTGTAATCTTTATGCGACCAAGAGAAACTTTATCCTTTTAAATTTTGGAATACTGAAAACTTTATAAATGAATAATTATATATTTTTAATGATGATAATTGAGAAATAATACATCATTAACACCAATGTCTATCGTCACATGCCTACGACGCCGCTATTACAAGCTAAAAAACACTAGATAATTAAATAATGATCAGGGACTAATTAATCCCAAATCGAAAACACTGGTTTATTACAGATCGTTTAATTGATAAAACGAAACCCATAAAACCGGCATAGCAATTTATGAAAAATGTTATATGTAACATAATTCGATATATTTCAACAATATTAAAATAAAAGAACATTGAAATATTAAATTATATTAAAACCTTACGCTATATGAAATATAATAATCATAACATTACATAAAAGTATAACAGATATTTATGTATTAAGTATAAAAAATAAGGATTCACACCGTTACTATAAAAAGACGGCACAAAGGGTTCTTTCCAGTTTCTCATAAAACTAACAATATTGTTCGCGGTAACAAGACAACAACGTTTCAGTGAAGCTCATATTCGCGCTACCATTGTCTCGCTCAGTAGACTTCAGAGGCTTCAACCCGCAGTATTAGAGACTCAACAGACCATTGTTTAGCTTCCTTCACCTGAAACATGTATCTCACACAAAGCCAACGCTCGTTTCCTACACTTGAATTTGTTTTTGTTATACACTTTCAAGTTTTTGAGACGTATGCGCTTCGTGAGATATCCCGCTCGCCGAATTCAGTTGAATTAATTTTAATACCATATCTTTATCACGCTGTTAAATAATATTTCCATTTTAAATGGTATAACTGGAATGGATAAGATTAAGAATGAGTATATCAGAAGTTTGAAAAGAACACCAGTGACAGAGAAGTTGAGGAGCAATAGTCATGTCATGAGGAGAGATGATAATCATGTAACTGGATAAGCTTTGATAATGGAGGACGTATATGTGAGTGAAAGAATACCGAAGAAGGTATGGATGGATTGTGTGAAACATTATGTCTGTGTAAAAGGTGTGAATACTGAGATGTCATCTAATAAGGGAGAGTGGACAAGTAAAACATGTTTTGCCGGCCCTACTTAGGTGGGCTAAGAATAAGAAGAGTATGATGATAAAAATGAATATTACTGTATCTGAGTTTAAAAATATATTTTATTAGATAGGTAAATCAGAACAAAAGTATCGCAAATCCCCAATAGCATATCGTACAGTTTCTCTGTTTTACAGCGTGATAGAACTAGATTTAATATTACGTTTGTAATGTAATGTAATCCTCGTCAATCTTTTTAGCCCTTTGAATATGGCATTAAGTGCTGGTTTGTGCATTATACAGCCAAGAGTTGCGTACAGAATACAATTAAAGTATTACTATCGAAGTCTAAAATTGTGATTTATTTACCCTTAAATTGTGTTATAAATATAATATAATACGTATAAATCCAAAATTGTCTTCTGCGTATCCATCTAACGGACAAAATGATTGGCAAGGACTGTACGTAACGTGGAATAAAGTTTAGTTTAAAATAGTTGGTATCTATTCTTAATTTTTTTATTTATTTATTTATTATTAACTTTAACATTTACATTGTTACTAAGATTTACATTGTTACATTTACATTTATTTATTGGAACTTAACAACTTAGAACTTTAAACAATTTGCAGAATATGATAAATGACCGACATCAGCTGCATTAGTTATCCTGTGTCGCCTGTATAATTGTGAAACGATGATATCAAAAGTCACGTGAAAAACAAAGAAAAATGCACCTTTTTTATTATTATTTGTCTATTCTACAGATATAATAAAAAAAAATGATTTTAATGAATATATTTTAAATCGACGTTGTTAGATTTTGCTATTAATTTCAAATTATATTTCGGATTTAAGTGCATAAAAGTTAAATACTCAGAGTTATCTTTGTATTTTAGTATAGTAAACAATGTAGTGAAATTGAACCGCAGTCACGACACGGCTATTTCCGCATTCTAGCTCATGCTTTATCGAAACCTACCTTAAAATAGTGATGACTGGATAAACATCACTTAACTTTGAAATGTATCTAATTTCGTCACAATACAACTGCATAATTGAAAGTTATAATTCAAAAAACTCCTATCCTGATACTATTTTGATAATATTGTACATTTATATATAACTACCTCATGATTGCATTAATTTTAATGCTCATGTGCTTAAAAAATACTGAATCAAAAAGTATTCACCCAATTAGATAACCGCTAAAGTACGGTGTTGAAATAGGTTTGTGACTTGTTTAAGTATTTGCAAAATACGACCTTTGTGTTCTAATTGATAGAAAGAATACAAAACTTGAAAGTTTATAGTATACAACCCAGAGACAAAACTTGATTAGAGACATTTCCATCTGCAATCGGCCGCCAAGAATTATTTTATCTATTTCTTTGATAGACATTATATCATTGGAAACAAATTAATCAAATAAGATGACTTTGGGGGTTGACTGCTGCTCAAGTCCGTAGGCTTTACTCTCGAGACCCTACACGTGACCCCTGGGTGGTGCTAAACGAGCAGCTCTGCAGGTGGGAGGTTTCGGCCACGGCTTGTTAGCACTCTTAACTTGTTTTTTTTTAAATCCATCTGGATAGCAACCACCTTCAAGTTTGTTATCTACCTACAAACACCTATTAATGTGTTCCAACGGCTGCGCTTGAGAACTAGTCCTCGTCTAGATTTAGCATGTTTCCCATTTTGGGCCACATCATTATTTAACTGGTGAGGTTTCAAGTAAGATGGTAGCTCCTAACCTATAAGACGTTTAAATAAAATATATTTTGAAAAGTCCTGTCTTGATAGTAAAGTCTCGTCAAAGTCGCTTTAGCAATTCCGGAAAAGCCAAGACAAACCAGAGATACTTTTATTTTATTTGTTCACTAACTGTGCCCGCGACTTCGTCTGCGTGGAGCATAACGTAGAAGACAGTGCTTAATAAAATCATCCGAATGTATTAAGTCCATTATCCCCCATTATATCTACAATTCTCTCGTAGTTAAGTCGCGTTATCATTAAAATTACAATAACTTTTGATAGAGTGAACTTGTAAATGAAACCAAGACAACATGTTACTTGAGGATATGTTTTATGATTTTCTTGGTTTTTTTTTTTTTTTTTATAGAAGCACGACAAAGTGACTGCACTAAGCCTGATGTTAAGCATAGTACAATCCAAAAACATCGGCAACCACCGAGAGACAAATTATCCATCGCCGGTCGCCGCTGTCATGCCGGCCATAATGGCGAAAGTCGCCCGGTACTGGATATGCACAGGCTGATCCCGAAACGCGACGCGCAAAAGCGAGTCACTATGACGGGCTTATAAGGTTTTATCGTGAATATAGTACTTCAGAAGTGATGCGTGTTCATACAAATAAACAGAAATTTTTGAAAGTGATTGAAATTTATTTTATTATAAGCAATAAAATCAATTTGAATCTGTAGAATTGTAATAAAATTCCAAGAGGTATGCCACAATTTTTTTCACAATAATTTAAAAAGTACAGACATGTTATATTTATATTCTTATTATATGTATAAGTTAACCCCATCTTAACATCAATTTCACTAACAGATGCCAAAAAAATATATAATATCAAAACATAACATACGATTATTCCCTTCACAGTAATGAATAGTTAATTACATTTTAATTTTATGAACACTCTGTATAAGTATATAAGTATGTCTAGAACTGTTGAATAGTAATGTATATGTTAATGATATACCTAATCAATTTCACTTGCCGGAGTCAAAATTGCTTTGACAAATGACGTCTACGCCTCTAGTTAGGCAAGTGCGTGACGTATAACCGTGTGATTTAATAATAAACATAATAATACTAATTCTGGGTTAGGCTTAATGTCAGGCTCCACTAATTTTCTTTACCGTTGTAGGTATATGAACTTTCATATTGAGAGTACAACAACATACTAAAAGAAAACATTACTTTTATACGGAAAATAATTACACGACACAATAAAATAATTACTCATTTTAAAAATATCATGAATTTTTTTTTCTACGAAATACTAAAATAAGAATCAAATTAATTATTTTATGAAGTACTTATACTTTGACTAAGGCTTATTTGAAATGAAAACTTTTTTAGGCGCATTGAGTCGTACTTTAGGCAGGAGATAAATTTGTAATTTCGCGTCATAATATTCTACGTCAGCATGACCGGCCGTATTACGTTTACGCGGCTTGCGTCAGAATAGCGACGCGTAGTTTAGGGGCCTGTGTACATGTAATATTGATATTATGCAGCTCATCATACTTTTGATAGATAAATAGACTTTATAAAAATGTATATGTCGGGGCAGCTATAAAAAGGCGTCCATGTAGAAGTAGACATCATCCATAGTGCCGATATGGTTATGATTTGATCGATCAATCCACTAATCACAATCGAATAACATGTTAACTGATACTATAGTCAGTTAAACAAAAACGAAATTATCCGTAGGTGTGACTAGCTCACCTGTCTAAGCGATCATGACCAGCATCTTGTCATCGGTCGACTTTTAAGGCATCAAGATATATAAACAGCTGATACCTCCAACCAATGGCGTCTCACATCGGGGGTAAATAATAGACAGCCAATATCTTCAACCAATATCTTTCAAGGTCATTAGTAACACCCTCGATATAGTCAATAGCGCGGTATCACAGGTCAATAGTGGCTCCCCCGATATATATAATTATTGCTCGTAGTGCCAATAGATATGAAAATCAAACTAATGTTAATAAATTCAATAAACAAATTCTGAAATTTAAATATTGTCATTTAAACTATAATTAATATGAATACTTAAAAGTGAACACATTTCATTTCTTTTGAGATTTGACTTCTGTTGGTAGACCTTATGACTGCCTAGACCTTTTTTAACCGACTTCAAAAAAAGGAGGAGGTTATTAATTCGACTGTATGTTTTTTTTTATGTTTGTTACCTCATAACTTTGGACTGGGTGAACCGATTATGATGATTCTTTTTTTATTTGAAAGATGGTACTTCTCGTGTAGTCCCATTTTTGTTGTCAACCGAAAATCATATCATCTACATATGTAGGTACAAAGTTTAAGTCCATTCTCGAATCTCGCAAAGTATATTTGTATAATATAATATCACCTGGATATAATTCTACCTGGAACAAATTTGAAATTTCGGTTGGCACCGACTTACCAACTCCAATCCAACCAACCACTTCCAATACATCTCTAGGTAGAACACATATTCATATGTTTTATTAAATTTGGTTAATTTGATAAACTATTTATTTTCCGCTTTTTAGTGCCTTATGGGCTTTTTACTGATATTGAGCTTGGTTAATCTCTTTTTTTTGAAAATTTAATTTATATTTCTAAATAACTAGAGAAAAAGATGCATTTTGTTTCACACTTTAAATAATGTAACTTATAATTGTTATTGAGGTCGTTGTTATAGTAGTTGTATGTTATCAAAGTGTATTCATTTTCTTCTATTTCTATTTAAATACAAAACAAAATGAATCATTATGTTGTTATAGTTGCAATAATATTTTTCCATTATACTCCTACGAATAATTATTTACAGAAGATGGATGTTATGTTATAAAATACTTCGTAGAATTAGTTAAATAGACGTTATTATTTCACAAATTATATGATAAAGTTTTTTTGTATACAATCTCTAAAAGTGAATTAAAATAAGAAAAATAAATTCGTTTTTAATACTAACAATAACGCAAAGATTAGAAAGCTTTATAAAAATACAAACACTTGGTATGCCCGCCGTTTCACTCGTGTTTAATTTATCCCATCCTCGTTTGCCAACATGTCGTACTTCATTCTCGTTTGGTTAATTTTCTGACTCATACTTGGTATGGTAATTTCAACTGTTACAGGTTGTTAGATGTTGTTCGATAAACAATAACTTTCCACGATTAACTAATTATGAAATGAAATAAGATTTTTTCCATTAACCAATCCATAACTCAGAACATTTCAAGCAAAGAAATAAGTATGTCTAGTAGGTATATACATTTTTTAAGTTAGCTAAATATTCAAAGGAACCGTGTTTTTCAACGATTTTTATATTTTATCCAATTATTTTTTGTATTACCGTTACTCTGACCACTAATTTAAATACACATAATTGTCCTGATATTTTTTCCATAAGTAGTCTGTGTAATTAGAAACGAAAGTGTTTTTATTCCTAACTAGTAACGAGCAACGACTTCGTTCAAATTCATTATTGTATGAAAAGTCATCAAAAGTAAAAAATAGCTTATGTCGTTCAGAGATAGCGTAGGGTCGTATTAATGAAATATTTTTTTATAGTTCCGAAGACCTCGTGTTACAAACAAACAATTTTTTTATTCATTATAATATAATAATAACATAGTAGAAAATCAAAGTTCAATACCACCTGACAGTGTAGTTGTTTAGCGTTAGAGATTCTAAGAACCATTTTTATTATATACCACAGGCTTATAAAAGGACGAAGAATCGATGGAACGAGTCTAGTACTTTCATCGGCAATTATTTATCAACTATCGTAATTGCAATATTAAAGTATATGTTAGATGTTGTTAACGGATTAAGACATTTTTATGCCAAAAAGCTCGTAAAAATATCTTCATAAATAAGTAATAACTTTGATTTGCTTTACAGCATTTATAATACTGAAAATAAACCTGTCGAGCGAGCTAGAGTGTCAGTTACTTGCAAATAATATGAGTGTCAATAATGTCTGAGAATATCTATCCTGGAGTTTTTGGCGGGATTTTAGCCTGTCATGTAGTGGATTTTATTCATAATCATGTGTTACTTGACTCTATATTTTGTAAATTTGGTGGTGTTTTACATAATATAGTTCGGTTATTGTACATGAATGAAGTGAATGATAGATAATACCACGGCCCACGAATTCTGAGATGCCACAAAAACTCCCTGGAAAGTTCTAATAAGAGAGCCACCATCTTGTTTAGACATTGAAATAATCACACGATATTTATTGTGTAAAATGTGTTGTAATCTCAATTAAAACAAAACGTTGATACTGGTAATTGCTTCTGCGGAGAATTAAGAAAAAGAAAACAAAAGAATTTACAAAAATTTCATTGTGAAATTCTGCGTATATGTGTCAGGTTTTTATAATATAATTAACTCTATATTAGACATTACTCCAGTCAAGAATGAAGAAATGTATAAAATGCTTATTTTACTTATATTAGGTAAGTATATTAAAACTGGTTTCCTTCACTTAAATATAATATAATATTTGAACTAAGAAGTTCAAAGTACCTCTGGGATTAACTCACCTAGACGTATATGTGGAATAAATTCTGCGAGTTCTTTGAAATAATATCTCTGCAAGCAATAAACCAGTAACATGGGAATATGCTTGTGAGAAATATACCAAAGTTTTCCGCGTGAGTTGTAACTTTTAGATATTTAGTCCTGTGATAATAATGTTTATATTTTTTTAGTTTACAAACTCTGTATATTCATACTATACAACTTTACATGCTAATATATATAGATACTAAACATATGATTTTAATTTACATACTCGAGATTTTAGAACACTAGTTACTATACATTTTTGTTAGTAAGAATTATAATTGAAAGAATAAATGTGAAAAATTTTAGTCGTGATATACGTATTTGTACGCTTCAATTAATTCAATATGAAAAATGTCAGTCAATAATAGGTTATACATTTATTTTGTTAGAAATAAATAGCTTAAATTGTCATTTGAATGTAGTATTGCATTTGAATTGAAATTTGTGTTATATGATGTAGCTACGTTTACGGTGTGAAAATATCATGATGGGATCCATCATAAGCAATACAATATCTTCGAAATATTACTCACTATGTCTCTACATTTTAGTTTAAAATCAGTCGCCAAACAGCAGTCAGTTTATTAGAACAGGTATTTACTAGGGAACCAGTCACTTTTGTTAATATGCAAGTTACAATTTTTGCCTACATACGAAAGTTGTATTGAGATGAATTTGGAGTTTTTACTTTATTTGCCCATAAATAACCCTATTTCATATTGGACCATGCTGGCTTATATATTATAATCTTATATATCTTATCTATACATATAATTAGAATGTAAATCTTACTTGTTTGTACTTTTTCGATTTTCGTGAAAAGAATTGTTGCAGATGTCTAGGAATAAGTAATAAAATACATTTCATTTTTTTAATGTCTGTCTGTCTGCCTGTCTGTTTATATGAACACGCGTCACTGTAAAAGTAGTAGCTTTATAGTAAAATCGATAATGGACTTAACACATTGAGATGATTTTAATAATCACTATTTTTTACATAGGATTCCACGCGGAGCTTATTATTAATAAATAGCGATAATATGTAAAAATACTTATATTTTAAGTTTAAGTAATAATATATTTTTTACTAATATTTCTCATTGTGGCTGTCTGTTTCGTCCATTTGTTTATATGTTGCAATTTGTAAAGGAGGAAACAACTAAACGATGTGCGGCGCACAGTTGACAAATTGCGAACAGCCCAACTGATATTCTATTCTACGCCGTAGATTGGTGATAAGCGACCAATTTGAGGAGGCGCCACGACGGGGTACGGAAGTCGTTATTACAGTAGGCGGTGCGACCTGGCAAATTGCACCCGAACACGCCATCCGAACGTGACGCCGCTGTCGAATACATTCCTTATTTGAAACGTCTCAGCGTGACATTCGAAACGTATGGGTATTGCGAATATTGAAAGTCTGTTGATCTCATAATTGCTAAACACTTGTGTAAACTATTTGATGAAATGTTTCTACACTTTGAAATATTGTTTATGATATCAATATATTTTGTTTTTAACTTAAAAATAATATTTAACAGCGTTAATAGTTACAAAGGATTAGTATCATTGCCCATTTGCATCTACGCAAGACAATAAGCAAAGTACCGGTAGCATATTTTTCCGTGAGACATTAAACACATACGAAAGTAACTAGAACGAATTATGTCAATTCATGTCAGATATTTTTTATTATATATTATGATAGGTGGCAAACGAACAGGTGGGTCACCTGATGTTAAGTGATCACCACTGTCCATAAAACCAAATCAAATATACTTTATTCAGTTTAGGCCCTAATATGAACGTCAAAAACTACCACTGGTTCTTTTTTCTTTCGAACTGACTACGCTATTGGCCTTGCAATGTCTTTACAGCTTCACCAGACTACACTACCACTGGTGTCTACCTCAGCAGCCGTACCCCACAGCAGAATACATAGACATGAGTTTTGTACGTATCCTAGCTACTGCAAACATTTCTATTTTAGTAGGGTAATATCAACAATTAAATTTCTGCCACGCTCTTGTGCAGGAGCCACCTGCCTGTAAGCGCCTCTGTTTTTCCAAAAGACGTTCTTAATATCGTGAAACCAACGCACAAGAAAATAGTTGACATTGTTTTGTACATGAGTTTCAATTTCCATACAAGAATACTTGTACGATGATTCACAAACAGCGTAGTTGTTCTACTGATGCAAGCACGTTCTCACAGTTTAGCGAAATATTTTTCGTGATGATTGTGATATGCTAATAGGACATCTTTTAATGTTCACCCTCTTTGCTGTCATCCGAAAATTAAAAGCCGAATTCGATAATCAGCTCCTGTCGATTTAACTTGTTACCATTTTCAGCCACATGGTCAATTGAACTTATACAGTACGTAATAGGAATTGTAGTAAAAACAATTCTCCAAGCTTTCAGTATAGGAATATTCAACAGAATAACTAAAACAACAGCACAACTAAACCTTATTACAGAGAATTGTAGAAAGCATTAGCATACGCTTGAGGAAAAACGTCTTCACCTTGTCAGAAATATCTGTTAACAGACACGGTTGCGTAGCATTAATGCTACAACTACATTACTACGAGCTACACTTAAATTGCTACGAGCTACGAACTGCAACAGAATAAGGGGTGTTAAAAGAAAAATGTTCTGAATTTGGATATAAGAGACAACTGTTGGAACTGATTGGATACTAAAAACATATTTTACTAATAGAAATATACGTTCATGTTAATGTTTATAGTTTTTTTTTATTAAATTCTATTTTATTACTAAGGCATAAGAAATCGTTGTTGTAGTGGTGTGTGAATTAATTTAAGAAACATACGAAATCAAAAATGCTTTATTCACATTAGCTCTTTTGAAATATTAAAATGATATATTTTCACTAGTATACTTTCATATACATCCAGTAAAAAGCTGTTGGAGTTTTTGGCGGGATTTTAGTTTGTCATATAGTGGATTTTATATTTTATTCATAATATTGTGTTATTTGACTCTATATTTTGTCAATTTGGTGGTGTTTTACGTGATGTAGTTAGTTTATAGTGCACAAGTGAAGTGAATGGCAAATAATACCACGGAGCATGAAATTCTGAGTAGCCATAAAAACTACCTGGAAGGTTCTAACAAGGAAGCCACCATCTTGTTAGAATATTGGAATATAGATATGAACACACGACGCTTGTAATATTATTCTACACGAGAATGGCAGTAATATTCTGAAAGATTGATTGTCAAAGTAATATAAAAAAAAGCTATTATTTGACATTATGTATACACTTCATTTTTATTATATGTATGAATTAAAATTACAGCATCAGTTAGAAATTATTATTATATAAGGTATAAGACGCATATAACAGAACTTAATTTTGCAATTGTCAGAAGCTTGTTTACTTGTTAAATTGGCGGTAATTAAATCGTGTGTTGTAATTCCACAAACGACGCGTTTAACTTTCATTAAAACTTATACTATAAAATAAAACAAACTGTGCTCGTGTCTCCACACGCGTTTGTTCTAATTTTATTCTAATTAACATGTGTTGAACTGTCTATACGTACTGACTTTTATGGTGATCGTTTAGGGATTTTTACGGTGTTATTACAAAAAAGTTAAATACGTATTGAATACTTGTTTGAAAGATGTTTGGGTACTTTCGTATTAAATGCACCGTATACTAAATTTTAAATACTGCTTAGTAAAATTTGTGTTAGACCCGTGTTCACTTTTGTTTTTGTAATAAGACCGCAAAAGTTTACTCTAGAAACAGGTACCGAAATATAAATAAAACGTGATGTTTGTTGTTAAGGGGCTTCTGTCAAGCCTTTGTAGTGCAAACAATCAAAACCGTCCTTGATCATAGATACTAACATAGCCTTGAATTGTCAAAAACCTATCAATACCTTATTCACTATACAATTCCTATTCGATTTGAAAATTGAACCCTCTTGGAGTTAAAGGTAACAAGTATAAAAAAATACAACCGGATTAAGAACACTCTCCTTTTTCAAGTCGGTTAACAATAATTTTAATGGACATTGAACCCCGTCATAAACAAAGACATGATGATTTAGAAAGGTCTAGTTTTAAAGTATGTCAAAACACGCTTTTATAAAATTGTTATGCTCGGCATTTTAGCCGTTAGTAAGAAAAAATATATATATTTGAACATTCGCTTCAAGAATGCCCCAGGTTTAGTACGAAGAAACCAGAGCATATAATTATTTGTGACAATCTTGTTATATGTCTATTTGATCTTTTGATCTTGATGGAGAAGAAGTCTGCTATCAAATCGTTTGATAATTTTGTCAAGCATGTGATCATAAACATCAAGGCGTTTAACGGACTTTGAAATTAAGATGACTCTCAGACTTACATCTAAATCACAACAGATAAATTATGGTGATTTTAATATATAATGCTCAATGCGTCAAGGGACAGAGTAGTGACTTGTATCAATTTGCGATCACCCCCCTCTCCCTTTACATCGCTAATTCCAAATAGCTTTGCGTCAAACCAACAAAATTGAAACAAAAAACATATATTATATAAATATACTATATAATACATATAAATCAATATTATGAGCTTAGGAGCATTAAGAAAATTATTAAAATAAAAAAAATCATATAAATTTTCATTTAGCACGGAAAAATATCAGAACAACACTTGAAAGAATCGTTAAATGGCACTCGTATATTTTAATTAAGGGCCGGTGTTCATGGAACAGTCGATAAGGCAAGTCGGGTAACGATATGGTCGCAACGGTCTGCCAGGCTTGTTGTAACGCGTTTTATTTCACATAATAACATATTAGAAAAGGCCCCGCGGCACGCGTCGGGCCACACCGTATTTCCTAACCCGTGTAAATAAAACTCTCCCAAACGACCGCACGAAACAATGCGGTCGCGGCGCGACGACTTACCTTTCACACAAATAAATGTACGATAACCCACGAGACCAATAAAATTGTATAAAATTCATATCATAAAACTTTAATGTTACAATATATAATCTATACTAATATTATTATGATGTATAGTTTATGAGTTTGTGAGGTATGTAGGGGGTAATCATATCTGGATCTATTAAACCGATTTGGAGAAATCTTTTGCCAATAGAAAGTCACGTTATTTGGGAGTGTCATAGACTATATATTCCCCAGAAATGAAGAGACTTTTTTGAGGTAGTCGTACTTGCAAAGTAAATCGGAGAAAAACGGTCGAACGAAAACTTTTCTTACTAATGCTTCCTTAACAAGGAGCGCTCAATTCGCCTTATATTATAAGATTATGGCTCTAATAATTTTTATTAATAATTACTAACATTCATATGTAATTTTCTTACCTGAAGATTACTTATACCAAAAATATCCAGTAAAAATGGTATTACAGTTAAACTATTGCTAAAACTACAACAACATTTTAATATTTGGGTCAAAAAATATCGAATATCAATAGAGCTTAGCATCACTCGACAATGGAGTTCTTATGGAAGGAAACGACACAATTATCTGCAAGAGAAATGTTATACCCATTATATACTTCAGATGATGATATTATACGCTATATGTATTTAATTGGTGAGATTGATAGTAATCGTCACTACCACTACAGTTGTATAAAGCATTCATTAATAGTATCATAAGCTGTACTGCCGCCTCAGATACAGAATTGACTAGTGTAAGTGGTAGTGGTCATATATAAAATCCATCAATTTTTAACTAACTAAAATAAATAAATTTAACTTTTTAAAAGTCATGCAAATATTAAAATTGTGGCTAATACACACATTTACATTTATATTACATACGTATTGTAAAAGAATTGTAAGAAAATAAAAATAAATTATAGAGATACATGTAACTTACAATTTACAACGAGAATAAATTGTTTTCCGACTTCACGATGATACCCTGTCAGATTGTAAGTGATTAAAATATAAAACATTCATAGAAGGACACCCTAAAGGTCAGACGCATTATACCTCTCTAGACGATAAATGCGCACGAGGGGAGAACGTGGCGTACCTGCACACTGAGCACTCATAACGCGTTTACAAATATGAATAGCTATAATACACACTACCCAAGCTGTAGAGTATGGCACCCTCGTATCATCCACGGATGGACTGCCTCAGTAATGAGGGCGAGTTGCGTAATTTACGACCAGGGGAGGTTGTGAACTCAATGTGCAACTGTTTGAAGTATTTACGCGTGTTTAGGCTGCATATAGTAACTTTACGGACTCAAGAACTTCCTAACGTCTAAAGTTTACACAGCAGTTGGATTTTCAATGTTAAACTGAATGCAACATGTTTATGTTTTCAACATTTGATATGAATAATAATGAAGCTATTAAGCTTATTACATATGTAAATTGGTGTAATTTGCCACATATTTAAGTGTGGATTTTATAATACATATGTATGTATTTTCACTAACATAACAAATACTCTTCATTTTCATACATAAATAAAAATTATATTAATTAACAGTACATTTTTTTTACATAGGTAAACGAACAGACAGGTCACCTGATATTAAGTGATCACCGCCGTCCATAGACACTTGCAAAACCAGGGGAGTCGCAAATATGTTGTCAGTCTGCGTTGGAGGAAAGGACAGGGGAGGAGGGAAGGGCGAGAGTACTTTAGGTGCGCCTCCAGCGCCCTCATTAACCGAAAGAAACACAACAATGCAAGCACTGTTACTTCACGTCGTTTTTATGTGAGAGAGTGGTACTATCCCGAGCGAGCCGACCCATTCATGCTGAAGCCAATAATAGCTTCAACGTGGCTCTTCGACCTATAAGATTATATAAGATGTAAATTTGGAGAAAAATAATAAACTAATATGCAATTAGTAAAATACGTAATAAAACGAAAACATCGATAAATGTTGAAATATATGGCATTATAATATAATAAAATTAATAAGGGTTCCACTAGCCTCTGCGCGCGACTTCGTTCGCGTGGAATAGTTACTTTGGGCTAATGGTAACACGCAGTGAAAGCTCTCAAGAGTATAACAAACCCCGATTTTGAAACAATCTTCATTGGTACTCCGCTCCTCTTGGTCTTAGCGTGATGATATATAGCCTATAACCACCCTCGATAAATTAGCTATATAACACTAACATAATTTTTCAAATCGGATCAATAGTTACTGAGATTACCCCCTACAACGTCACAAACTTTACCTCTTTATAGTATTAGTATAGATGATATATTTATTAAAATTAATCAATCGTTATTTGTATAAAAATACGTGTTCATACAACTTGCAAGAAAACTACTTTTTCATGTACCATATTTCACTATATGAACAAATGATTCGGCACAACTTCCACGAAGCTATGTTAAAAATGTCACATTACGTGCCGTACCCAACACATTTACCATAAAAATCATGGTTGTAGGGTATGGTCGCCTTTGTATTTCACCTCAATGTTATCAACCCTATGTTGTGACAACATGAAACAAAAACATATGTATATACCAAAAACTTAGAATGTCCTATTAACCTTATTTTTGATACCTCCTACATAAAATGTCTTCATCTCATATAATTCAGGCTATATGCATTCGTTCGCATGATACTTTGGTATTGTATTAATTAATGATGTAGCATATGTGCTGTTAATCTAAAATTAAGCTATTCAAAAATATATTGTTAATTTATTTGGAGGAAGAACTTCATATGTATTTTTCCATACAGACCGCGTAGCAGTAATTATTATTTGTCGTATACAATTTACTCACACCAGAATCGACTCGCTGATATATCGCAGGTATTCGATAGCAAAGTAATGACAATGCAAAATGTAAGTCTTTACATTTCAAAACGAACACAGTTTTAGTTTTGTCGTTCATACAATTTCTAGTTTTTTTTAAATTTACATTTTATATATTTTGAATGAAATCTAAACTTTGCCGTTCATAAAATTATTATTTTTATAAGAACTTTCAGGTTTCACACGTATAAAATAGGAAAACCTATAAATCTTATGAAGGACTTATATTGGACTTGGTTCATTTCATTATGCAACAACTCGTTTATATTCTCTTAGACATATTCTCTTCTCTATGTATCTATTCTCTATATATCTCTACATATGTTTATAGGTATGTCTCATAAAAATACAGTTCCTTTGAGGCCTAATTACATGAAACTTACTAAACATATCAGCGTAGCACTATAATATTAGCAATATTATATTTTAATGTTCCAAGTTAATGTACATATAATTTACAGTAATATTGGTATCTGCACTAGTTATAAACCATGTCGCAGATATTACAATTTCATATAATGAGAACTGACACAAACAGTCACTTAAACATATGTAATAAATAAAAAAACTTAATTCGACTTAATTAAATACCTTACATATGTATTACTATGACCGTTTACTTCAGAATTTTTCGAAAGTAATTCTATGCTATTTATTTTTTTTAATTATGTGAACCCGTTACCATTTTTTAAAACTAAATCTTTATTTCATGCACAGCAAAATCTGCGGATTACAGCTACTACTTACATATTAATGGATGTCGGTATATCTGAAATCCATATATTTTAACAACGTGTACCAGAGCATCATGAAAATTGTTTCATAGATCTTATGCAATCACTTTACAATAACTTGCCAATAGATAGCGCTGTGACATATCATCTTATGTACCGTTTAACTCAATGAAAAGTCATTATCTAATCTAATAACTTTAAACGAGTAATTCTTGTATATTTTTGTTTTTGAAAATATCCAGGATCTCGAAAACGGCGTCATCTATTTCCGTGAAACTTAGTATGTAGGTAGTTTCGGGGACGATAAATCGACGTAGCTAGATTTTATTCAGAGAAAACTTTGTTAACTGAGTTTTCAGGAAATGAAAAAATTTAGCTAGAATATAAAGGTAAATTTCGCCGCCGCTGTCAAAACAAAAATAGCTCAGATGGAAATCGGCTGCTTCCAAAATTCGTATAACCTCAGTTCGAATCCGAGTGTCAGCAAAAGATATATCTTTTTTGTGAGAAAACTCTACTTTTGTGAAACAAACCTAACAGTTTATTTTCATCTAATAATGTTTTTTAAGCAACCGAGTTTTGCTCGATCGCCCAGATACTATTTACTTTAACTGAATTATTAATTACAACGATTAATAACAAACGCGTGCGAAGCCGCGGCCGTAACTAGTGTCTATAACAATACTTAATATAACAAACAAACTACGTTTTATATTGACTATTATTTCAAATGTACTATTTGTATTTAATAATATAAAATACAGCTTATTTGCAAAAGATTTACTTATCTTCAGTATACTTACATGATACCACATTTCCATGGATAAATAAAAGCCATCCACTCTCAAACTTTATCTCGCTTAGATAAATTGTAACAAAGCACCCCCAAATCATAAACCAATAGGTATATTTTACCGTTGTAACGCGTTCTTACCTCATCCGAATACCGCGGCACACCCTTCTCATTTGTCAAATCAACAGAAATATATGCGTGAGAACTCACAGATTGATGGGGTGGCCTAGATTGAATTACATCTCGGTAAAACCTGACGAGGGTCTAACACTCCATGCGGGTGTATCTGAGAACAAGAATAATGTAAGAATGTTCTCGGATATCCGATAATACTGAAGAGGTTACTATCACTTACAAGATATGGCTTAAAATCGTGAAATGCTCTTACATTCTATTTCATGATATATGGATTTCATATTTAGTATTAAATACATATGGTTTTAAACTACAAATACAAAATAGATTTCGTATGTCGCTTTATTGAGTAGAGTACCGTATAGCGTTGTCTTTATCTGTTGAAGTCATTGCACTGTGCGACAGAGAAAACGCTTTACAAAATCAAAGCAAGCCAATCTTTGCCGGACGTCTCACTCATCTCTCCGACGTGCCAAATCAAATGACGAGTACTGTGTATCGCATTATTATTACTTATGGTCGAGATTCGACCTAAATAAGGAGCTTTAATATTTTTTCCGGGTATTAGTAGATACGTGCTGTATTTATATTACTTCTTTTTCTAAATTGTAAAAAGTGCATTCTATATCGCAGTCGTAAGACTTTTAAATGTCTAAAGAGCGCGATATACAACGAACGCTTCGACTAGTCAATAGCATGGAAAAAAGTTATTTCCATTTTTTTTATTGGTAATATTATCTTCAGTAACAAAATGAATATTATGTAAATACTCTGCTTAAATATCTACACACATGAATTTTCTTGGAGATCGGTGCCACTATTCAGATGTTGATGATATGTTGTAACGCCATCTACCCCCTAATTTATAATAGAATTCAAAGTACCCACACCGTGAAAACACTTAGATGTTCCAACTTCAATATGAACAGTCAAAAAGTGCTTTAGGCTATTGAACTCAGATATGCTAACATCCTCTGCTATATACGGAAATAGGTTTACATAAATACAGGCTTCTACTCGAGGCTTCGTTCTCGGTAATATAGATTATGAAAATAAAATGCAGCCTATTTGTATAATGTAGCTTTCTATAAGTAAAATTTAAAAAATCTGTTAAGAGATTTTTGAGTTATCGATTAAAAACAAAAGGTCGATATTTTTTATGTATAATAGTAGTATAAACAACATTTATTTCGTAATGTATTTTACAGAAAGATTATAAAAATATTTGGGCTACCATTTTTTTTAGGTTTATAAATTATAAAAAAATATATACACATTACACATAATTTCACAGTAAATGTAGAAATAAATTTAATGCGGCACGTAAATATTCTTTTTAATAATGATTAATAATATGAATTATTTTCTTCATTCTCATATTGAAAGTAACAAAAGAAAAGTGCAGAGTCTATGCTTTACTAAAAATAATTTGGGATGTTTGATTTTTATTAAATTCTTTGTTTTAGTAAGTTTTTTTTTATTGAAGCACGACAAAGAGACTGCACTATGCCTGATGGAAAGCATAGTACAATCCAAAAACAGTGGCGACTACCGAGAGACAGATCATCCATCGTCGGTCGCCGCTGTCATGCCGGCCATAATGACGAAAGTCACCTGGTACTGGATATGCACAGGCTGATCCCGAAACGCGACGCGCAAAAGCGAGTTACTATGACGGGCTTTTTCGCCATATACATGGTGGTTGCGACCCAGTCGGGCTGTAAAACCCTACCACCCCGCTATCGCCATTGCCTCGTTCGTTGATCAGCAGGGTGCACCACGTGCAGGTGAGGTTGGCTTGGGTGTCTCAAGTCTTAAGATGTTACTCGACACCCCTTACACCCCAATTTAACAACATGATTTGATTTCCAATTCATATTCATATATTTGTAAACTTATAGACTTTTTTTTCGATCTGACTACGCTATTGACCTAGCAAGGCCTTAACAGCTTCACCGGACTACTACTTATAGACAATAAATCTTCCATCATCGATATTAATTAAACAATAGAGTATCTCGATGAAGTCTTCGCAACGTTCAGTTTTCAATATGAAACAACATTAATATCTTAGTAACTTCAACTCCGTATGCGTTAGAGACCTTATGTGCTACTTTAATGTGAAGTGCAGCTTCGTTCGGGAGAATACTTGGCAGCAAGGGCGGCAGAGGAGCGCGAGGACGGGGCGGGCTGTGCGGTAGGTTCGAGACGAGAGTGTTACGGAAAATCCAATTAGTTGGATAAACATCCGATTAAACTACACACTTGAGATAAGCTCTATTTACTTATTGAAAATTTTGAACATACTGATAAATTCCATTCTCGCATCTAAATTGTTTACGATAGATATTGTTGTGACCTCAAATTAATTTTAATCTGGCGCTTTACATTACCGCATATATTAATGTAAAAGCTTTAATAGGATATAAATTTAAGCAATATGTAATGAATGCAAATAAGGCATACTTTATTATAGATTGGAATATGAAGGTTTCAGGGTTATAGTTATTATTTTCAATGACATCTAACTAAAAAATTAAATGTAGCTGGTGACAGAGTGCCCACGCATAACTTTTAATTTCATTTCACTCATTCACTTTTAGTTTGAAAACGTTTATTCCACACATTCTAAAAGTCGTTGAACATAGACAGTTGATGATTAAGAGAATGAGTTGGTATTACATATAAGATGATATCCTTTTTTAAAATTATCACTGATAATATTTGGCTTAAAGGTACACAATTTACGTAATAAATTCCAAATTACACGTTACATATTTAATTAAGACAAAAATATTTGTTTCCAATGTATTATTATTATTATCCTGCCGTCTGAGATACAGAATTACTTAGTTTAGGTGGCAGCGGTCATATGTAGAATCCATCAATTTTTTATCTACTTCTTGATATTTGAGATCCATAATTCTAGTTTGATAAGTTGCATAATTTTTTTTTTTTTTGTAATTTTATGATTTATCGTCAACCTCTTCACTATTGATGTTTTAGCATATTGTATATTAACTGTAATGATTACTTCTAAAATAATAAAACAGCATCGTATTGTATTGTATCACATACTTTTAAATGTAAAGATGTATTTTTATGAGCAATAAATAAAATAATAGTAGTAATTTATTTATTTCCTGCTTGTTAAAAGAATATATTGATATCTTAGTAATAAGTATAGAACATAACCACTAATATATGTTTACACTAAGATTTAAAAATAGTTATTTTTGAATAGTTTAATAATTTCCTTCGTAAACAAAGATAACATATTTTTTTAAAGACAAAAATAAATTAATAAATTTATCATAGAAGCTTTAACATTACATTATGTTAAAATCTTCAATATTAATGAATTTGATTATGTCGATTTTCAATAATATAAAACGTATTTTAAAATGTAAATAAATCCCAATAAGTGTGAATAATAAAAGACAATTAAAACTTTGAGGAGTGGTAATAAAGTGAAATAATATTTGTACATCGATATGTACCAACTTAATAATCTAAACATGTGCTTACTGAGCTTCTAAACTAGATGTTGCATATTCAACGAGCGATTTGCGTAAGTAAGCAATCGCTCTGAATGTACATTACTAAACGTACACAGATATATATATATATATATATATATATAATATTGTTCTGTAACTTCTCATTCTTTAATGAAATGGAAATTTAGGAATAGAATTTTAGAAACCTTAATTTTTTGTTAATTATTTCACGTTGATCCTTTTTTTGTAATAAAATAACAAGCACGGAAACTATTTACTATTTTTTTATATCTGTTTGTTTGGCAATTATCCAATAGTTTTTCTCGTCTTTTCCCGTAACTTTATTAGTGTGGTTGTCGATATATTAGTATGAAAAGTTGTGTACGTCTTTAATTTAACCAAGGCGTAGATCACCTCTCTGCGATTTTTTAAAATCGTAACACGACAAAGAGACCGCAATTTACTTGATAACAAGCACTGTACAATACAAAAGCAACGGCGATCATGGAGAAATCTACAATCTATCGAAACTAGTTTCTGTTACGATTATGTCAGCCAACAAGCTCTCGGTATTGTGATATAATGGGCTAAACCATATCGTCCCAGCTACAACGTTTTATATTGTCGTCGCGACAAAATCGGGTACAGGACAATCCTCCTAATTACTGAATCTATACATTTCGATCCCGCAACGCCAATCGCCTTAGCGAGCCATTTCGACGGGTGATAAACTTGGTGTATGATAGCCCTTATCAAGTGGAACACAGTTTATCCCTGAAAAAGTAATAAACATTCAGAATTAGTTTCGCATTTGTAATATTTGTATGTATGTACTAAGAATCATAGTATATTACTTGTACGTTATATTTATTACGAATATAACATTAGATAAATTTTAAACGCATTGTGTCATTGTATACTAGTTGATACCCTTCACTTCATCTGCGCTTATTATCTTAACATATTTATAGTCAAAGATAAAAAAAACCATAAGAACAACTGAAAGCTTTTTGCTTGTTGCTTTGCTTACAAACTTTCTCTGTAAGAATGTTATCCGTTTACTTTTTTGCGTACTCACCACACTGCTTGCCATTTTTTTCCACCATAAAAAATAAACGTCGCTGAACACGTATTGCTTGTAAAAATCGTAGTTTATGAATATATTTATGTTAAATCAAAATATCGTGATAACTTCTTAGGTAAAGTACCAAGTGTTTATGAAGTAAACCTGACAAAAATTATCTAAATCTATCTAATAGTTCTTGCATGATACGCGCATAACTGCAGACTTTTATTATTTCATTTATACCAGGTAATTGTTTAAAGTTTAACATCCTTCAATCATTTATTCCTTCATGGTCATATTTAACATATAAAATAATGATATCAAAACAAATACTAATAAACAACAACGAGAACCTTAGTAAAAATTTGTTCTAGAACGTTTAGTAGAGGTATGGTAACGATACTTTTAACGTTAAAAATCACATCTAGGGTCAATGAAGCACATTAAAGGGCCGCTTTTCAAGTTTAATCATCACGTACCTGCCTATCGTCGGAACGCCGCACGCTCGAATAATGAGAAGCATAACACGGGTCTAGGTGCAGGACACAGGTTGGACGGTTTGATTTATTGCTTTCCTTATTATTACACCAGTTCGTTTTTACGTAAATCACATGTTGGATGTATATCAGTTTTGTTTTTCTCTAGATAATTAGGTCATATATTAAGCACCTATTGTTTAATCGATTAAGAACGAGAATCGACTAATGATCATCCTGTAAAAATATTGTTGGCGACCAGTCGCGTTGTATATAGGTTGAGTACATTGAACACTTTATTGTAATAACAGATATAATTAAAGAATATTATAATTAAAGCTTATAATCTTTGTTATTACAATTTCAATAGGAAAAAATTGAAGGAAATGTAACTGCAAATAACATTTGCCAAAAAAATAATTTAATTACCGAGAAAATTAATTTAGTACTTCCTTCCCTTATTTTAGACTTATACTCGAAGCGATGATGACTTCGTTGATAACTTGTTCAGACACTGTGTCGATAGATACAGGTTCAAATCCTTGCAACTGTGTCTGAGGTTCTGATGACTCAAAAACTCGTGATTTAACTATAACATGATTGTAGGATTTTTTCTTTTTGTAGATGGTAGAGCCACGCTAAAGCTATGACTGGTTTTAGCATAAATGAGAATCACAGAAACCCAACGTGAAGTAACAGTACTTGCATTCTTGCGTTTCGTTCGGTCAGTGACAGCGCTGGAGGCCCACCTCCTCAGCCCTCCCTCCTCCCTTCCCCCTTCTTCCTGACAACGCACTTGCGACTCCATTGTCGTTGCTAGCGTCTATGAAAGGCGGTGGTCACTTAACATCAGGCGTGTCGCCTGCTCGTTTGCCACCTATAAAAAAAATCCAAGTGGACATGAAACATCAAATGAGATTGTAGTCAAACGTTAAAACCTATAAAGTATTTAAAAAAAAACAAGTATACCGAGAGAGTCACCGTCTTGCTTGTTTGCCGTCACAATTAAGACGATAATATTCTTTCATCAATACGTCATTATAGAATAAGTCACTTGAAAAAACTCTTACATAAATTAGAGTACCTCACTCATTTATCCAGAAGAATAAATTTTACAATAAAAATAATTTATATATTCAATAAACCGTTCTTACTGCCAGTGTACAATTTATCACCGGTAATTGGGTTGGATGAAGTCAGCCGATCGTTCCATCGCTGTACAAATTCGCCGATCGCACGAAACGATCGGCAAACACTGCGCTATAGATACCGGAATCGGATTGCATTATGTTAACTGATTGAAAATGTCCTTATAGTGTAGTTATATGTAAAAAACGGTATTATACGTATTATCGTATAAGATATAATCTATATTGGAACAATATAAAAAATACGTAGTTTATTGAGACATTAAGATATATCGATAAAATTAAAATGTATCAATATGTCACGTCACATTGACCATGATGTCTCTTTTTTTTATATGTTAAAATCAATTGAAATCAAAAATACTTTTATTATTTTAGACACTTAGAAGGCACTCACGAACGTCAAAATACTACTATCAATATTATATTACATAGTGCTAGGTCTAATTTAGAATACATTTGAAAGGTAATCGAGATGAGAAGGTAATCGAGTTTGCTTCGCTTACTACTTGGTAAAATTGTATTGACAGAAGATAAACATTGTACATAAATAATAATAATACAAAAATAAAATTAATATTTGTATACCAATAAATAAACTATTTACTTTATTTTAGACTAGCTGTTACCCGCGGCTCCACACGCATATATTAAAAATGTATTCAAGAAATGTATACTTGTGAGTAGGTGTATATATTACAGAAATGATCTTTCAAAAACATTTATAAGTAAGACACACACTTCATCTCTGTCACATGTAACGTGTAACAGTATGGATATTAAAACAAAATGGCCGCCAAACTGATCACAAAGATAATATAATTCAAATTGCCTACAAACATATGACCTTTAATTATATTTATTCTTGGAGTCCTGTACAGCGCATGTCTCGCTCGCTTGTCTACAGTAAACAACAAATTTTTGATCAATTTCACACGTGCCAATGCACATTTTCATTTCTAAACATTTTTCATTGGTGTTCCGCTCCTATTGGTCTTAGCGTAATGATATATGATAAATATTTTTTTCATATCGGACCGGTAGTTCCTGAGATTAGCGCATTCAAACATACGAACAAACTCTTCAGCTTTATATATTAGTATAAATATCACAATTTAAACATGTTCTTATTTTACCGATCATCCACTTTTTTATTAAAGCTTGACAAATAACAAATTGAGATGACGGTTTCATAATTCTTTTCTTATTTCAAGCGACCAATCTTAATATTTCAATAAAAGACTCATAATTTGTACCTTGATTTTGTTTAAATTGAAATTGTATTTACCAATACTTTCTAGGAACAGACTAGGTTCATGTACTAGCAAAATACTCGTTATATCAAATCATGTATGTATGAGAAAAAGTCAAAAGATTTCTTAGCTCCTTTTACTTAAACGTTCAATCAAGTAACTTGCCGTATTTAAATTATTCTAATAAGAATTTAATTGAACTCTTTCTTCTGTAGGTGCTATCAAAGAGTTCAATTAATTTTTCTTACTTGATCAATTTTGAGGGGTGAAAACAAAGCAATTACAACATTGGAACGTAACCGATAGCAATTAATTTGTTTTCGCATCGGCGAGCATCCATTCAGACAGTCCTTTGTACGTGTCAATTCGACTTTTATATTAAACTGTTATTTGTACTTAAAATAGCCGGAATTTGCCCTTTTCGAAATCAGGGTCATTGTAATTGATAAAAATATTTTCTCTTTATTTTATTTTTTCGTAGTAGTAGAATATTAAAGTCCCATTGCATTTACAGTATAATCAATGATATTATAACTCAAGATACCTGTGGGCCTACCCAACTTGCTTATCAACAATCACTAACGCAAATAGAAAACAAAAAAAATGTATGGAGATGACATATCTCAGCGCCATATCACGTGATAAAATCACGTGTTTATCACGTGCTATAGCGCTCAGATATGTCATCTCCATGTTTATCATGTGATATAGCGCTCAGATATGTCATCTCCATACATTTTTTCGTTTTCTATTTGCGTTAGTGATTATCGATAAGCAACTTGGGTAGGCCCCCTGGTTACAATACTTCATTTTATTATTATTATTATTATTTTATTACATAGTATAAAACAAAGTCCTCCGCTGCGTCTGTCTGTCTGTCTGTTCGCGATAAACTCAAAAACTACTGAACGGATCTTCCTACGCTTTTCACCAGTGGATAAAGCAATTCATGAAGAACGTTTTAGTATATAAATTTGTCAAGGTTTTGTATAGATTGGTTGAATTATAACGATAATTGTGAGACAAGTCGGAAAAAGTCAAACCGCCTGGGAATTTTCATAGAAAACGCTGCATAATCCTTTTGAGATATAACAATGTATGTTGTGTAAATGTAATAAGGTGTACTTTTGTATGTATAGATTAAAATAAAAGAAAGTGACGTCCATAACAAAATGTATCGACGACTTTATTTAATGACAATGACATGTTAATTTTTCTTTTTCTTTTTAGCCAGGTGTAAAAAGTCTGTGAGGGCATGTATCTATCTTTTAAGGATGGCCAACTAACTATACTCATTATATGTTCTAAAAAAAGGTTACATACAATTCCAAAGCTATTTAGACGCATACAATATTAATAATTATCAACTTAATTATGTTTCACGCACATTCTTATCCTTATTCTAATATACACCGAAATCATGTGTCACGGTGTTTATGTTCGATGTCCTCCGAAACGGCTAGACAGATTTTTATGAAATTTTTAAGGTATATTTGGTAGATATGAGAATAGATCGTAAAGTAAATTTTATATCTCTAGGTGATTAGGGAGTCCCGATTCAGACACAACAATTTTTTTTCTTATTTTCCATCAAAAATACATATAATCCCAAATTTACATCTTTCTTATCCTACTCTGCCAGTAGTATGATTTTAGTATTTTTTAATTAATAATATCCAAATGATTTAATGATCGTTCGTACTTCAAACAAAAGGAAATTATTGATGTTACTTAATAACAGATGGCGCTACATCCACCCTAACAATTTTTTTTACACACATGCGTGGATCTTTCAATAAACCAACTAGGTTTGTTTTGGATTTTCTGTGTATCACAACGTACAAAATTTTATACGATTGATTTTAATTTATAGGAAACTAGCCTCATCCCGCGATTTCGTTCGGTCTCAGCGTGATGATATGTAGCCTATAACCATTCTCGATAAATGAGCTATATAACGTTGAGAGAATTTTTCAAATCGAACCAGTAGTTCCTGAGATTACCCCCCTACAACGTCACAAACTCACAAACTAACAAACTTTACCTTTTTATAATATTAGTATAGCTGTTACCCGTAGCTTCGCCCGGATGGATTCTCCGAAACTTTTGTACCGATTTTCACGAGACTTTTCCTAACAGTTAACTGTAGTTATAACTGTCCTTTAAGGAAAGCCCAGGATACTCATTATAAATTCTAAAAAAATTGTAACGTAGAATGGGATAATTCGAAAGCTATTTAAACGGATACAGGATTGATACTTATTAACTGAAATACGTTACTTACATTAAGAATTTCATGCAGCTTCTTAAAAACGTCTTAAAAGTTGCATTTTTGTTTTATATTTTTTGTTTTTAGACAGGTAGATACATACTAAAATACTTATTATTATGGAACATTTGTTTCGTGATGCTATTTAGTAGAATTGATTAATCTAAGTGTTTGAGTGAAATTTGTCAGAACTTATTCATCTCTCTTTATAGGTGTATAAAAATCATTTCGTATGTTTTTCCTCTATGCATTCAAAAAGTACTGATCAGATTGTGATAATAATTTAGTAGAGTACTCTGGGGACGACGAGAGAAAATCTATATACAGAGACGTTTTTTTTATATTAATGACATTGTTTGCCTTAAAGAATGAGAGAATTTTTGTTCTTATTGAAACTTTTGACACTACATTTCAATATTATTTTGACATATTTTAATCGAATATAATTAATTCTTTAGCTACTAAATAATTCTTTAGCTGCCGAATTAGCCATATTAGGTCAAAATGACTTACTTCAAGTTCTTTTATTTTTATTTCGCCACATTCGGTAGTGACATTTGTGTAACCGTATGCTCGCAATAATATATTTATTTATATGACAATGTGAGACATTATATATGTATATCGTTTTTATCTACAATCATATTATAAAGAGGTAATAAATACCCTTCTTTATATTCCACCTACACATCTGAAGTAGTTGCTATAATAGAAGCTATCATATTGACAAATTCTCTAAGTTGCTTACAAACTATTCAGCATAGTTCGATTTTTTCTTAAGTCAAGTACTCAGATATCATAATTATCAAACTAAATTTGTATCAATGTCGTTGTTTAGGAATTTATGTATTTCTGACATGGATACCAGGACATAGTGGGATCTAGCGTACTGAAGCTGTTGAACTTCCTGCTTAAGAAGCTATCTAAACGATATTTTGACCACTATAAAACATTTATTCAGGATTTTTCCAAACAACACTGAACTGTTTGCATCATAGAACTCAAACTGGAATGTATCTAGCCAAATTACTGGCAAATCATGCTCCCATTCAGGATAACATTCCGGGGATTATAAGTTTTGTGACTGTTGCAAGTTTGCTGAGTCTACTACTATCTGTAAGCTAAGAATCTATCTGTAGAGGTATGCTCTCCAGTCCATGTTGCAAAGCTCAGAATCAGATAACTAAGTATGTGAATTTGGGTTCTATGAAGGCACTCTAGAACAGATTTCTTTTAATTGCCCCAATTTAGTGTATTGAATGATGTTTTACCTAACAATATAGTACATCTGTCTGATTCTAACCACGGCATATTTTCTTCTTTTGTCAATACTCTGCGTAATTGTATATGCTGTAACAAAATGAAACTTTAACATAACACATATAGGTTTATTTTAGGCATGATGGCTGTAAGTGTTGTGTTTGTCTTAGGGTATTTCAGTGGCCTAAACGGTAAGAACTAGATTATATAATCAAAATTTAATACTACCTATAAAGTGACTTTCCCATGACTAACTTGATACTGATAGAATTCGTATCTATAAAACTCCATAATTAAAAAGTTAAAGTTTGTGATTTGGATGATTTTATTAGATACAAATTCCATGTATACCTTACAAATTCTTATTAAAACAAATAGCTAAATCAAACTGACAATTTCATGGAGATAAAGTTTACTTTTTACAGCATGTTAATTGATGGAGTTGGTTAGAAGGTGGTAAATAAAAACTTTAAACAGCTAAAGTTATTGCGTAGGTAAGGGCCAGAGGAGCAACCCAGGGGATACCGGAAAGACATTTTTTGCCAATATATAGGATAGGTTGGATTCAAAATTAGACCCTGTTGGTGTCGATATAATCGAGTTCTAGGTTTTTTAAGATTTTTAAAATTGGAATCAGTAATAACCGATTTGGCGCACACGAAGTTGCGCGGGTCAGCTAGTACATGATATTTTCACAAAACAAATGGCACGATAACGCACACATACGTAAGTAACATAAGTAAGGATAAAATGTTTTAGATAAAATATGGAAGTAAGATGACATATTCTCAATATCGATGGTGAAAAAGAAATACATATAGAATACACCCGATTAGGCCTCCCACGGCAGCGGCACAAGCTTAGGTTCGATCCCTCGGTAGGAAGCCCTTGAGTGATACGGTGATACACAAATATACATCACCACTACAACACTACACGATCACCCCCACACACGTGCACGCCTACACGCTTACACATGAAAGTGGAAGGGTTTACTTTTTTTCCCTTATCGAACTGAAAAACTCTCTATTTTCCTATAATAAATATATGGAAGAGTTGTTGAGGCGTGTATGCTTGGTACACATATACGGTTCAACAACTTATACATATATGAATAGTTAGCTAGGCTAGCTAAGATTGGTCGCGATTTTGCATGCAACAGGCAACAGCCAAGCCGAGGTGTGCCGTGCACCCTTGAGCTGGTTGCCATAATAAAATCGGCTGAGTGCCTTAAGCGCTCGCCTTAGTAGTCCGGTGAAGCTGTTAAGACCTTGATGGGTTAATAGCGTAGTCATTTCGAGAAAAAAAAAAACATATATGTTGCTATGTTGCTTAGATATGGACGGGCAGTTGTCAAAAATAAGCTAACAAGGCGCTGTTGAAGGACTTTTTATGTATCTATATATTTATAATATCATTGCAGTATAATCTAAGAACAACAGTGAGTTATTAGCAGTCCCCATCATCGATCGTCGTTGTCACGGGGTGTCATCTACATTTAATTTCATTATGTCTTAAGAATACTTTTTTACTAAAAATATCTTGGTTACAAATATGAGGATTGATCCCACTACCCTTCAGCGAGATCTGCGTTTTTGTATCTATGTAGGTATTGTAAAATAAGCAACGTACAAGTTATTCATAGTGCCTCAAATACTTACCCAAATGTGTCTAACAGCTCTTGGAATATATCGACTCGGATACCTCTAGGTTGTTCCCCCTTTTTTTTTTTTTTTTTTTTTTTTATCGTGGGGAAATCCCTTATGGATACCCACCCTCCCGGGGGAGAGGATGAGTTATGTCCGACTCGCACGGACTAAAACCCCACGGTGTACCGACAGACCGTGATGTTGGGGCGGCAAGGGATCGTTCTACGCTATTCCCCTTGAATAGCCGCCCCAACGGTCCACCCGGCGGAAGGTTGCCGCCGGGCTCCTACCTATAGAGAGGCAGCTGGGTACACGCCAGCTGCCCCCCCGTCCGCCAGACCTGTGCAATGAGGGGATGAGCCCCCCGACTGCATCCCCTCAGGTCCGGCTACGGGGGCAGGAGGAGTTGGGCAAAGCGCCGCCTCCTCCTGCCGGTCCTCCGATAGTGAAGACGGCCACTGAGGGGGTCCGCCTCGCGGGCCCTCTCCGCTGCCTCCTTTTGCGAGATGACTTCCTCGCAAAAGGAGGCCACTGCTCGCCACGCCTGTTCGCTGCCGAGCATGGACGAGACCACGCTCGGCAGCGACAAATCCTCTCCTACCACCGCCACCAGAGTGCGGCGCTCGACCGCCCACGCAGCACACTCAGAGAGAGTGTGCTGCGCGGTATCTTCCTCAGCGCCGCACTCATGGCAGGCGGCGGTCGGCTCCCTGCGAGCGATCCGGTGCAGGTACCACCCGAAACAACCGTGTCCGGTCAGCACCTGCACCAGCCTGAACGACAGGGAGCCCCATTTTCTCCCAATCCACTCCCGCAGGACTGGGCGGACGGCGTCGACGGTGTGCCTCCCTATAGCCCCCTCCCGCAACTCCCGCCTTTTAACTTCTATCTCCCTGGGAGCCGGAGGCTCCTCACTACGCCTCCTCGCCGCCGTGAATGTATACACGGCGGCGAGCACTCCAGCTTCCAGCTCCCAGGGAAGGGAGCCGGCGAGCGTAAAGGCCGCCGTCGATGACACCGTCCGGTATGCCCGGATTGCCCTCAATGCCACCGTACGCTGCGTACTGCGCAACGCGCGCACGTTGGTGGCACCGAGGGCATCAGCCCAGACCGGTGCCCCGTAGGCAGCCATCGCCCACACGACTCCCATGAAGAGTCGACGGCACCCGGCACCCGGCCCCCCAATATTGGGGAGCAACCGGCCGAGTGTCGCCGCCGCCCTAGCAATTCGCGGCCCGAGCCCCGCAAAGTGGGGCTCGAACCGCCAGCGCCCGTCCAGGGTTCGGTTACTGATCCTGAGATGAGGTAAACTAATAGAGAATCACTATTACGGGTTTATGTGTACGGTGGTCAGGATCTATTCAAACGCAGTTTTTAGACATATTACGAATAATTTTACCTTTATTTCACTGTAATACAAAATCAATAATTGGTAAATTTAGACATCAATTTCATTAATTTTCTTCCCTTATGTATATAAATCATCTTATATTTATAGATTATATATATAATAAGAATGTAAATCTAACGTGTCTGTACTTTTTCGATTATCTTGAAAAGAATTGTTCCAGGTTTCTAGGAATAACTAATAAAATCCATTTCAATCATTTTTAGAAATGTCTGTCCATCTGTCTGTCTGTCTGTTTGTATGAACACAAATCACTGCTAAAGTACTAGATTCACAATAAAACCACAGCAAAAAAATCATAAAACATATCTTCGAGAATAACTTAGTTTTTGTTTTATTAAAATCGGTTCACTCTATCAAAAGTTATTATAATTTTAATGACAATGCGACCTAAGTATGAGAGAAAGGTAAATAAGTAAATGTACTTATTATATGCAGATGATTTTATTAGTTCCTTTTTTTGCATTAGCTTCCATACGAAAGAAGTCGCGGGCATAGCTAGTAAGTAAATAAGACAAATGTTAAATTGACAAATTCGTCAATAAACACACAAGTAATTTCACTTCATCTTATTCGCAATACTCGTAAATATAAATAATATTCATTTTATAACGAGACGATCGAAGTTTTGCAGGATAAACATAAAACTGACAATATTAGAACTAATAGTAACGTAAAGTAATAATAGCGTCTATTTAATTTTAACTGGTCATTGTATCAAAGTTACCAATGTAATAAATATTAAATCACATGCTATAAAATATAGTATACATGACTTATATTTAGAAAATACACGATAAAATATATACGATTGCAAACAAGAACGTATTTATTCCCTTCAAGAAATTCTTATGCAAGCAAGTAACACACGTGTAAGCAGGCTTTACCAGGCTAAAATGGGGTACAATATTTAAAATAAATTCCATGCTAGCGAAAGATGGAATTTCAGCAGAGCGCGCAGCGTGCGAAACAAAAAACTATATATTTACATAGTAATACTTACAAAGGAAATTTATAATAATGTAAATGTTTAATCAATTTTACAAAAGCGTATCTTTTAAACCAAACTTTAACAACGTTTTATGAAGGTCAAATATAATACATAACATGCTAGACTTACTAGGTGTAAAACGTCTAAGAGTGTATGAAACCAGCTGGATTTTTATATTATTATTTTATATGGGTTATATAAAGGTTTTTTTTTAAATCATAGAAGGCAATCTAACAGATGGGTCACCTGATTTTAAGTGATAACCACCGTCCATAGACACCAGCAACACCAGAGGGGTTGCAAGTGCGTTGCCAGCCTGTGTTGGTAGGGAAGCAGGGAAGGGAAGGTAGGCCTCCGGCGCTCTCACAGACCGAATGAAACACAACAATACAAGCACTGTTACTTCACGTCGGTTTTCTGTGGGTCGAGTGGTACTAACCAGGACGAGCCGACCCGTTCATGCTGAAACCATTTATAGCATCAGCGTGGCTCTACCACCTACAAAGTTACCTACCTACGTGATTAAATTATAACATGACCGTAGGGTTAAAGCCTTTTTTAAGCTTCCCTCTTGAAAATCTATCAACGAGCAATTATGGATATGTTCCGGTAGCTCTGCTTGGGTTGAACATCTTAGAATACATCATTATTTGACATATAGTGAGATTGGGCTCAAAAGCTAAAACAAAAAAAACGCATTAAACTCTTCTTCTATTTTATTTTTGGTGACCAGTCTTCTAGTAGACTATTACTGCCATTGTCAAGTGAGTAACGATATTACAAGTTTCTTGATATAATTACAATGAACTAACAAGATGGTGGCTGTCTTGTTAGAACTTTCCTGGGAGTTTTTGCAAGTCAGAATCCATGCTCCATAGTATTATTTCCGGTCCACTTCACTTGTGCACAATAACTAGACTATATTACGTAAAACACCACCAAAATTATACAATATAGAGTTGAACAACACAATATTATGCATAAAATATAAAGACCATTACATGGCATTCCAAGATCCCACCAAAAACTCCACTGAACTCTAAGTTGAAAAAGTTTGATCACAAAAGAGTGTCTTACTCTTGCTTACATATGGACATTATTTAAATTGATATATTTTCTAACACTTGTCGTAGTTGATAGCTCTTATGTTATTGTCGTGATTTATTGTTTTTCTATTAGCCGGGAAAAGACACTTTGTTGGTATAATTAATTTGAAAGAAAAAAATAATTTAAACCATTTTAGAGATTTTTTTAAACTGACTACGCTATTTACCTAGCCAGATCTTAACAGCTTCACCAGACTACTATTTTAGAAATTAACACGTAAATCATAACTATTATTACTTGACGCTAATCACATGTGATAGTATATTTAATGTCATTATATTGTTGTTCCACCTTACGCACTTTGACGCAATATATAAATCTTGTAAATTACTTATTTTATTTATTTTATCTATTATATACTACTATACTACTATATACTATACTATTAACTAAAATATCACAATAATGATAATTTATTTAACATATAATAAGTACATTTTCTTAATGAAGATCTGAACAAAGATATTATTCATAAATTGAAATTGTTTGCAAAATATATGTATGCAATAGAACGATTTTGAATGATGAGATCGTATTGAACGATTGCTATTCAGAGTTGATTATATAAAAAACTTAAATCAGATGTTTAGCTAGAGACCGCTTGGACACGCTTTTCTAATAAAATAATTTAATCATGACTTCAAGTAGATTTATAACTTTTTGGCTCTGCTTAGTAAAACTCATGTTATAGTTCATTTTTTTTTTGTAATAAGGTCGACAAAGTGTAAATAAAAATTTCTTATCTACTTACTTACGCGAACTTTGCACATTCGATTTCGATTCGACCTAAATTAATTACCCAACATTACTAAAATCGTGCATTTGACGTAGTAAATAGCCAGAATAAAAAAATACATTTCAGATAAATTATAGTAAACTAGTATCCTCATGACCCTCATTCAATTCAAATCTTTCTATATTGCCTCTAGAACTTTGAAGGAACTGAGGCACGACAAACTGATGCAGGGTCAATCGGACACGTATATCAGAACACCGGGTCACGGAGAGCAACCTAACGGACGTGCAATAAACTGAAGACGTGATATCTTTTTCCGGCCGACATCTTGTAAAAATGGACGCCGGACGGTAAATCCATTGAATTTTATAAATCTGTTTTGTAAATACACCTAAATATTTACGAGTTATGAGAAATCTAATATTTCAATTTTTATATTAGGAATATAAATAATTTTAGATGTAACTAAAAATATTCTTCATGTAGACACTAGCGGGACCTGATAATAAAAAACTTGGCATAGCCTTCTTCATGAATCACTTTATCTACTGGTGAAAACCGCATGAAAATCCGTTTAGTAGTTTTTTATTTCATCACGAGCTAATAGACGTGGTAGAGAAATTTATTTTTTGTTTCGTTTTATAATATGGTATGTAGTGATTCCTTGTTAAAATAGTATAACAAATAAAATAAGTCTGACAACCTTATTAAAGGTTCAAAAAATATATGTTCGTATGAAAAAAATGCACATTAAACTCGTAGTGAATGTATGAATCGTTATGTTAAATGTATACAATAAAACCCGATGACATAGACCAACGTGGAAAGCACATATAATTTATAAAATGAACACGAATGGCCACCATAAAGCGAAATCATGAAAGTTTATATCCTGTTTTAGTTAAGGGTGGACCATTCAATCGTGGCATAAAAAATTTACGATCACACGTCAAGAGAAACACCAATGAGGCAGTAAACAGTCCCCTTCCGATAGTTAAGTATCTGCTTGTAAATGTTCATTAGTAATTAACGCTCTAAGCTTTGTTGTCGGTATCTTCAGTGTGGTTTCCTTAGGAGTGCGACAACAGAAATGAGAACTATTTTAATTTAGAATCTCTTACAATTTAATTACAATACCTATAGTACTGTGGATTCATTTTACACCAGTCGTGCAGGTGTTTCTCGAGAACGCGTTTGTGAGAGCCGTAATAGACTTGTGTCTGAGATTGAGACGTCTCTCGAGCTTGTCTCAGATTGGGGAAAACAGAATCTGGTCGAGTTCAACCCCACTAAAACGCAGGTCTGTATCTTTACCGCAAAAAAGACCCTCTTTGACGCAGTTCCTATCTTCCAGGGAGTACGCTTAGTCGCCAAGCCTAACATCAGTATCCTGGGTGTCGATATATCAAGCGACGTTCACTTTGGTGGTCATTTGGAAGGCAGAGCAAAATTAGCCTCAAAAAAATTAGGTGTTCTTAACAGAGCAGGACAGTATTTCACACCTGGTCATCGCCTTCAGCTTTATAAGGCACAAGTCCGTCCACTCATGGAATACTGTTCCCACCTCTGGGCCGGAGCACCTCAATGTCACCTACTTCCTCTTGACCGAATCCAACGTCGAGCGGCTCGAATCGTCGGCAACCAGATGCTCTCCTCAAGGCTAGACACTCTGGCGCTTCGTAGGGACGTAGCGTCGCTTTGCGTCCTTTATAAGATCTACCACGGAGAGTGCTCTGAAGAGCTGTTTGGACTAATACCTGCTGCTGAGTTACGTTACAGAACGACTCGTCACGGACTGAAGTTCCATCAGTGTCATCTCGATGGTTGGAAGTCGTGCACCGTGCGATTCTCACGTTCGTTTTTTCCGCGTACGACAATTCTCTGGAATGAACTCCCAGCGGCAGCGTTTCTGGACGAATACAATCTGGCATTTTTCAAGAAACGAGCCTACTCCTTTCTTAAAGGCCAGCAACGGCATTTGTGATTCTTGTAGTTTCACAGGTGTCCATGGACGGCGGTGATCACTTATCATCAGGTGACCCACATGTTCGTTTGCCGCCAATAGCATAAAAAAAGAACCTATTGTCATGATAAAGGTCTCCTGTTGTGCGTGCATCATTCAAAAACTAATAGATGGATTTTGATTTGTTTTTAGGTTTACTTCTTACATACAATGGACATTAAAGTTTTAAGAAAAAATGTTTTTATAAATATTTCACGTTCTCCAATGTCTTTTCCTACTGTGGAGAAGTTGAGCAAGTGGTATGGTGCTTATTTTTTTCATCTACACATAGAAAGTATTGTTAACATAATAAACGGCACAAACGAAGTCGCGCGTGCCAGCTAGTATATAATAATTACGTAAATGTATTGTCGCATTGCAGAACTTGTTTAAGCTCTCTTGATATTTCGTATAAAAATTCAGAATATCGCAGAACAACTCGTAATTGCTGTAATTACTTAATATTGCTAGATAATTACTATTGTATTTCCAATTACTATTTAAATTATTTTCTTTAGTTTTAGTTAAATAATAAAACTAGTATATCAAGGACATGACTGTTTCTTGTTGGAATTTTAAATACCCTTGTAGTTCTATGGACTTGAATATGTCATCTGTACAGACTGGCCAAAATGTAATAATTTATTGTATACTAGCTGTATCTGCGACTTCGTCCGCTGTAAGCTTATGCAAAACCAGTGATTAATAAAGTCATCTGCGTGTATTAAGTCCATTTGCTTATTTACTTGTCTCTCGTACTTCCGCCGCGTCGCCATTAAAATTACAATAACTTTTGATAGAGTGAAGCGATATTAATGAAAAAAAACTATATTAATATAGAAAAATAAAAAAATAAAACGATTATTGGGCACAGTTGCAGACTATATGTGGCTTCTAATTTTTATAATGTATTTGGTATGAATGTTTTGTACGGTGGTAGGGCTTAACGAACACCCACGTGGCTAGCAACCACCCTCAAATTGAAAAGCACCTATCAGTATATACTGGAAGCTTTAGAGCCAGTCTCCAGATTTAGCGTGTTTTTACCACCTTAGAACATGTCAACATTTAATATTACGCGAGATTGTGATCAAAGGCTAAAACTTATATGGTATAATAAAAAATCTATCAACCGGTAAAATGGCTAAGTTCAACTGTCAATTACGACTATCTACAATTTCGGTTGTGGTTCACAAGTAACAAATATTTTATCGGTGGGCTTTACCGTCCTTTTTGTTAGAATGTTCGGAGGATTTATTGACTTTGACAGCGATGAATTATTGAATCACAATAGAGTTGACGTTTGTTAAGTTTCGCTTACCTCATGATATTTCACTATCCAATATACTTTTAGTATAAATATATAATATGTTATATACATAAATGAATTTCGAAGTAACTGACTGATTATAAATGACAGTCCACATTACTAAGGCTAGTGCCTTGCATATGTATGTGGTTTCCTTTAACACTGTAGATGAGAATTAAGGAAAGATTTTTGGAAAGTGCTGAAAAAGCTAATGTCAGTTTGTACACGGAATCGATCTTATTCCCGTCAGAGAGACAAGTATTCTTTTATGTATATAGATATACATCTTTGAAATCAATTATTGAACATAAAACGCGTACAAACCTGCGGGAAACAGCTAATATAATATACTTTTTCTGAAGCTTTTTCATTCCATCATTTTTTATTCATAAAATATCTTGTACTGTAGAGTGCGGTCCATAATCCATCAAGCGTACCTATTGATTACTAGCTTTTAGCTCTCTTCACTTGACTTCATTTTATTTAGTCCCAAATATTTTTATATCCACATCTTTCCATTCATCATTTACACTACTAATCCTGAATACCGTATTATATTTTATAGGAACAAAAATAGATTACAAATATTTAAAAAAAATCATAATACATAGAATCATATAATTTTTCTACAATATTTTTTAAACTAGTATAATGCAGTGTTTTTCGAACTGACTACGCTATTGACCTAGCAAGGTCTTAACAACTTCACCGGACTAAGCATAATGAAGAATTACAAGTATTCGCTCTACAGTCGTTTACATAATACCAGTCTGTCTTCTTCTCTGTAGTTTTTTTTTATTCTTGTTAGGTTATAGAGTTTGATCACAACCTCTTCTAATATTAAAGATGATAACCACGCTAAATCTTGTGATTGGTTTTCTAATGCAGCTACCGTAACATACCTGTAAGTGTTTGGAGGCAGTTACAACCAAAATATTTATTCCACTTGCCTAAAGTAACTATAGTTCAATTCACCTATCAAAATAAATTTTTACTAATGCCTACAAGGAAACCAATTTTTTTTTTCAATAAAATAGATCAGTATCGGAATTGAAATTGCATTTTAATTTCAATTGTGGTAAAATACGCAATTGAAAAGAAATTGTTATAGACTTAGGTATGGTTTTTCGTGTGTGTAGCATTTACCTGAACTAGACCGAATAGTTTTTTGAACCAAAAACTCGTTTAAAAGCGGATATTGCATTCGAGAGCGCTCCAGTTAGAACGATGTTATGTAAACTATTCTTTTGCGTATTAATACGAGTACCTACACGTGTGTTTACCTACTTAATACTAGCTTTTGACTTTGGTCGCATTAACGTAGATTTATATATCTATAGAAAACAATATATTTTTTTCTTGATGAAAGACTATTATTATTTACCGTTACCTATTATTTTTACAGTTTTATCTTACATTTTCAATATCTATATATCTTCTTCTATACTCCTGCATAAAAGTTATATGCAAAGTTTCGTGATAACTGGTAGAGTCATTAAGGCGTATCAAACAATCGCAATTTCGCATTTATACTCTTAGTTAAAATTAGGATTAAAACTAACAGCTCCTCGATAACTTCAACCGTGTTAAATTGCAAAAAAAAACATTACTATAATAAGATATAAACTAGCTTTCTCACTATATGAAAGTACAGTGGGAACATGTATATAGTACGAACTAAAAGATAATCGTGAAATATAACCTATATATTGTTGTCTATAACCCCAAAAAAGGTAGACTACATCTAATAGAATTTTTAATTTCATCAACAAAAGAAACGAAAACAGGAAAACGTTCGAAGTAAAACCTACAGAAATAAAAACATACTCTTCATGCTGGTCAATACAATAGTGAGAAGGAAAGTGATCTTGACAACCTGCATCGAAGTATGTGCTAACCTATTCTGGTGCACAAGCACAATTATTCAGGATAAACAACGATTTCTAAATATACCGTACAATTGTTTTCATAAAGATTTAAAATCACATTACGTAACCCGATACCAATTAATTATAGTTTAAAAACATATACTGTTTAACCTTATATCAAAAGTATAGAAATATTTTCCTTTACATACAAACGTTAAAAACGGCGAAATGTGAGGAATTAAGTGGAGATTAAGTCTGAAACGGTAGAGGGTGATCCTACACTCAGGTAAAATATTAAACGTTTGGGCAGTTAGCAATTAATAATGCGGCACCATACCACGGCGAGCGGTCGTCTACCGGCCGGATATAACAGAAAAATTGCCGGATCAAACTCGAGAGTACTGCTAAAATTCTAAAAGCAATTTTAAGCTTGAAAGTTAAACAGTGTTGCTTTGAAAAACCTTTAGTCCATACGATACCCGAAAGCCACCAATCTGATTATTAATGCTAGTTCTGTATACATAAGTTAGTATGTTAAAGGTAGTCGTTTTTGAAATGAAAACTTCCTTAGGTGGGATGAGAGAAATTTGGCAGGAGATAAACTTTTGGTTTCGCGAGAGGGACATGCTAGTAAAGCATAACCAACATGCTCGGATGTATTGCGCTTGCGTAAGACTAGCGTAGTATAACGGCCTGTGTACATGTAATATTGCTTATATATTGTATTGGACTTGTGCAGCCTGTCGTATTTTTGATTAAATGATAAACTGTATAAAAATGTATATAATTGTTGAACGAGCCAATAGATATGAGAAACGGAATAATGTTAATAAAGGCTAATCTGTATATTAATACGTGAAGCAAAAAATTGTACCCCTTTTTAACTTATTTCCGGTCAACGGGTGAACTTGAAATTTGGCATAGTTAAAGTTTATATGGCGGAGAAGTGTAGAAAGCTGTTTATTTTATATAAAATGCATTAGAAGGACATTAAATTAATTAAAATATGCACTATTCACACTACTACTCGAATTTTACACAACATATACACACATGTAAATAAAAAAGACATTTGACAGCCGTCAATAATTACGAATTTCAAAAAAGGTTGTGAAGGAGGTTGCTATGCTCGACTGTATGTATTTTTTAACTTTTACGTTCCAATTACCATTTTTCATCCTACATTCAACAATAATATTATAAAATATAACTATTATTGTAATGTTTATTATTTTTTATGGTGAAATCACCTCAAATGATGATTTAATAAAAAAATGAGCCAAATAATATTTTGTGTAATCACAATAAGAATTTTGTTCATAAAAGTAACCCATGACTTAGACCTCCGCGGTTATAACGTAGCAATTCAACTTCATGTAGCAATAAAAAATAATTTATTTTCAAAAGCTAATGGTAGTATTAAAAATATCTTTGTCTTGGATTCACCATTTGATTGTATTGTGGATCCATTACTTTCCCAAACGATGATACTGGGCATATCACTACTTCTCATAATGAACAGACTACATTTAATTCAATATCACCCAGAAATAACACCCACCCATGGTTTCGTGTAAAATTAATTGAAAATTGTGTAAGTTCTGTTTGCTTAAAATTTGAGAGCTTTACTACGTGATTTTTGTTTCAAATTTATGATTAAGTTAAATTTTTAATTAAAACATAGATTTTTTAAATGTTTATATAATTAAAGATCGTGGCAAATAACTGAGTAGCCATGATGAAAATCTTTGATCATAGAAGTATATACTCTTTGACAAAAGAACCCTAATAAAGTTCAAACCTTAAAATATCAAATAACTATGGTCGAATGTCGACCACTCGGCGCCCACTAGTAAAATTTAAATATACAAATTATGATATTTAAAAATTCAAAACAGAGACAGTTATTTCATGTTTTTAAGTTTTCACTTCTATCGGCAGTTCTTATGACTGTCTCGAATTATTTTATGATATTCAAAATTCGGTCCTTAAATTTTTTGAAAAGATTTGTATTTTAAAATAGATTACCCCCGTTGATTTACTCTATTGGAAAATTATCTCTTTTACTCTGACATAAACTAAAGCGCCATAGTCAGCATCTACGTTACAAGAATGTGTTCAAAGAGCATTTGAACGCTTAGAGTATTGACTATTCGTATTGGGAGGAGCTCGCTTCAAAAGGGTCGTCTCAGTACTTACTGTATTATCTTTAAAATTGTCGAAAAGTTTGAAGAAAACCAATTGCTGACACTGGTAGTAGAACGCCAGATGTAAAAAGCTAGACTGAACTTTTCTTAAACGTACCACACACAATTCCAACTAGTAGTTCTACTAATGACCATGTCATCGGATATTCCAAAGTAAATTTATATTCGCTATAGCAGTAGGAAAGATGTGCTATATCGTGGTAGAGCTACGCTGAAGCTATTACTGATTTCAGTATGAATGGGTCGGCTCACCCGGGGTAGTACCACCCTGTCACAGAAACACCGACGTAAAGTAGCAGTGCTTGCATTGTTGCGTTTCGTTCGGTCAGTTCCTCCGGTTTTTGGATGAGGTTGAAATCTTTTTACTTATATACCTTTCTCTCGTACTTAAGTCGCGTCGTCATTAAAATTACAATAACTTTTGATAGAGTGTGCCGATTTTAATGAAACAGACACTACTCAAATATATGATTTACGATTTTCTTGGTTTTATAGTGAACGCAGTACTTTAGCAGTGATGCATGTCCGTCCAAACAAACCGACAGACAGGCAGATTGTAAGTGGTAGAGCCACGCTGATGCTATAACTGGTTTCAGCATGAATGGGTCGGCTCGTTCGAGGTAGTACCACCCGACCCACAAAAAATCCGTCGTGAAGTAACAATGCTTGCATTGTTGCATTTCGTTCGGTCAGTAAGAGCGTCGGAGGACCACCTCCCCTCCCCTCCATCCTGTCCCCTCTCCCTTCCCCAAAACATATGCTGGCAACGCACTTGCACTTGGTGTTGCTAGGGTCTATGGACGGCGGTGATCTCTTAACATCAGGTTACCCGCTTGTTTGTTTGCCCCCTATGACATAAAAAAAGATATATAATAATAATAATATTGCCCTCCTGAAAGAATCCCACTTCTGGGGATAAACGCCTTTTCCCGAGGGAAGCTTGTGTAAATAGTAATTACGCGAGTCCGCGACACTTTAACTATTTCATTTCAAATCTATAATGCTATATTGCTAAGAAATCTTGCTATATTGTAGAGAAGAAGATTTCCTTATGATGTTTTCCTTCGCTATCAGCCAATAGTCACCAATTTAAGTCATTGGATCAAACCAAATTCCGAAACAATCATTGATAACTATTGATATTTTAGCGTGAGTTTATATTTTATTCTCCGATAACCCACGTTCGACACAATAATAATAAAAAAAAAACAAGCAAAGGAAATTATATATTATGAAGTATGTCAAAAACGGAGAATACACCCGAATGTAACCTATACCTCACTGGCTACTCGGGATATCTTATGATCTATGGTGCGTTCAGAAATCCATCAATATTATATTATTATACCCTGTAAACGAATCCGTTATTACTCATTATCAAATAACGAATGGCTCATCGACCGTGGGAAGCAGAAACAACGGGGTTCTGAAAATACTGGTTCAAACTTTGTCAAAACGTTCGAATAATGGCGTTAGCCTTCTAGATTTTTCCACCCTTCAATATGTTAAGGTATAAGCTCGTTACACTGGTCCAAGTAGAATTATATTCTGATTACACCACTATTATAATTTATAATTTTAACCTTATAAGTTTTAAGTGTGATTATAGTATAACCGTATAAATCAATTTAAGTCTTCTCTGTACGACTATATTATTCAGATGGCATTAAATTTAGCTACGGGTGTAAATTATTTTAATGACATAGCATCAAGCTATATCAAGTGTATTTACAAAATACAAGCGTATTTATATGTAAATAAACGTCCAATAGATTACAAATAAATTTGAGAGCCTCGACTCGACTCCTAGCAAGTGTTTGAGTCAAAAATCGATTTAATAAGTCCATAAAGCGTCGTCGATTGAGCCAATCTCATTTTACGAGTCCCTCGACTGCGCGATCAGATGTCCTATAAGAAGAGTTGCGAACGGCTATAGAAACAGGCTATTTGCGGCCTTTATTCCTTATTCCATCCAGTTCATTGTTTCAGTAACTATGAAATTACACAATAATACTATTAATTAGCTTAAATGTGTATACCTATTCATTTATATATGGATAACTATTTCACCTTTTGACTATTTGACAAGTAACGCAAAGCCTCAGTAAAATTTTGCCATTTATTTGAAATCTTCAAAAAAATCATTTTCTTCGTTATCTAAACTTATATTCTAGAAATAAATTATAATAAAAATGCAGAAGGGCACTTTTTAAAATTAACTTTCCTTATCTTACGGGACTATGATTATTAGACTTATGTAATATAAACGAGCTACGTCATTTCCGGAAGGCTTCGAGGAAATATTTTTTTACATTTTATAATTCTACAAAGAGTAATTGAGATAATATCATGTATAAATTTAAGTAAATAATTTTCGGCCCTTACCTTAGTCATAACGTAAATAAAGAAGATTGATTAGTTTATTTACTTTTAATATACACAGGTTATATATATTTATCTGTATATATATAACATATTATTTGATGTTTATATACTTTGCTGTTAGTTGTAAATAGATGAGGAAGGACCAATGATAAAATTATTAACGTATAGCTTCATGCATATTAAATAAAATTAGTATCGCCTGTAGCTATTCATATTCGAAAGATTATTAAAATTTTCCAAAGAGTTTTTGTTAAATATTTCCAATGCAATTCACTTGTACGCTATAAACAAACTAAATTATGAGAAGTATCATAAATATAATATAATATAGGTTAAAATAACACAAATGTATGATCAAAAGATTAAAACCCCTACACGAGCAATTAATATCCCGCCAAAGTCCCTCTCATTGTGGTTTATAGCCTCAGGAAAAGTTTAAATATTGAAAACATTAACTTGATATGATTTTAAGCATTGGCAATAACTATGTAAAAAAAAAATATAAGAATACAAAAAAAACATAATAATTTTGAATGAAGCTTATGAATTTTTTACATATAAATATAAGATAATCTTATTATAGGAGTCATTAGGTAAAAAATAAAAAAACAAAACAGATTTAGACAACGTCCTCGTCCTAAGTAAGTAGTAAGTCTCCTTGTATCTTACTGAGAAGAAAGCATGTCTGTTTACAAATGACATTAAGATCCTTAACTTTTATATTAAACAAGAAAACACAAGAAACTTCTTGAAAAAACAAGAAGAGTTGTGTTGAGTTATTTTTATACATGTTAATAAAAGAATAGCAGAATGATAAATAAATAGATTATGTGTATTAATTTATTAAAGAATATGTAGGTAGCATTACAATCCTTTCTGTTAAAATATACTGTAATGATTTTATATTTAATAGCCGTAAATTCCCGTCCTGTATATTAATCTGACACTCGACAGCCGGAAAAGCCTATTTTTAGAAAAAACTTCGTGAAATGAACGTTTCATATTGAAATTAGTACCGATTTAATACGAATTACTTGATTTATTTCGAAACCTGTCACAGTGGAATTATTATGAAACATTTTATGATGAAATTAATGAATATTAGACATTATCTGGATAATCAAATATCACGTCTAGCGAGAGTAAGATTGTTAAACGGCGAGTGAAAGCGTGAGGGTGTGCTCGGGTGGGTAACGAGCTCTCAACTCCGAGAGGAGACTTCTCATGAACATCCTTTGAACCGCCGCGCCGAGCTCACACGAGATCGTCATTTTTCAAATTGTTTGCACGAAAAAGTATTTACACCACTGAAAATTATTTAAATATTGGATAAGTAAATATAAGCATTGCTGCAATTGGTGTAACTGAATTTAGAGCAATCAATTTTTCAGTATGACATGTCGGCTTGCGTTTTGGTACAGAGGTAGAGCACTTACCTGAACAGCATCCATTTTTAATTGCGCAGTATACAAAATAAATTGAAACTGAACAAAAGACTGTATGTAACCACATGCAGATTTTACACGATTAGTACCAGAAGCATAGGCAAGAAATTCTTAAGGGGAGCAACAATAAAATAATTTTAAAATGCATCACACTTTAAAATATTAATATCGTACAATTTATGTTATTTATTTTGATCGCTCGTAACTTCGTTAACTTTACACCATAATATAAAGTAAACTGCAAACAAGAATAAAGTACATCTAAACGCCATGTAGTGGTGGAATATAACAAAACAGATATTTGAAAAAGGTAAAACAATGAAATCTATATAATAATGAAAGTAAAATTTCTTTTGAAACGGTATGGAAACATTTGCGTTGTATAAAAAGCCTAAGGTTGGTATGTATTTGTGTGTGTACTTATATATAAGTACCTATCGGGGCCTAGTAATATACTAAAATTAGTACATATATGTGGGAATAAATAAACAATAAAAACATATTTAATTAAATATTTCTGTCTACATTTGATCCGGCTCAAATGACTCGTATCCGTTTGTATTATAGTTTAATTTAAAAAAAAAAATCAAAGAATAATGTCTTGTGTTTTTTCAGGTCTCAGCGGTGAAAAAAGATTATTAAGAATATAACTTGTAAACTGTTTAAAAAACGAATTAAATATTATTTCTCGAGATTCCACTGTATTCTCAATCATTCCCACGTATGTATAGTTAAGTATTTATACTATAGGACTTCGTATAGTACCTATATCGTTAATGACCGTTCCCAAATACATAATTTAATATCTACACATACGCCAAAGAAGTTTCACTTTCTCCGCGTGTACACACTAATACACACACTGTTTTTTAGTTTAAATACAAACAAAACTACGACATATATTCCATATTCTTCAAATCTCCTTTAATTAATAGTCCGGTGTAGCTGTTAAGACCTTGCTAGGTCAATAGCTTAGTCACTTTGAGTAGGAAAAAATCTCTTTTAACTATACGGTAAAGAGCTTATATATACAAAAATCTAAACCGCAGCAATAATACGTATTGTTGACATGCGAAAAATAACCAGTTCAACTAGGACCAAAGGCTAACCTTAATTGTGTAGTGAACACAAAATCTCCGCAAATTATTTTTAAACAATATAAGAGTATACTGTATTTTCGCTTGTTGTTCCAAAAACAACTCGAAAATTATCTTTTGTTTAGCACCCTCAGAACAAAATTACCAAGCATGCTACGCGGCTCCCAAGTAGACAAAGGTTTTCTAATAATATAAGGAATATTGGCCGCTATTCCGAAGATCAATTAGCAGGTACTTTATTTACCTGTGAAATAATTAAACATTTGTGATAATTTGAGTGATGCAAATTTATTTATCATACCCTTTGTTTTATATAATGTAACTTTCTACAAGAACTATATTAAAATCCCGAGTTTTATCTAAATCTTCTATAAGTATACATAGAATAAGTATGCAAACATATAAAATCAGAACTTTTTTGATTTTCATGAAAAAAAAAAGTTGAAGGAAATCTAGGGATAAGTAATTAAATACATTTCAATCATTTTTAGAAAGCTGTCTTCTTTATGTCTTACGAGGCAAACGAACAGGAACAGGATCACCTGATGTTAATTGATCACCACTGTCCATAGACACCAGCAACACCACAGGAGTCGCAAATGCGTTGCCAGCCTGTGTTCGTGGGAAAGGGGAAGGGGAAGAGGAAGAGAGGGAAGGGAGAGGGAAGAGGTGGTCCTCCGGTTCTCTGACTGACCGAATGAAACGCAACAATGCAAGCACTGTTACTTCACGATTTTTTGTGGGTCGGGTGGTACTACCCCGAACGAGCCGACCCATTCATACTGAAACCAGTTATAGCATCAGCGTGGCTCCACCACTTTCAATCTGCCTGTCTGTCGGTTTGTTTGGACGGACATGCATCACTGCTAAAGTACTGCGTTCAATATAAAACCAAGAAAATCGTAAATCATATATTTGAGTAGTGTCTGTTTCATTAAAAACGGTACACTCTATCAAAAGTTATTGTAATTTTAATGACGACGCGACTTAAGTACGAAAGAAAGGTATAAAAGTAAAAGGATTTCAGCCTCATCCAAAAACCGGAGTATTTTATAACATGGTAAATAATAATATCTAAAGACAGAAAATGAAGGAATTTTTTTAAAGATATTATATTCGCCAGAGGAATTATTATAAAAATTTGTAGAAATAAAGTTCAATAGTTCATTTATATGTGTTAATGACAATAGATGGCGCACTACATATCATTATTTCTGTCTGTCAGGTTTATTTCGAATTATCATTACTAGTGGGCGCCCAGTGGTAGATTTTCGACAATAGTTTATTACATTTTTTAAGTTGAAACTTTATTAAGGTTCCTTTGCCAAAGGGTATTACTATACTTCTATAATCAAAGTTTTCATCATGGCTACTCAGTTATTTGCCACTATTCTTTTTAATTATATAAACAAAAACAAAATCTAAGTCTAAATGAAAATTTAAATTAATTATAAATTTGAAACAAGAAACAGGCGGTTACCTAATCTGGTAAGGCTCTCAAATTCTAAGTAAACGTAACTTTAAGAAAATAAAGATACATAATTTTCAAATTATTTTACATGACACCATGGGTGGGTGGTATTTCTGGGTGTTATTAAATTAAATATAGCCTGTAGATAATGAAGAATAGCGATATGCCCAGTATCATCGCTTGGAAAAGTAATGGATCCATAATAGAATCAAATGATGAATCCAAAACAAAGATGTATTTAATACTACCATTAACTTTTGAAAATAGCTTCATTTTTGTTCAAAATTCATCAACTGTACTATATATAATTGCTACATTACGTTGAACCAATAAATAACATTGGGTTGAATTGCATCATTGTAACCGCGGAGATCAAGGTCATGAATTACTTTCATTGGCAAACAAATTTTCTTTTTCTTGATTTTATAAAGTATTTTTTGGCTCTTTTTTTTAATTGTTTTTATTTCAGTGAAAAATAAAGATAAGTTATATGTCATGTACATTATGAATTTACATATTATACTATTATAAAACTAACCTACGGTTTGACCAGTTGATTTCAAAGTGCATGTAAGGCACGCAATGTCAGTCATTTATTAAAAATATTAAACAGGTAATAGGAACGTAATAGTACAATGTCGGATGTCATTCATTTACATGTGTGTATATGTTGTGTAAAATTCAAGTAGTAGTATGAGTAATCGCGCTTAAAAACTATTCTAACTAATAACTATTCATATATGTATGAGTTGTTGAAACATATATGTGTACCAAGCATACACGCCTCAACAACTCCTCCATATATTTATTAGCAGAAAATTTAGAGTTTTTCAGTTCGATAAGGGAAAAAAAAGAAAACCCTTCCACTTTCATGTGTAAGCGTGTAGACGTGCACGTGTGTGGGAGTGATCGTGTAGTGTTGTAGCAGTGATGTATATTTTTGTGTCACCGTATCGCGCAAGCAACGCACTCAAAGGCTCTCTACCGAGGGATCGAACCTAGGCTTGAGCCGCTGCCGTGGGAGGCCTAATCGGGTCCTCTTCCTCTGCGTGTTAGCGTTAGCCCAAAGTAACTATTATACGCGAATGAAGTCGCGGGCAGAGGCTAGTTTGAAATAAAATGATTATATCCAATAATCATAACGGCTTTTTGTTTATTACTTTCAATATATGTTAGCTCAGGATATGTTGTTTGTCAATAAATATCTATTTTTTTATATTATTAGTAACGAAGCAAGAATAAGTATTTGCGTAATAACATAACTGTAAACACACATTGCCAATTCTGGCTCATTTAACATAATATTACAGTTACACAACCATAACGAGTTAGTCGCGGTCACGCTATAAGACGACCAATTTCCTATTCACTGATTGTGATTATACACAATTGGAATCCAAAATTATTTTAGTAGATCTTTTTGTTGTTGCGTGTCACATTTAGCAATAATAACTATATAGGTGTTTGTGTTGTGATGCTATTTTTAGATGCAATTTTCATAAACTCATGACTACTTTAATACACTATTAAATTAGTCTGCTTTAGTAACTGAATATTAGATTTAAAAATACCTGTCGTACATAAAATAAGAACAGCATATTTAAATGTAATATCTACCTTATACCTTTACTACTAATTTTAAGATATCTTAAATTCTGCAAATAATTTGTAAACTAAAATTTAAATGCTAGAAGAAAACTGATTACCATAAAAATGGTCGTGCCGAGATCGTATTGTAAATCTATGACTACTCTATGTTTATTACATGTTCTGTTGATATGTTACTAAAAGAGGATAATTAAGCAAATTGTTATTACACCGTTACTACTTAAATCAATCGGTTCTCTGATTACGTATATCACTAGGGCAAAGCGATAAGCAAATTCAGATTGTGTCAGACAAAAGATTTTGATATCTTTTCTATATGAGAAGAGAAAAAGTTTTTCATAATGGATAAACTCTTTTGTTCTTAGCCGGTTTTAAAAATCCTTTCGTCTATGGAAACATATATTATCAGTGACTAACATTTTATTTTAAAGATATTTATGAACGCGAGGGAAGCCGTGAACATAAACTAGTTACGTATAAAATATTATAGTTTAATTTAATTTACAATTTTCTAGCAATTATTTAGAAAATTTGAGAGTTGATAATTTAATAGTTACTGGCTGGATATTTTAATTTTAACTTAAAACCTTAATTATATCGCATCGGGGTAATATATCAATTTTAATATTTAAATTATACAGAGCACAATCTTCGTATGTTTGTTTTTTTTAAATAATATTGCAAACGAAATGTCACGACACGATAGCATAAACCTCTGTTAATTTAAACTTTACGTTTGGCTTTAGATTGTTGATGATAATGTTTTTATTGTTGTTTTAAAAACTGTTTCGTGCCTGTCTACGGTGTACGTTGCAGCATTTCTAACGTTATAAAAAAAAGGTCGTTAAACAAAGAGGTTTTACTAAATAATTCAGTATAGTTCTAATAAAGCTATTTTAAATTTTAGTCAAATATTAAATCCAATGTCGTCTATTGTATGTCGCAATGTAAGTTAAGATTATTTTCGTTCTTTAAGACTTTAACATGGATATAAAAAGATGGACAACGAGAGATATTGAGTTTATGTGTGTTCTACCGTTTGTAAAATGGGTCGGCGTGTGCCGAGGAATCTTACAGCATTATGCCTGTGGCTGATACTAAACGAATCTACACCAAATTAAAATAGAAGATTCGTTAGACTATAGAGATAAAAGATAAATAGTGAGGTAAGAAAGTTATACCTATCATGTTGGAACAAGTTTTGGTTTCGATAAAGTCATACCATGAATATAAGTGACTTGGACCCATTTGGGTACCGTCCAAATCCGGTAACAGCCCAATAAACGCTATGAAAACGAAAAACTATACTAGGATATAGACATTTAGTTTTCCAACGATGTAATATGTTTCTTAGTTTTTTATCTTTACTATATGCAATATGAAGAATTATGAATGTTTAGAAAATAAATAAAATACAACGAGGAGCTGCGAAGTAATTTCAAAATAATTCACTTAATTTATTTTTACAACCGTACAAGTATTGCTTAGTAAAAATTACAAACAAAATTTTTTTACTAATAGGCAACCAATCTCTTTTATAGGCAATAAATCTCTTTTAACAAACAATCAATACTTAATATTATATAGCTGGAGGGTTTGTTTAGTTGTATGCGCTAATCTCCGAAACTACTAGTTGGATTTGAAATATTTATTCAGTGTTATATAGCTCATTTATCGAGGAAGGCTATAAGCTATATGTTATCATGCTGAGATCAACAATAGCAGAGCACCAATGAAGAATGTTTTGACAGTTGTTTTTCTTTATAGCGCTTTCGCTGCAGGTAACGAGTTAGTCTAAAGTAACTATATCACGCGTTGGTAGGGTTGCCAACCGTACTATAATATATAGTGTTGTACTGTATTTCGGGTCGGCGTACTATATACTGTTGAAGAAATATATAGTACGCAAAAATACTATATTTTCAACACTGAACGAAATCAAACAAACAAATATTTATTTTTAAAAATAATTAACGCGCCTTTTCATTAAATTTTGAGTGAGGCGAGTTCATGTAACCGAATTCCGGATTCCGAACGCGTCTACAATCTTTTGTTTTTGACTTCCACTGATCTCTGTTCTCTATACTAACTGGAGGCGCTGGCAGCACGTTAAAGTTGACAATATCAATCTAAAATTCAATGCAATAAAACATGACATTTTTGATTCAGACAAAACATTGTTAAAAAATGGAAAAAGTGCAAAGAAAAATAAATAGTTAATAATAAGTGGCAGATATATCTTAGTCTATTCTTAATTTATTCCATAAAATACTTTATTTTTTTAAAGTGTACTATATTTCTTGTAACTTATTTTGAAAAATTACTATATTTCGCTGAAAAAATGTTGGCAACCCTACGCGGAGGAAGTCTCGAGCAGAGCAGCAGCTAGTTGGTTATAAAAAGGAACCTATTATATTTTTTTAAATACTAATAAATCAATTTAAATAGATACGAAATATATTCTTCTATATATAAATAGGCAAAGATAAACCACTTAAGAATCTGCCTTCTTTGTTTCTCAATTGATTTTCATTATTATTTCATTCTGTTTAATAGACATTGATGAGCTTTACTATTATAAATTAAAAAAAAATGAAAAATGTAATTTTAGTTCTTTAAAATGAAACTTGAAAAATCAATTAATTACGGTCCTATTATGACCACTAGTATGTAGTGTGTAGGTGGTAGAGCGACCCTGAAGCCCAGTCCGTTAGTGGTATCCGCCGCACAATACGAACCCGTACCGAACGCTGCGCATTATTATAGACGTCCGCGACATATTTTAATCGACCCTCCTGATGAAATAACGGCAGTGAACGATCAGTACCAGCCTGTCTCTCCAAACAGAGCGTGTTCACGCCCACGCCCGCGTAACCACAGATCACGCCACCGTGGTCTGGGGGTAAATTTTGCTCCTGCACACCAGATTAGGAACCCCTCGGCAGCGGCTCAAGTCTAGGTTCGATCCCTCGGCAGGGAGCCCTTGAGTGCGTTACTTGCGCGATACAGTGACACAAAAATTTACATCACTGCTACAACACCACACGATCACCCCCACACACGTGCACGCCACGCTTACACATGAAAGTGAAAGGGTTTTCCCTTATCGAACTGGAAAAACTCTAATTTTCCGATAAAAATATATGGAGGGGTTGTTGAGGCGTGTATGCTTGGTACACATATGCGTCTCAACAACTCAAACATATATGAATAGTTAGCTAGGTTAGGTTAGCTAAGATAGGTCGCGAGTTTGCATGTAACAGATTGCATTTGGGGTGTAAGGGGTGTCGAGTAACATCTTAAGACTTGAGACATCCAAGCCAACCTCACCTGCACGTGGTGCACCCTGCTGAATAACGAACGAGGCAATGGCGACAGCGGGGTGGTAGGGTTTAACAGCCCGACTGGGTCGCAACCACCATGTATATGGCGAAAAAGCCCGTCATAGTGACTCGCTTCTGCGCGTCGCGTTTCGGGATCAGCCTGTGCATATCCGGTACCGGGTGACTTTCGTCATTATGGCCGGCATGACAGCGGCGATCGGCGATGGATAATCTGTCTCTCGGTGGTTGTCGATGTTTTTGGATTGTACTATGCTTACCATCAGGCAAAGTGCAGTCACTTTGTCGTGAAACAATAAAAAAAAATAAAAAAAAAAACAGCCAAGCCGAGGTGTGCCGTGCACCCTTGAGCTAGTTGCCCAAATAAAATCGGCTGAGTGCCTTAAGCGCTCGCCTTAGTAGTTCGGTGAAGCTGTTAAGACCTTGCTAGGTCAATAGCGTAATCAGATCGAAAAAAAAAATATAGCGACCCTGGAGCTATTACTGGTTTCGGCATGAATGGGTCGGCTCACCCGGGGTAGTACCACCCGATCTACAGAAACACCGAGGTAAAGTAACAGTGCTTGCCTCCTATAATGTAAAAAAATAGAATTAGAAAGAGTCGTTGAACCTGTGCACAGTGAACAGAAAAGAGCAACACTGCCTCACCTATTTCTTATAAAGTATAAAGCTGAGTTTTGGTTCAAAGGATGGGGTTATCAGCACGCCTTGTCACACCAAGACATTATCAGTCCTCGGGAGTATCCACCTTCTTATGAATGGCTTTCGGACTCTGATCCTTCTGAGGATAATTATAAATAGATTTTCGCTACAGTGGCCATACGTGGCATACAGAACGTATACAAACAGATGTTTGTTTGTCGCTTATTAATATAGGAAAATATAACAGCAACTAAGACGAAAACACAATTGTATACACTCATATATATTATATTTGTCTAATTATATTTATCGGAGAATGTTTTTCCTTCGAGTTTATCGTAATTTTTCTACCTAAAAACATTACCAACTTTATTAGCAGTAGAGCACTATTTAAACATTAACAGGGTGAGTTAAGATAATTAGCGCTGCCGTTCCCTCCTGTTGTGGGCACATAAAGCACCACCGCAACAATTACTGCTGATGTTCTAGACATAATAATTAAAGACACGGTTTACTCTGAAGAGTTAAACTTAAAAGGACACAACGGTGGTATTAAAATGTCAATGTTCCTGTGATAAATATCTAAAAATATAATATTGTTATAAACCATCGATCTCTTGTTTTCATATCTATATATGATTTGCTTGTTTTTATTCCTTTCAATGTGAGATATATATATTTGTTAGTCATGTTTAGAGTTGTTTTTTTTTATTTTCAGACTAACTTTTGCATGCGAGTTCGCTTAAGTTAGTATACATTTTACCTACGCCTCGGGATGAGTATCTTGTTTGTGGGTGACGGGTTCGTACTTATCTACTCACTTTACTCTATCTCTGACAATCTCTATGCCAATTTCATAATGATAGGTTCAGTAGTTAAGACGTGAATACATTACAAACAAACAAACTCACGTTCCCATATATAATGTTAGGAGAGATTATATAAACATCACTTTATTAACATTATTGTACTGACGAATTTGTTTTTTTTTAAATTGTAATGATTGAAAGCCAATTAATTAACAAAGTTCATGGTTTTTGATCAAAATTGCTTATATAGAACTAAGTGTGTGTAGTGCGTTGTTAGTAATCCTAATTTTAAGTAGAGATATAAAAATCAATATCAAAAATTCTTTATTCGGTTTAGTCCCTAATAAGGCGCTTATGAACGTCAAAAACTATCACCGGTTCGGAAAACAACCCAGCCATCGAGAAGAAACAGCAAGAAACTCGATCGGGTAATGTTTTTTCTTTTTAAATACATTTCCAAAACATCATATAACAGCTTATAGTGGATACATAGAGAGGAGTCAATTCCAGACATCACTATCGTTCACATACTGATCCACTCTTTAATATCCATTTGACACTAACACCCGCTTGACGTGGCGCTTAAATTTGCAGTCCGGCAAGTCGATAACATGTTTTGGGACTTTATTGTAAAACCTAACACTGTTACCTAAGAAACTATTATTGGTTTTACTAAGTTTGTAACATGGGACGACCAGTTTATTACAGTTTCTAGTATTTACATTGTGCCGGTCTTTTACTAAAGCATCGATTTTGATCGATATCTCCGATTCGAATCCCGCAAATGACTAACTATTGTAAATTTTCTATAATTATCAATCCTGTATCTGTGTGTTAAATGTGTATATTTGGGTTCGCTATTTATTTACCATAATATAAGCTATGCTTGTTTTTCAATTTAAATGTCCATGTGTGAACTTGTGTTCTCCTATGTGTGTCCCTAAAAATTAAAAAAAAACTCTCTCTTTGCGTCTCTTTATGTCTCCATTAGTTATTTGATATTATCGTTTAAAGATATTTTCGGAAGAAATTACGGAATTATGCATCTTAAAAATGCCTATAGAAAAGTTCCAAATGGTATTATTACCTCAATCTCCTAAGAATAACCGACAATTAACATTATCATACTATACGTACTATTGAAAAGTAAATGGTGGATTACCCCGGGTATGGGTTATTCGCAACACTATTTTATAACCCATTAATCTTTATCCGTTACATATTTTAATTACTTGTTTATTCAAAGCATATCATTTCATTAAATGTCTTGCAAGACAAACCGTGTATAAAATTATGCGCAAAACAGAGAAGTTATTTGTCTAAAAATGCTTACGTAGTTTTTATGACTTCAATGAACTAAGTGCAAAGCGCCAAAAAGGGTCTAAATCGTTACATCATTGTATCCGTGTGAAGTCGGGGCAAGTCGCTTGTTATTATTTATACCTATATTATAAACTGGTCGCTTCCCGCGACTTCGCTCACTTTTTTTTTCTCAAACTGACTACACTATTGGCCTTATTTAGGGCCTTCACAGCTTCACCGGACTACCGACTTCGCTCGCGTGGAATAGTTACTTTGGGCTAATGCGAACACGTAGCGGAAACTCTCAAGAGTAGAAAAGACCCGACTTTGAAACATTCTTCATTGGCGCTCAGCACCTATTAGTCTTAGCGTGATGATATATAGCCTATAACCATCCTCGAGAAATGAGCTATAAAACACTAAAATATTTTTTCAAATCGGACTAGTAGATACTGAGATTACCCTCTACAACGTCACAAACTTTACCTCTTTATAATATTATTAGTATATTAGTATAGATATGTTTACTTTTATACTCATCTAACAATCTTGTGGATTATATAATATTGTGAATCAATAAAATCGTATTGTTCAAATTACATAATACGATCAGTATTATAAATGTAGTTTAAATGAAAATTAATATAAATAATTTTGTAGATGGTAGAGCCACGCTGAAGCTATTATTGGTTTCAATATGATTGGGTCGGCTCGTCCGGGGTAGTACCACCGTCTCACAGAAAACCGACGTGAAGTAACAGTGCTTGCATTGTTGTGTTTCGTTCGGTAATTGAGAGCGCCGTAGACCCATCTCTCCTCCCCCTCGCTTCCCCTCTCCTTTCCCCTACCTTCTCCTCTAACCCCACTCCCTTTTTCTCCACTCCCCAAACACAGGCTGGCAACGCACGTGCGACTCCTCTGAGGTTGCTAGTGTCTATGGACGGCGGTGATCGCTTAACAACAGGTGACCCGCCTGTTCGTTTGCCTCCTATATGATATAAAAAAAAAATCAAGTAAAACCGAGTGCAAAATTTACTCATCCGTAATCCGATCTATTTCGTTAACCGATGCTGTATTTGAATAAACAATGCAAATGTTTAATATTAATCGTTCCTCCTCCCTTTTTATTTCCCAAGTCACAGCTTGTTGACTCCGTAAAAGGGCACCGGGGAAATATACTTTTATGTTTTGAATTTCTATACTTCTAATGTTTTATTATACCATAAAGACCATAAGATGATGTCGCATTTAATAGCATTTTTTTATGTAATAGGAGGCAAACGAACAAGCGGGTCACCTGTTATTAAGTGATCCCGTCCATAGACACTAACAACACCAGGGGAGTTGCAAGTGCGTTGCCAGCCTGTGTTTTGGGGATGGGAGAGGAAGTAGGGATGGGTAGGTGGTCCTCCGGCGCTTTCACTGACCGAACGAAACGCAACAATGCAAGCACTGTTACTCCAAGTCGGTTTTCTGTGAGGGGGTGGTACTACCCCGGACGAGCCGACCCATTCTTACTGAAGCCAGTAATAACTTCATATGTACAAAGTTTTTTTCACCGTTTTTACAGATATTATGTAAATCTTAATACATAATACAATAAATTATAGTATTATGCGTATAGTCTACTAGTTTTAGTACTCGCATCTCTCGGAAAGGAGTACCGTAAGTATGTTTTCTCTTTACCCCTGAAAACGTACATAAATAATCTTTACATAGTACAAGATAAAGTCGCTTCCGTAGTCTGTTCCCTTAGGTCTTTTAAACTATTCAACGGATTTTAATATAGTTTTCAGCAATATATATTTAGAGGAAGGTTTTGTATGTATATACATACATATTATACTACAGATTAGCCGAAAAATACAAAAAATTGTAATGCGCGCTTAAATTGCAAACGCTAGTAGCTAAACCTTACTTTCAAATTTATGTATTACGGAATTGTATATCTTTTTTTCTCGATCTGACTACGCTATTGACCTAGCAGGGTCTTAACAGCTTCACCGGACTACTTATATCTTAAAAAAGTCCGGGATTGTATATATTTACATCTAAAAATTGTTTTTTCTCGAACTGACTTCGCTATAGACCTAGCAAGGTCTTAACAGCTTCACCGGAATACGATTTATCTCTAAAAGATAACCCACAGTAACTATTTTTATCTTTTTACAAGAATAATTATATATACTTGTATATACCAAGCCGTTTTATACAATACAGTATTATTCCTTATCCAATTAAATACATTACCAATTGTACGTGTCACATAGATCAAAATTGCCCTTAATAGTATTTCATTGAAATGGATATCTACATTGCACCCGTGTGAAACTGAGGCGAATCGCTAGTTTTATAATAATCAGTTGAGTAGTTAAAACGTGAAAACGTAAAAAAAAACATTCGTACTTATTATATTTAGATATATTCATGAAACATCTAATGACTGTAAATTATTAAATATAGAGATCATTGTTGTTAAAATACCATATAAAGCGTTAGCGTATTCGCAGAGGTAACGTGTGCCATTTCCCATGCCGGTTGCATAATCATACAAAGCCTATATTTCAAGCAGAATTCTTGGCTATACTCCAGGGAAAAGCCACTCGAAATCGGCTCAATGTATTTCGAATTCAAATTTTAGGTCCTTGGTTATTTAGCTCGAGTATCCGTGTAAATTTATTTATCTATATACATCAAGAACGAATTATCAGACTGCTACGTATATATCTATTATTTTAAATGGCCAATGACACCAAAATAACCTCATTTCTGCTGTTTTCTGAAACCGGCAGGATCGAATTTCTGATACTAATTAGTAACTGATAACGGTAATATTCCCGGTAAAACGTCTTATAAATTCTCATAAAATATTGTTTTTTTTTTTAATAATATCTATATTTAAAATTTTCTATGAAATTTGAATTTTTTTTACGAATTTCCGTGAGAATTTATGTTTTACTTTTGAATGTTTTTCTATGAGGAATTAGAAGTATACTTTTTTGAGAAGTTTTGGATTCTTTGTTCTATGAAGTTACGTTACGTTTTCATTAATTCAAGTTTGTTTTTAAATTTAAGGGGAATCGTCATGTAAGTTTCATAAAAACCGTGCAGTGAATTAATATCCCAATAAAATCTGTTGTTTTCACTATTGTAGAAAATAAATTTGTTCTCGCTGTAATTATGAAAGAAATAATCTATCCGAATCTTAGACATTGCTTCTCTTTCAGAGACTAATCTTTTTTCTCATAGTATTTTTAAAATTATATGTCCCTCTATTCCTAAACCAAGAACTTAACACCATTAAGAACATACTGCGATGCAAAATCTCGGGTTCAGTACCATTTCCTTAATATTTAAACCTTAGTCCTTACTTAAAAATGAAACTTCACGAAAATTATAACCGTTTTTAAAGATGGCGCGTTTCAAGTGTGCTTAAATGAAGGTTTAATAGTACACACAATCCATCCACCAACTTGAATAAATTGATAAGGGATACTTGGTGTCATAACGAAGATTCCCCTAGTTTATAGCTATTTCCATAGCTATACCATATAAATTATTTAAACCTTTAAATAAAATAAATGTATTAAGATAATGTATGTAATAATGTTTGCGTAAAATCCTTCTATCAGATTTAACTCTTTAAATTACATTTAAGTTACTGATAATTTTATACGTTTTGATCCAAATAAACTGAATTTAAAAAAGCATATTTAACTTTCTGGTGCAAGTTGCCTTAAATGTGTTAAATAAGAAAATTTAAACGTCAGTAGAATATTTGAAAATCATCAAAAACAAAGTAAGATTAGGTTTAAGCTTTACACAGAAACAGAAGACGATTAGATTTTCTAAAAGTACATAACACAATTATGCAGTATTGCGATATTACACCTTGCATACAAATAAACAAACAACGGCTCATCGCTCTTGGGAACGACACACGACAAGGTTCTAAAAATAATTCGTCGGTGTTCCAGATATTTCATCATTCTGTATGGCAAAGTATATACAGAGTGCCACAATACGTCCGAATAGTTCTATGTAGACATCAAGATCGAATAAGTAGTGAAAGAAAAAGAAAAAAATATTCAAGAGTGCTGTGATACAGCATTATAAGGTGTAAGTGTAGTGTAATTGTATAATTTCATTTTTCTCTGTGTAATAAATCTCTCTCAACGCAAACAGTATTTAATTTACCCACAGGCGTAACAATATATTACTACAGTTCGTAAATTTATGTATGAATATGAGAGGGGCGGGATGCAGCGAAATGAAGCCGAGTTTGGGACACTGTAAATACATAAAAACTTCCATAACAAGTGACAAACTTCCACTACACTGGTTTATGAATGCGATGACTACCAACGCCCGATCGGTCGAATAAATAATTGTACATACGTTAACATTTCTGTACAAGTCACAATTTATATTGAAAATACGACTTAAAATACGTTCCGCTGCTTAATTGAATTGGATGAAAGTTATTTGATTCATGAATTGAGAGTTTATATGCCTAATTCTCAATAGCGTTTTTTAAATAATTACACACCCAATCCAGTTGCTAATTCTATAAATTCTATTAATTATTTCGATATTACTAGCTTCTGTCCACTGCTTCGCTCGCATTATTGTAGATTTGATGACTCGGGAACAGTACTTTTTTCTGAATTAAAGAATCCTATGTCCTTTTCTGTACCCTTGGTAACGTGTATCCAAAACTTCACGATAATTGGTTAAGTAGTTAAAGCGCAACAGCATAACAAGTGAACAATCCCTTTATAATATTAGGGCTAGCAAAAAAATAATCAGCGCTAATCCAAAGTCATTTATTTAGAAAACAATTTTAATAAACACTGCGAGATATGTATAGCCTTAGAGTCTTCTCGATTACAGAGTTATTTTCCGAACTTAATATTATCAATTTTTATACCAACAGATGAATATTTTGTAAACTTTATTCCCAATAATAAACAACAATAGCTTATATAACGTATTCATCAGATTTAAATCCTACCCAAGTCAACAACATAAATGATATTGATTATTACCCACTTCGCTTATAAAAAGGCGAAGACGTTTGATGAAGGCTAGCGTATAAACTCGTGGTTGTCAAACCAAGGCCCGCTAGCCGAGTATGGCACGCGGCTGGTATTTGTGCGGCCCGCGACATAGCAAACAATTTTTGGGGGTTTTTGCATACCTGGTATTATTGCATATGTATTAGAAGTTAGCTGGAACATATATATGTATGTAAAAATAAGAACTTTTAATATACTATCCATTTCTAATATACATCATTTATTCAAGTCCACTTTCATAACTCATTTTGTTCCTAATTTTATAATATTGAATTGTGTAGGTGATTGATTACCTTTAACCGATAATTTGTCCAACTGAAACAAATGGCAAATTAGATTTTTAGCTGCTTTGAAATCAATAAATTGCTAGTCACTTGGGCTACCCACCAATATATTTCACATGGTTCTATGTTGTCCTTGTATAGAAAAGTATGTCGACCACTGCTCTACAGTAAGAAATCAGTGTAAAGATTGCAAGAATATAAAAACCTTGCTTTATAAATGAATAACAGAAAATGTTTATATGATAAGCAACCTACCTACTACAGTAACGTAGAGTACTATAGAAATCTTAGTGACTTTATAATAATAGTAAGAAGGAAGGAATAACAACCCGAATAGAAAATGTTATAACATGAAGCATAGTTACACACAAAGTATACCAAACAAAGATATTTAATAAAGTATCTGACAAATAGTATTATCAAATAAAATAAATAGATACATCTAAATAATTCTATATATTTATATAATTTTAAGACAAAACAACTATTTGTATATACACGATAACAAGAGTCAATATTACCAACATCATTTAATTTTCATACAAAACCGATTTTCAATACTCGTGTAAGTAGTACAGTAGAATTCCGAACGAGACATTTTATATGTATTTAACATTACCAACTACTATTTACGTATTTATTCCAAATACGTACCTAATGACCGTTGGAATTCAACCCGTGTTTTGGTATTTTGTGTCACAGTTTAGTATAAAAACGTTATGTGAACATGAATAATAAAGTAACGACTTGAACATTGGTTTCAACCAAACGATTTATTAAACCTTACAAGTATCATTAAAGTTTTTTTTTATGAATTTCATGGAATATTTTGTCATAGATCCATCCTGTTGAGACGGTTGCGTACGGCTAAGATCTATTGTTTTATGTTTACAAGTTAGACGAGGTAGCTATTTTTATTCCTAATAGTTTTGTGGAAATAATCTAATTACCTAATACTATGAGCAACGCATAGAATATATTTTATAACCGCAGTAGAAGTAACATGATATTAGGATACTCATTTCGTTAAAATGTTAAAAGACCCAACCCTTGAAATTAAACCTATATATTATGTTTTTTTCTGACTTTTGTATTTACACATGTGTTTTAATGATGTGTCTGGAAGACGTCCACTGTAAATACTATGCAATAATTAACCAAACTGAGTTATTGCCGAATGTTTGTAATTTTACATTTTTATCCCAATTTTAAACCTGGGTATTCAAGTAAATAGGCTACTAAAGTATTTAAATTTGAATCTAACTAAAACGTTTTTTTTTTTCTTGAACTGACTACGCTATTGACCTAGCAAGGTCTTAACAGCTTCACCGGACTACCTAAGTAAAAGTTTTTATGCCAATCATACAGCTATTACTCGCCACCAAATGACGCTGTGGACTTTTATAGCATTCAACAGATCCCCGCAAAAATTGATATGTCTATATATTTGAACACACGTTTTGTTATTACAATATTTTAGTTCTTATTAATTGAAAGAATTAATAATAACAAATCATAATAAGAAAAGTTCATAGACATGGGCACAGTTACTTGTGCATACATACCTACATATCAGAACAATAATCACAAGAGTCATACAAAATCAAAACAACTTCAAAGTTCCACATTGTTCAAATAATGTCACTTACTATAAGTACTATAAATAACTAAACTTAACGTGCAGAACATACAATAATAACGCAAGCGATTCAGATATGTATATTTTACCAAAATAAAAGCAATAGTGACAGTACTCAATTTTTTTATATATAGTAACTATCATAATCTTTTTTCCGACATCTTGCTCTTTTATCTCTGTTTGGTTAAGTTAGGTTAGCCTTGCGAAAAAGAATAACGCAAGCTTGCTGCGGCAGCGGTCGGCGAGCGCGGTGTATTTAATATGAAAGTACCCAAAATTCTTTAAAGCAAGTATTCAATACGTTTATAACTTTTTTGTAATAACATAACATCTTAATATTTCTGAACTTGCATACTGGAAAAACTTACATCGTTGCCTTATATTCGTATATTTTATACCATAAGAATCTACAGTGAGTCGAGGCACTCATTTCTAATGGTCCGTCTATTCTGCGCGCTGGGATGAGTAATGATTGAGAAATTTCTAAACCAGTGATCCACATCATTATCAAATTATACAAACTGTCAGTGGTGGATCTAAAAATTATAAATCTCGAGTTTTTCTTCTTTACATTAGATTGATATCAGAAGACAGGTATGGCCATGCTTGTTAATAGTCCGATTTTTCTAAATCTGAAATTCTTTACGAGCCACAATTAAATATGTATTTAAAAGGTATGCAAAAAGATGTATTTTTTTTTCATAAACTATATTTATTGACAATATATAAATAAAAGTTCATCTGTTGTCATTGTTTAAGTTCGTTCGCGCAGTTTTCGATGAGTCATAGCATTCTTAACTTGGACGGAAATGACATTTGTTGCAACATTAGGTACACTTATTTGTTATCAGTAATTTAAAAGACATTTTGAAACATACGGAACGATGATATTCCTTTTCAATATTATAACACAAAAACGAAATAGAAACCTCGATACATTAATCGAGAGCCACAAATAATCCGTTAACGCGCCGCATTTGGCTCGCAAGCTGCAGGTTGGCGCCCTCTGGAATATCATTTCGGAATAAAGCTATTTTTAACCCTTACGATATTTTGCATGTCTAACATACATATAAATCAGAATCTCAGAATTTTATAATTCCGAAAAACATATTTAATTTAACCGCACAAGAATTAGGTACCGTTTTCAATGACTGTCATGTTTTAACAAAAAAATTTTTTTTTCTATAACTGACAAAGCTATCGACCCAGGAAGATCTTAACACCTTCACCGGACTACGAAAAAAGAAATTGATGTTAACATCGATGCTATGGAATAATAAAACGTTTCGAGTCCTAATCATAGATGGCAGTAATTACTATACTTCACAACGGATAAAAGAATTGATACATCATTAGTATACATATATTAAATGCACTCATTGCGCAAAAACCACTAAACAGATTTCGATATATATTTTTAGTTTTAATAAATACAATACACCAAAAGTTTGCGATTTTTAAACGATTGCCTTACTGTTATCGCGTTTGAAAGAAATGACTGGCCTGTCAACAGCGCCGTGGCTCAGTTATGACCACAGATGTATTAATTTTAATCTATACTACTATTATAAAGAGGTATCAGGTAAAGTTCGTGATGTTGTACGGGGTAATTTCTGGACCGACTAAATCGATTTTGAAAATTCTTTTACCAACCGAAAGCTACATTATTTGTGTCATAGGCTATACATATTAACCCGAAAAATGAAAATATTTTTTGTGGTAGCTGGATTCGCTATGCAAGTTGGAAAAAGGACGATCTAACGAAAACGTTTCTTACGAACGCTGTCGTAACGACGAGAGATATACAATTGAGTTCCAGAGATAAGTAATGCCTATAAAACAGTCAGCGACAGCATATTATGTCTAACTTTTATACTTAAGTCACAGAAAGTAGTTTTTTTTTCATGTTAAAAAAATAATTTCAATCGTTATGTGATGTTTATTGCTCATATTATCAACAACAGTTATGAATTCTTATCAAAATAATACTAAATATTTCATCATAGTTTTAATTCAAAATGTAAAAACTCAGCCACAGCAACCCATGACCAGGTCAGCTAGTAAAGTTATGAAATGGGCGACCTGAGAGAACGAGGCGAATGATACGAACGAGAAGTTGAATATTTGGAGTATTAAGTTGTGTAGGCGCATTTTGCGTTCTTTCCCAACAGTGAACGAAAGTGCGAGGTTATGTGTTTACAAATAGTACTAAATATTTTACTTCTACCGTGTGTTCTAAGCGTACACCTCCTTTTATGTTATAAAATAGTAAACGAGCATAACATATATTTATAATCCACCTGGTGTTAAAGTCATTGCTGCTTAATAACTTACCTCAAATGATCATTGTTATAAAATCAATCAAAACAAGTAATTTTGAGGACAGAGTTGAAAACTCTCTAGTTAAAAAAAAACAAAGAAAAAAGAAGGAAGATGTAGTTAACTGTCAACCTATTTGTATAGAGAAGATATATGATTAAAATGCAGTTCTTTGAATCTAAATCATGTCGAAAGTACTGAACATATCAGCATAGCACTACAACTATTCGCTGCAGAAATTTTCTCAGGTGGTTCAAGAATATTTTCTTTTTAATTTCAATGACCCTCTACCTTTTTTAATGCATGTCAATATACCTGTTAGAACATTTTTGAAATATAAATGAAAAATATATCCAATTTATAATATACTTTTTTATTTCCATCACTCCCCAGAAACACACTATTAGATGTTTTACTAAAGAAATCATAATTTCCCAGATATTATCAACTACCTCTTCTCAATCAATTGTATATTAAATACATTGCATTAGGTTTAAAAAAAATAATTTTGCAAGGTATAAATTTCGTATGGTGTTTAATTCTCAAATTATGAAAAAGTTATGATTATTTTATAATGATGTATAGATAATTGTGTTAATTTTTAACTGTACACAGATGTTACTAAGTGTTCTGAATCAAGCTTTAAAGACCTGAAGAGAATGTTGACATAAATAATAATCACTCACAGTATACAAAGAAACCTCGTCAATGCCATTAATGGTTACAAATTTGATATTAAAGAAATATAGAACACTAGAGAGAACTTTATTTAATCATAAAATTAATTACATCCAAAGAGCCAATGCACCTCTTGCTCATAAAGTCTCCAACTTCAATAACAATATCAGATCTTAATGCTGTCACTCCCTATGTACTAACACATAGATTGCTAGACAAGACAGAACAGCAAACTGAAAACAAGATTAAATTAATTACATTATTATAAAATATTTTCATTGAAACATTAGTAAAACAAAGAGTTTTAATTATATCAACACATAAGTTTCAAATTAAATGTATGTAGTTGTACCATATACCAACTGTGTAAACAGTGATATAGTGTCAATGTTAATTTCTCTTTATTATCCTTTATACAGTCACTTTTAATATACGTAATTATTGTATTTACACCTTTTTATAAGCTTTTTTTTTTCAGTATGGATTCTGCCTATGTAGGCAATTTCACCAATATTAAATGTGACAGATACACATTATAGACTTCATGCCATATATTCAGTGTAACAATGTGGAATAATCTACAATAACAACAAATCAACATAGATAAATCACCAAAAGGGGATAGGTACTGTGCTGTGAGTGACACAGAGATTATGTATAAAAAAATATTGGATATACATATGCATAGCATAATTATATAAATATAAAACTAGAAAACATTACAGTTTAATATTATTATGATAGATGAAAACAGTAAATGTTTCAATAAAAGTAGAAAATACATATGTAAGAAGTGTATTATTATTAGTGGGACAAGGGATATTGGCAGGAAGGATATAATATAGAGAATTGGAGAGTTTGAGACAGTTGAAAAATACAATATATGATCCATTAATCACTCATCATATAATTTATTCAGAGAGTAACAAACAATTAAAATGATACTATGACTTATTACATGCCATCTATATGAATAAATCACTATTTTTTTACTTCTTTCAAAGCCTTTATCAAAAACTTATTTCGAGTTATTGATAACTAAAATGACTGGGGAAAATACTTGGCCTTTCATACAATTCTCTAACAGCCATAGCAATACAATTCAAATGTTGTATCTGACTAAGGAAGTTTGAAAACCAGACACTTTTTACCATTCATATAATGTATAGAATAACACTAAGTACATGTAATTCTTTTATCATTAAAAAAAACATGATATTCAATAGTATAGAAACATATGAATATTGCCTTTATGTAGATAAACACGAATACTAATAAACCCAAGAGACTAAACAGAAATAATACATTTATAGACAGCATAATTTTAAATATAGTTACCTTAAACTTTGGATATTCATTCATATAAATTGTCACCATTCCAACATAAGGTAAAAATCCTCTAGCCCTACCCACAACATCCTTTTTTGTAAGCCATAATTGTCCTTGAGCATATAAACCTCTGTCATCCACACTATTATTGTCACCTTTAGTTAGAAATTTAACTGTTCCATTATTCCTGAAAATAAACCAATCAAGAGGTTTAATACATAATAAGCCAGTTACAAATAGCTAAATCATTTCCTATTAGAAATCTGTAAGCTGTTTATTATGAAAAGATTTTTTTTAAAAATCTATACATAGAAATATTTCCTTAATATTTTTTATATTAAAACCTAAAAATAATTGAGTTATATCAGTAACATACTCATAAAGATTTAGTCTTTGAGAAAGTTGCATACATACAATTATATCAGAGGAAAACAACACTTTTTTGAAACTAGTACATTACTCAAAGCACAGTTGTTCCATCATTAAGCAGTGTTAGTTTATAAAAATATTGTTTATTAATCATGAATTTCAATATTCAATATTTAGTATCATTTTTTCCTATTCAATATATTTATTGTACCCATCTGAAAATACATATATGCAGTAAATGTACAGTAACTGCGAATGATTATTGCTAAATGTACAATATTACTTACTTTTCATGTAATTTCAGAACTCTATGAACAATTGGAATATCACGGCCTTCCACCTTGAATACAACAATCTCTCCTACACGGACGGGCTCTTCAGGATAATTTGTCAGAAATAACAGATCACCTCTGTGGAAGGCTGGCTCCATACTACCAGATAACACCACAACAATAGGGCTCTCGCTACCAGTCACTACCATTAAACCTTTCCATATCATAAGGGCGGAAGACACTATCATACCAAAGCTCAATACTTGGTACATAAACTGAAATTTGAAAAACAAAATCATCGAAAAGAATCATTCACGTCATCTCGCAAGAAGTCAATGAAAAATTACCTGTCGCTTGTTCATGCGCTTTACATCATCAAATAAGCTGTCCAACATTATTACTTATATGATAACTTCTTAGATATAAAAGAAACGTTCAGGTTTTTGGTTATCTACCTGCTTTCCCTATCGCTGCCGACAACACCACCACGTCAGATCAGAATAGACATTTTACACAATGTTGCCATTCTATAACTTATAAATCTAAAATTGACATTTAGATATATAATGCCGCCACATTTATAGTACTAAACTAATGATAATTTTCATAAATTCAAAAATATTTCCCCGCTACATTAAGAGGGCATTGAGTTCTCGTACCCCGTTCAAATTAGTGATTCTCTAACGGGTAGGTGTGATTTTGGACTCCTCAAAGTTTATCAAGACAAAAAGTTTTTTGGAGATTTCTTATTACAAACTAGGTTACATGGAAATTTTACCCTACTTTAATCAAAATTAAAAATATTGTTATCTTTTCTTATGTTAAAGGCTATACGATAAAAATACCAGGCGGGTAAATAGGAACAAAAGAATTGAATGAACACGAGTGGGGGTTAATAATAAATAAGAGGAAAGGATTTATAGAAAGTCTTTTTTTTTCCCAAAGTCCTCTAGCATCGAGTCAGAGCCGTTAAATTAGTGCGGTCTATTTGCTGTTACTATTCGTTTGTTTTTCTCACCACTAGTCGGTGCATTCGATTTAATCATTTTCTGTTTTGTTTATTATTTTTATATATAATACTTTCGTTATAAAAATAGTTTATAGCGCTGTCAAAAACAGTTTTCACTATTAAATTATTTTTTCTTAAAGAAAAAAGCTATAGTCCTCTTCAATATTTTTGGCCGTTCTGAATACAGGCGTAAGTTTGGGCTGGCGCGTCAAGGGTTTAACACAAAACAAAGTAGATATATTTTTATATCTACAATTGGAACTTACTTATCCTAAGGTGTCTCAATGCTATACATAAAATATAATACGTATTTAGACCTAAATTTATGTTCCACACAATTTCAGAGTGGTCAAAAAGTTTGACAAGAACTTCAATTTAAGTCTGAAATAACTTATTTCTCGCAAAACCATTTACATACCATAAAAACCACACCTCAACGTTAAGCACATTACAAAAAAGTAATGATTAATTCTAAAAGTAACTTTGACATCCCCTAGCTATTTTTTTTTATACTCCCTTTTTCGTGTTTTTCTCTACTGTTTCCACGTAAATAAAGAACTACCACTATTTCATTACTTAAAAGAACCTACTATATTTTACGAATTTTAAGCAATAGTACCTATTTGGTAAAATACAACACAAGACTCACAATATCGCAACGGTATTATAAACAAAATGAATGAGGGAATATAAAATGATTATGAATATTTTTATAACTGCCATATAAAGGAAATTCTTATAAATAAAACCAATTTTTTACATATTCAATAGGATTCGTATATTTAGGTCGCACTATTTTTGTATTCTTTACTCCGTGATTTTTGCAGTGTATTCTACATAGTTGACACATCAAAGTGGTTAGCAAAGCAAATAATCGGTCATTTAAATTTAAAATGACCTAATAATATCTTAAGCCAGGATTTGTTATAAGCTTATAATTTACACTAATAAGTAAGTTGTTTATATTGTACAACTATGGATATTTATTCCAAATTTGTGGATATTCTATGGATTCCAAGAACTTTACGTTATTCTTTCAAAGTTTTTTAATATAATAATATAACAGCAGAGAATTACATAATTTATCACACAAATTAGCATTTTAGTTGGAAGCCCTATTGAGACATTTCAACATCAAAATTTTCAATCAATTTTAATTTGATTGTAATAGTATTTGGAGTGGTAACATCGGCTACTAATATATCAGCACCATTATACAATCCCAGTTCAGTTATTTTCTTCTTTAGATTGTCTCTTGTCCTCTCTTCAATGCTCTTAATTGATGACATATACAGTGTTTTATTCCGGCCATTTATAACAGTAGTAATACCTGAAAATAAATACGACTACTATTAATACTGTATAATAACATCAAAAATGAAAAATATTCAATCCATTGACAGAATGTGACTTCAAACACTGTATTTAATATGTGATGTAACTGTGTTTTTTTTTGTAAAGGCAACACCACTACAGTAATGCATACAAAATAGATGCAGTGATGGCTCAATGCATAGGCACTTGAATCTACAATTAATTTTAGTTTTTATATAATAGAGGAGGAAAACGAACAGGTAGCTCACCTGATGTTAAGTGATCAATGCCGTCCATAAACACCAGCAACACCAGGGGAGTTGCAAGTTCATTGCCAGCCTGTACTTAGATGGATGGGTTAAACGAAGGGGAGGGGAAGGGAGAGGAGAAGGGAGGGGAAGGGGGAGATGGGCCTCCGACGCTTTCACTGACTAAATAAAACGCAATAATGCAACCACTGTTATTCCGTGTTTCTGTGAGAGGGTGGTACTACCCTGGACGAGCCGACCCATTTATGCTGAAACCAGCTATAGCTTCAACATGGCTCTACCACCTACAGAAAACTCCAAAATCTGAGCTCACAATATAAGAAAATACAGTAATGAAATCATAGCATAGTGATGAAGGATGTCATGGTATCTACTTGACTAAATCTACCTGTAGATTCTGTCACCAATGTTTTATGTTTTGCCAGCCTTTCTATGTCTCCGCAACCAAACTTAATACTTTAGTTAGTTTAGTACATTAATTGTGTTTAACTACAATACAAAGTATAAGGAACCATACAAACCTGGACTTTTCATCATATATGCTTGATCTTCGCATAATTTATCATAAATAGTTTGTAATGTAGCAGCAGAATCAATTTCTATAACACGTGTTGTATTACTACACGCCACACAGTCAGTACGCTTCTCAGCATTAAATGTATAAGTATAAACTCCATCGGCCATATTTAAAACCATATAATTGTTCATATTCACACAGCATGATGATGCTAACTTGAACACCTATAACAATACTTCTATCAATAAGAATAGTTATACAAGTTACACATACATATAGTTTAATTATAAAAAAAAAATCGCTGTTCTCATTAAAAAAAAAAAAACAATTTTCTTTGTGACTCCACTACTCCTCTGCTACAATAATTGGTAATACACCGAGAGGAATTTAATGTTTATTTTTATGTTCGACTTGTTTACAAATCCATTCTTTATGTACTAATATTGGCCTTTAAAATATTGCTCTAGGTTTTAAGATTACTGGAAATTCTGCTAATATATATTTTGTACTCTATGCCTTATCACAAATGAAATAAGAAATAAAGCGAACAAAGATATTTAAATTACAAAACATATAAATCTGGCGATACCTCAGTTGCACAAGCAGCGGCAATAGCTGCATTTGTACTAGCCACAGCTGGGATAATATTTTTCAATACACCCTGAGTCAATCTATATGTTACATTGGAAATACCATGTGCCATAGCCCTTTCTTGTGCTTTCTCAAAGACCCATGCAACATGTTGTGGATCATCACCATCAAGTTGTGTAGAACTGCCCCAGGGATTTTCTTTTGTCCACTGAATCACTTTCACATATTCAATGCAATGTTCTGGTAACCTAAAAGATAGGACGTTAAAAAAACCTATAATTCTTTATTTTATTGTTTTAGATTATCTTAACGAATATTATAAATGAGAAAGGAAGTTCGTTTGTTAAGCTTAACGTTGGAACTACTAGGGGATACATTTTGCATATACATCTCAAAGTTACTGAATGAAAATAGAGTACATGTGTTTCATCCAAAAAAATGTGCTGTTCTGAGAATACACCATACCACCAATTGTAGTATTTTCAAGATCAGTTAAAAGATTAGTTAATTAAAATAACAATAATTTAGTATGAAATAATATATTGTCATTGCCTGCTTTAAATGAAAAATTATGGCACTATAGGATTCCTATATCCACACACTAAACACATATACACATTTGTAGTAATTTAAATAATAAAACTAAATATCATAGAATTACTAAATATATAACAACAAATCCAGGATACTCAATAATAAACCTTCAAGAACAAGATCAAGCATACATAAATTAAACAGTATTAACTAAGATATGTTCAATTCATATATTACCTTGGTGTATTAGCAATGGTACAGAGAGGAAATGTCTTTTGTGGTGGATATAGATCAAGTGTACATTCAATACAAGCACTCATTCCTGGTAATATAACCCTTGCATTACCCTTAAAACCTTCAGTACCTCCATCCACCATAGGGATTACACTACTTTGATCTAAACTTCCTGTAAAAAATATTTTTGTTGAAAAACACTATTATACTACACCCAAACTTGCATGTATCACTATGCAGTTTTGTCTTGATCATAATAGATGCATGTGAGGCATGTAAGAACATTATTTCACGCCTTATAAATTATCAGAGTGCATGATGATAGATAATAGCAGATGCTAATATCTGGTTTTTGTTATGACACAAGCTGAAAACATTTAATCCGTGCCTTTATTGGAACAACTTTTGGTGTAATTTTAATAGACAAGCAGTTGATGCTTCATATCACAGGGATTGGAATATCATTGTAACAGCTAAATATGTTTATATACAATGGAACCAGAGTGAGTGAGAGCTAGATAAGCAAGAAAACTCCAAGTATGAGTAATTGTTAAGTCCCGTAATTTTATCCCTATAAAACCTATATAACTGAGAAACAGAAACCTTTATAAGAGAAAGTCATTTCTCTCTCACAGACCTTTATAGTAAAGACAGCTACTTGTCTTTTTCTCTATAAGGGACTGTAGAGTGTGTTGAAAATCAGCTACTTATGAGTCATTGTTAAATATGGAACTTTAGATGGTTCATAAATTCCTAACAGTTTTTATTCTATTTTATTGAAATTTGAAAGGATTATTCTGAAAACAATATCTGATTATATCTCAGTGTTTTATTGTTTGTTTAAAGTATTTTATTTTACTTTATAGACAATTGAAATGAAATAACAGAGTAGATGTAACTCTGTATACCAGATTGTACATTAAAGCATATATGAGTTCTTGACTAAAGACATAATTTATATGTAATTATGGATGGTAAAGGTAAGGAAAAGTATCTCACATGGGCCTTCACCTAAAAGTGTATATTGAAATGTATCAAATGATAATCGATAAATTACCAGATATATGCTACTAGCCTAGCCCCAGCAGCACCATCTAAATTTGATACATTCTGATGGTAAAAACATTTTGTATACAAAAATATTATTCCTTACTTCTATTCTCCATGAGTGTATAAAACATGCCCATCTACTACAATGAAGAGAGATAAAAGAAATCTATGAAATATCAATTATGGGACTGGATACATTACTGTCATCATTGTATTGCAGCAGGGACATGAGCATTCCATTCAGCCATCTTCTAGCAACAATTGAATCTAGACCACAGACCACAATATGAAACTGTCTGTAGAAACCATCATCTAGATCTTGAATTGCACAATGATGTGCTATAGCCTCACAACTTGGTATACTGAAATTAAAAATGTAAATAATTTAGATAGTCAATCATCAATCAAATATATAAGAATAAAATTATGTCTGCTAGTGGTCAACCCATGGTCAAAATCTATCACAATAAGGGGTACAACTCAATATTTAGGTATTATATGTATTGTATAAATATTGTAAATTATCAAGTGGGAGGAATAGAAAAATAAAGAAGAACAAACTAATTTTCATATTTTTTTTAACACCTTCAAAATTTGTAAATATCTTTACTAAACAATAAAGAAGCTCATATAGAAAAGGAGAGAGACGTACTGTATTCATCATCTTTGCCTATTTATACAAAATTTTATATAATTTAAGATATTCAAACTTGTCTTTTACATTGCTTTTTTTTTACGAACTGACTACGCTATTGACCTAGCAAGGTCTTAACAGCTTCACCGGACTACACTTTTACATTGTCATTGACATACCTATGGACTGTTTATTTTGAAAGTGGTGTAAGTTCATTTTTGAGAAAAGTGAGCTATCATGTAATTCATGCTTAATTTAATGTATTTTTTTATATATAACTAGTCCATGTTTAATCACTCAAAAAAATCCCATGTTTTGTACAACTTAAAATCGGTCGGTAAATGAAATTGCATAATCATCGATTATGAAAGTGGTGTAAGTCCAATTGACAGAGGTAGGTGGCATAGCAGATGGATGCCGATCAGTGTTTTGTTATTTTTCAATTATTTTATACTAGCTATGTCCCGCGGTTTCACCCGCGGATGATTTGCAGTGTTTCCCCTCCGTGTTTAATGTAGAAAACAGAGTAAATTCATTTTATATAAATGCAATTAAAAAACAGATAAAAAAATACTAATGGAGAACAGGTCAATTGGTTGCAAATATGTTGGTTGAGGTTCCTCAAAATTGCACCATATATCATTTTTTATAAAACAAGGATGACATGGACTGATGAAGAATTTAAAATTATCAATTTATTACCCATATGTCCTGGAAGAGCATTAAAATTTGAAAAAATCACTCTGGAGTCTTTGTATCAAAATGCCAGACCTATTACATACAAAAAATATAAAGACATGAAGCAGCTACTACCCTATATTCCTCCGGTGCATCATGCATATTTTGAAACACTACATGCAGAGAATAAATAAATTCTTGTAATCAGTATCTTGTAATGACAATGTAATTGCCGTCTAAAATAAAATGTTATGTGTTGTTATGCGTATTTGTAAACAAAATTATATTACAATGAAGTATATTTTAAGGGATATTTGATTTTTCAAAATTGAAATTAAACGATTTTTACAATTGTCTAATTTTGAAAGTGGTGTAAGTCCATTTACAGCACATAAATATGTGTTATCATAGTCTAATTAGCCAAAAACAAATTTATATAAACAAATTAAATGTTGATAAAACAATAGAAACAATGCCAGACCTCATTTGATTTGCCTGTATTTTTAAATCAACAAATATAGTAACCTTTAATTTTCTCGAAACAAAAGACAATGGACTTACACCACTTTCAAAATAAATGGTCCATATGTATACCCACAGACAAGACAGAAAGACCTCTCTAGTGTGTAATACCGAACTCACAAATACCTGCTCTGTCACTATTATATACTATAAGATATAAATATACTATAAGAATTTCAAAGACTCACAACAGATGCTAGATGGTTTGTCTTGGTTAGATTAGGCTAGACTAGAAAAAGAAAGACAGCACAAGCCAGCAGTGGTAGCGATTGGTGAGCCCAATATGCTGGCATTACCATTTCGGTGGCATTACCATTGAGGTGGTGTTAATCCATAAGTACCTCAAATAGTTTAGAAAACAATTTGTTGTAAAATGAAAGGATGTAGCTAAACTGCAGTTTAGTTAATGTGGTCATAAAATATTTTTGAACTTCTATTGTCATATTTCTTGAGCAAATATCATTTAATTAGAAGCAATCAAATAAATTTATCCCCTTTGCTTGCTTTTGCAAAAATTGCTTTAAAATAATTTTAAAGAAATAAAATTCGAATTCCTTCATTATCAATTATAACTTTCTAACAACTTTTTAAGATTTAGACAATATGCTCCTCAGTATTTGGTAAAAACATCAGAATACACTTACCGCTTATTTATAAATTCAACAGCACACTTTGCTTTTGATAATCCTATATCATTTTTTCTAAAGAGAAATTGTCGATTTAAATTGGAAAGTTCTATAGTATCCATATCCACTATATGCAATTTCTTGAATCCCATCAATGCTAAATCTTTCAGTAACTCGCATCCAAGACCTCCAGCACCAACAATAAGAACTTTACACGAATTCATGATAAAATCTAATATTTCGGCGGACGGTTCAAAATCAGGATGACAAAATGGACCAGATCTCTCCAAAAGTTTCCTCACGTTTTGCCATCTTCTGTGCCGGTAGTCGGGTATTTGAGATTCTGCTGCCATTATTGATTTTATTTACAAGTCGCTGACACTGTACTTTTTTTAAACTTTTTAATGAAAAGACACGTCCGTAATAAGATATAAACAAAAATATATCATTTACTATTCATGAATACACACGAAATTATAATTCTCTTATACTAATTGCTATTCCTAATTCCTATACAAATACCATAGAATAATATTACTCCTAGCGGAGAGTACCACAGACTAGGACTGTTGATAAAATATCGATATATCGAAATATCGATATTTTTATCTTAAAATATCGATATTTTTTAGTAATATTTTTTGGGCGATATATCGATATTTTGATATTATAATTTGGATATCGGCGGTCGATATTTTTTTTATTCATAATCATTTTCTTAGCTTTATTGCACCTAGGTTGAATCGATACATTATGGTTTTCTTTTCCAGTCTCCTCAGTCAGATATAATCTCAGAATTCACACCGATTACATATTTTATTTTTACATACTTTATCCATACTTTTTTCGGTTTCCTCTACTTTTATATCTATTTACTTTCATACTTAAAACTATTCTAGTTATAAGTCTTTCATCTCTCTTTATGACATGCCGGTATCATGCTAACCATTATTTCTCAACTTCTCAGTTACTGATGATGTTTTCAAACTTTATCTGATACGTTTTTATTCTATCACTTCTAGTTACACCATAAATCTTAACAATCACAGCTCTGCCGCGTACAGTTTTTTCCCATCCGTTTCTTTTGTAACCATTGTAACCAACATAACCATTTTATACGCCTTCCCCGTGAGTTACAAGGGCATTCGTGGATCGCATAACCTGAACATCTTTCTCCGTTTCGTGCATCCTGCATTTATCCTATTCCTTCCGTTATTGTCTACGCTGCCACGTTTTGGATTAATGAATATGAAGCAGGCTAGTAGTAACCGTAGTACCTAGTGAAAGAGCTGAACATATGAAATAAATAGTATTTAAAAAATCTCTTGCTGAAAAATATTCATTAACATCAGCCTGTAAGAGAACCACTGCAGGGCTACAGACCTTTTCCTGAAATAAGGTACGGACATAATCACGACACTAGCCCATGGCGTATTGGCAATTTCAAACTCTGAGAAAACCACAATTGTACGTTTTCTCACATATAGTAATACTACCAGAACATTTCTCAGGCTCAGGTTTTCTCATGGGGTTTTCCTTGACCGTCAGACGATACTGTTACCAATTTAAATTAGTAAGTGTACGCGAATTTTGTAAAATTCATTATTACATACCGGGGTTTGAACCAGCAGACATCAAAATGTTATTCTACTAGTGAAACTAGTAGACTACCACTATTTAAAAAACTTGGTATTGATGGACTGAAAAATATTGGTACACATAATTATCTTATTTAGATAAAACAATAATGATGACGATTATCAATATGATTGAATGACGTTTGTGCAAGTGGCTCTTAGAACTGTACAGTTATATTTTGAAACATATATGGTATAAACTGTACAAATATACTGGATTAAAAACTGCAAATCAATGTTAAGCTGAATTACATTTTTTTAACATAGCCGATATATCGAAATATCGATATTTTTTTCCAATATATCGAGTTCCGATATTGATATTTTCATAAATATCGATATATTGAAAATCCGATATTTTTAAAAATATCAACAGTCCTACCACAGACTAATAGTCGTGCAGGTACAGAGTACGTAGTATCCCCTAAGTAGTCTGTGCAGTGTACCTTAATACGTAGTACTCTCCACAGGTACTCTCTATAATAAGTAGTATACACACGTAGTAGTATAAACACCTGACTGGTTCGCTCGATATCGATGACAAGAATTTATTACTAAGATTATTACTGCTTTTAGGTATATTTATATCGGTAAATATATACACACACGTACACACACACACACACACGCACACGCACACGTACACGCACACGCGCACGCGCACGCACGCACGCACGCACGCACGCACATATATATATATGCACTGCCACTAACCAGATACTGAAGTAACTCGAAAGTTTTGTTGATATAACTCAACAAAACCCGTCCTATAGCTTCCGTGACAGAAGAAGACCAATGATGATTTTTCTTAACTTAAAAGATATACTGCATTACTATTTAATACATCAACTTATTAAATATTTTAATGTTATACCTGTCATTTTAATTATTAATAATATCTATTCTGCGATAGATACGCATGTTGCCACATGTGTATCTATCGCACAATAGTAATATTGTCTCTACCACAAAATACATTTGTGTATAAGTATACCTACGCAGCGAAGGTAGTCAGGGAAAAATTGAAAAAGTCTGTTCTACCACTTTCAACTTATAGGGGGTATGCAAAATATTTTAACTGTCTTACTAAACATCAAACAAATGTATACAAACTTATATATCATCTACATCATTATCTTGACTACCCAACTTAATGAATAGGCCAGATAAAACGCACTACTTAGGGAGTATAATACTAAGAAGTAATGTATAACGCCTATTATTCTTCTATCCTGTTTTTGAATATCACAACATAATAAGCTTCGGAACAAACGTAGAAACTTATTTCGACTATCTACAGTTACGGTGAAATTTGGGAAGTATTGTCTGCTCCATATCGTTTAACAGCCTATGAATCTGTGGCATTGTATAATAATTACAGGGTAACAAAACAACCAGAATTCAGATTGTACAGACGTCAAATCAATAAAAATTGTGTAAACTAGACATGGCAGGTAACCAGAGATACAAACAACCAGCAGGCACGCTTTAGGATCACATACAATAAAATCTTTTTTATAATTGATTTCCTATGGATATTTTATTTTTATATATTATAGTAAATAACAGAAACGAATAAATATTTTCAATATATAACATTAAAATGATTAGGTACTTTATGTGATTTTAACTTCCGATTCTTTATTTTTTTTTTTAATTAGGTACGTACTACGGAGTTTCTCTAACACGAGGCAATACGATTTACGTAGTAGGGGCGCTACTCATTTGTTGAAAATGGAAGTGTGATGGAGTCGTTTGTCGGAAATCTAGCTTTTTCAAGTTAACAGTTGGGAAGATCTCCAGGTGAGCACAAACATTTTAAGAGTATTATCGTAATTTAAGATGTCTAGAATAACTATTACATTCGCTTTTATAGCTTCAAACTTTGAGTTATCGTGTAAATTTGAGGGAGAGACTGCGAGCATTTTGGTCGGTATAACTGAGGCATGGTAATAGTATTAGGAACTAAACTCATATTTAATTTATATTATTACGTGATACAATAAATAGAGTTATTTTTTCGTGAATGTAAAGTATAAATAACATTGAATGTGTAGTTGGTCAGCATAATACAACACTGTGCCAAACATTGGTTTCGTTACGTCGGAATTTTAAAGGCTTATCGTTACTATAATAATTTCGTTTCTCTTAGATCATCTTACATCATGGCTGGAAACAAAATAAACTCTAAAAGCAAAGGGAAAGAAGAAAAGAGTAATAGATCCAGTGGCAAAGTCATTGATCAAAATAATGAAGAACCTGAAGGTCCAGACTTTTCTATACTTAGGAAACCTATATTGACTAGTATTACAGGTTTTGGACGAGCAAGAAAGATATTTGACTTTGCCACAGAAGAAGTAAGTATCATCAAATGGTAGATTAGTTCTCTATGAGTTCAAGTTAGTAAGTAATACATACTCTATGCATTTACATTATTGGTTCAAGTTGCATTTTTTATTTTATTTCATTTATTTTTTTATAATAATATAAATGAGTAAACCCATCAAAGTGGTATTTTAGATTTTTCTATCCTATAAGGGTAATGTTTTGTAATTTTAATTGTGTAAAGCTTTTATATAACACTAAAACTTAATTATTAATATTATTATAACTCATACCTATTTCAGCTCAAATCTTTGCTGTCTAATGAGTGTGACATATTGTATGAATGCAAAGTATGCCGTAATATGTTTAGAAGCTTGGCAAATTTTATATCACACAAGCGTGTGTACTGCAAAGAAAGATTTAATTCAACTGTACATGGGCATTTTGTTAAGTCTACTTCAATAGTAAGTATACATAAATATTTAGTTATCTTTTATAAAAACAAATCTTTTGTCTTCATTGGTTTTTTATTATACAGCAAGAGGAATTATTAAAAATCAAACATTCTGAGAAGCATTATCAGGAATCTTTGACAGAAAATAAGCTACAGAAGTTGGATACAGATGATGAGGATGAAAAAGTACCGTTGTCAAAAGATCTCACTGAAATATTGGAGAAAATTGTGAAAAAGAAGAAATCCTCAAATAACAATAATGAGGACCCAACAGTTATAATAGAAAAGATACCCAGCAGTTCAATTGCTGTTTTTCAAACAGTTGAGTCAGAGGAAGACAAATATGACAATATTAGATTGCAAGTATGTATTTATATTTATTACGTTTTTTTTAAATTAATTATTGATATAAGTTCTTTACTTATGCGAATTCTCTTTTTTTAAATGTTAGAACCTGTTAAATACGTGATTAACCCATCTATTCCTTCCGCAAAAAGGCTGTGTTGAAACTACAGGGCTCCAGTCCAAACTAATGAATACAGGTGAAGAGGGGTATTAAACTTAGTCCTGTGGAATAGCAAACTATTATTTTTAGGATTGCTGTCTTTCGGTGGTTGATTATGGATAGATATTGGCAGCAATGACCACTTAAAATTACATGAACAGCATAGCTGATACTAGAGAATATGAGAAAAAATTTCCTGTAAGATTTAGAATTAGCATCTTTAGGCTATAATATGAAAACAAATTAAAGTGCATGTAATAAATTTTTCTTATAGTATAGCATGCAAAATCTTATATAGTAGTAAATCATTTATAGATACTGGTGTTTGAATATGAGTTGGATAATTTTTTTTTAAATGTAATTCATGTTTCTCCTGTGTTCACTACATAATAGACTTTTATGCCAATGTTTATGAAATTTTATTCTATATATCAATTACTTGAGCCACCTTGATGATAAAAAAAACCTAGACAAATTATGTGCCTAAACCATCCTCATAAATTACTCAATGTACTAGTGAAAACCACATGAAAATCTGTACAGTCAATTTTGGGTTTATCATGAATAGATAGACAGACATAACAGAAGACTTTGTTTTATAATATGTAATGATTTATGTGTATGAATATAATATTTATGATTATCAAATTTATCTTAATGCTATGCTAGATACAAATTGGTTTGATAAATATAGGGAATACATGTATATATTTTCAGATTAAAGAACTCCAGGAAATGTTATCTCGGGACACAGCTGTGCTTCAGAATGATGGTAAATTCAAAATACGAAGTAATGTACCGCTAGAGTCAGATAATGTAATTCAAATAAGTGATGATGATGATGATACCAATGTTCTTAAATGTAAAAAGTGTAAGTGAAATTTTAAAATATCAATTTAGTTTGTCATATTTGGGGATCAGCTGATACATTCTATATAATACCTTTTTAGTATTTAACCACAATATTACCTGATGTTAAATGATGTGGTCGAAGATGGTAATGCTCTTTTTTTATATTATGATATATAGGCAAACGAACAGGTGGGTCACCTGGTGTTAAGTGATCACCACCGTCCATAGACAATTGGAACATCAAGAGAGTTGCGAGTGCATTGCCTGCCTGTGTTGGGGGGGAAGGAGGAAAAGAAGAGAAGGGGGGAAAGTGAGGAGAGGATTTTGGATGTCCTCTCAAAATGCTCTGGAAAATGATGCACAACAACAAATGCTTGAGACTTTCATTATATCTAGTAGCATTGCTATGTTTTCATTCACCAAAAACTTTTAGACTCTGTCGCAAGGATTTGAAGGAACATTTGTTGTTTTAGTGTCTATGAAATTAATCAAGTATTATGTGATGGGACTAACATGTTTTTTGTAGACCTAAGTTCCTAAATAAGATAAAAAAAACGTATTACGTAAATCGTAAAGGGGCGTATAGTTGTCTTTGAATTGCTTGTTTTTGATGGCATGAGTGATGACAGGATCTGGATAGGTAGGTCAGATATATTAAGCGTGCGGTTTTATCCACTGGGCTAGCATCGCTCTAGTAACGAACAGCTATTTGTTAATTCATCTATAGCAGTGTTTCCCAACCTTGTTTACGCCATGCCCCACCTTAATATTACTAAAAAATTTAAGACCCTCCCATACATAATTTTTGACCTTTACAAATTATTTTGTTCCCTTAAGAAATATAAATGATAAGTTTTAGGAAGAAATCACTATGAAATTGTTATCAAAACATCATAAGTAAAAATTTCAAAACATATAATGAAAAACTTACTTGACCTGACGACTCTAATTAGCCAATTGATATTTTAGTAGCGTCAAACGAAATTATACCTAATAATTATTTATAGCATTTTTTTCTAATTTGCCTTTTTTTTAATTTGTCACCGATATCTAGCATTGCATTTAAATAACCCAAAGCGAAAGGGTTAATGTCGTGTCGAGTCCATTTTTAAATTGCCCCCTTTAACTATCAAATTGCCCCCCTGTGGGGCGTGGACCCCACGGTGAGAAACACCAATCTATAGACTATAAATTGCTTGTATACTTGCCAACTGCTCTAGAATCAATTAGGAAGTAAAAAAGAATATAAAAAACTTAAATATAAATATTTACGTGAGCATGAGAGATGGGGGTGAGAGCACTACTTACTTTTGCTTAACAAGGGGAAGATTACAGAAACTTTGCTTGCGTTATACTTGAGCTCCTGTACATGCTATCAAGTGATTTAACATAATTGAAAATGTCCAGTAACAAAGCCGGGTGGTAATTTGTACCTGATTGGTTTGCAATCAATATGTATAAATGGTGTTAAATAGCGACCTTCTTAGTTTTTATTATTTTAGCAAATTGTATATTCAACAGTCAAAATGCTTGAAATCCACCATGACGTTTAGTTCTGATTGCTCATATCTCAGTGGCTATTGTTGTATTTGGACTGTACCTTCAAGCACTATGTGTTAACTGTTTTACTATAATAATCTACATTTTGAAAATATCTCAAATTTGTGTAAAGTATATAATAACATTGATATTTTTTGCTTTATTTATATATATTACAAATACACTTGCCATATGTATGATACATTAAATAATATTCTTATTCATCTCTCCATTAGGTGACATGCGATTCTCAACTAGGAAAACTCTAAAGTACCATGTGAAGTATAAACATTTACCAAGTCGTATAGTCTACCCATGTCCTGATTGTTTGGACATTTTTTCTACATCCTGGAGTGTTTATAGGCATCTCTACAGAGTACACAGGTAATTAAATCCAATTTCTATAATTTAACATTTTAAATATTTGATATAACACAACATTATACAGCATATCTTCGAGTATCATTTAGTCTTTGTTTCATTAAAATTACTCCTGTATATCAAATGTTATTCTACTTCAATGACGACGCCACTTAAGCACGAAAAGAAATTGATAAGTAAATGGATTTAATATATTCAGATGATTTTAGTAATCACTGTTTTTTTACATACAGTTTCACGCGGACGAAGTCGCGGGAACATCTAGTCTACATATATAGGTATATAAATAAGTTTCCAGATGTTTTGCAGTTATTCACGCATCATGCAAACTACTAGATAGATTTTGATATATATTTCTTTTTGTTTTACACTTTAAATACTTGATTGTCATTAAAAAATAAACTATCACAATATTTTCCTTCAATACATTAATTAAAGCTTAAAGAAACAACGTCTTTTGCAAGCGATATGTGGAGTGGGGCTAACAGTGTGATGCGCATGCGCATGAAAACACATACGAAGTCGCGAGTATCAGCCAGTCCAACCGAAAGTGATAAATTTTCCATATTTTTTGTAGAAAAACTTTAGCTCAAGTTCGAAGAATGAGAGAAACTGTACTATCAAAAGCTTTTAGAATGAATAACCCTCCGCCATTCTATGAGAGGCGTAAAAATAATACTAAATCAGCTGCAACTCAAAAAATTAGTGAAGAGGAGAGGTTGGATCAAGAAAATCAGGTAATATTGTAACTGAAAAAAATAATTACAGCTGGTAATCTATCTATCTAATACCTTTTAACGAGCAATTCTTGTATATTTTTATATTTGTATATATTCATGATCTCGGAAATGGCGTCATCTATTTCCGTGAAATTTAGTATGTAGGTAGTTTCGGGAACGATAAATTGATCTAACTAGATTTAATTCATAGAATTTTTTTTTTACTAAGATTTCAATCAAAAATGTTTTTTAAAGAACCGAGCTAGGCTCGGTCGCCCAGGTTCTTCTTTTATTACATAAATAAAGTGATAAAGTTGTATTGTGCATATATCACACAAAAAGTACAGGATAAATTTCGATCAAGTTTTTCTTAGACACTTGCTCCTTATCTAAAAAATATCATGATAGCTCCATTTAATACAAAGTTATTAATGTTTCAAGAAACTATATTTTTTATAATCACTACGCGTTCAGCGACGTATGTTTTCTTGCCACTAAAGTCAGGTAGGCATTATTATGCGCGTGCGCAGGAGAAGGGAAAAAACCTGTAACACACAGTGTTTGTATGTATGAAGACAACTTTTATAAACAAAGTATATTTTAGCTTTAAAATTGTCATATTCTCTTTTCTATACAATACTACAGTTAATAAACAATATAGCAGAAGTTGCGTGTATTAATTAGATAAAAGTATAGATTATTTATTTCTGCATTATATAATTAGTATATACGCAAAGGAAATTCGGAAGGTGTTAAAAAATTAGATAAATATGGCAACATGGATCTTTGTTTTTTTTATTTTATCGCCTCCGGTTTAAATTTACTTGATTATGGTGGTAAAATTAATACATATATAATTGAAATTAATCAGTTTTTTAAATGTAGTGGATTATAAAACAGCCCTTGTCAGTTTAAACTTTATATTAATCATATACTTATGTAAATTTCATTTGTTACTTTCTTTTTTACCGCTTAGAAAATTATTTCGAGCTTTTACTCATAATTTTTAAGAGTCCTGTAAGATGACAGACTACATATTTTTAAATAGCTTGCTTCTCAATAAACAATAATCACTGTAATAATTAATCCTTTATATTTATAAACATATACCATCATACAGTGTTATGTATCTATTTTTTATAACTTATATTTATAACTTACTAACTTATGCTCGAAGTTTCGCTCAAGTTAATGTAGATATGACACATTTCTGTATTCCTGCAAACTTGTACTCAGAATTATACAATGATCAGTTGAGTAGTTAAAACGTGGAAGTGTAACAAATAGATAAAGTCACATTCGCGTTTACAATATCAGTTAGGATATAGATAGCATATAGATATACTGTATGGAAAAACGTTCAACATTAGAAGAATTGAGCAAGCACACAGAAAAACACGAAAAGTGTCTCTGTTTTATAAGATATATAAATTAATGCATAATAAGAGAGTTATTTGAGTTATTGGGTGCACAGGCATGGATGGACAACATGGAGGGCGATGGTGAGGTTCCTCGTTGTGGAGGTTGTGGTCGTACATTCGAGCGTCGGGCAGCTCTGGCGGCTCACACGCACACCTGCGTACCAAGAACTCGTGCTCTCGCAGCCGCACGACCTCCCCGGAAACAGGACCACAAACGTTTACATATTCAAATGCGACGCGATAAGGAGCGTGTAAATACTGCTCTCCCAGTACCCATAGTTTCCCCTATACCCGTGGAACCCACCGATGTAGATGGTATTTAATAAATTCTAATTAAAACTTTTATCACACTTGGCTCACAGGTATAAATTATAATAACATTTTTATAGGTACCAGCATTACAGAAGTGGAGACACAATCGCCAGTTCTTATACCTGATTCACCTAAGAACGACGAAGAAGGAACAGATAAACATGGAAATGATACAGTCGAAAACGTAGACGGTAGCGAAGATGAACAAACATCTGGCGATGTTATAGAATTGCCAGAGAAAATGGATTGTTCCATAGGAGTTGAAGTTCCCAGTCCTGTAATCAGGATACCGCTAGCTCGGCAAGCGGAAAAAGGGAACTTGGCTGCTTTAAGGCTGAAAATACAAGCAGATATTGATTTGATTAGATTGTCGTGCAACAAATGTGAGACGCGTTGTAATAATATTCAAGAACTCTATGACCATACGGCCGCCCATTACAAATGGATGCGATACGCATGTAAATTGTGTAATTACAAACATTATAATTTTGAAAGATTACCAGAACATGTAAAAGTTGTTCATAAATTAAAAGGTGACAAGGATTTTTATTTCAGTACCGTGAAAGCTATAGATGGCCCAGAAGCTTTACAATTATGTGAAAATGTCGAAGAAATTAATGAAACTGATGATAATAGTCCCGAATCTCGGCGGCCCAGTAGATGTTCTAGCGATTCGAGTCGACTCTCTGATGACAGTTCATCTAGTAGTACACGTGTGGAAGGCGGGAGTAGAAAGAGAAAACCACATCAAACTAAGGTGTATTCCAAAAAAAGAAAAGAATCAATACCAAAAAGTATGACTGGGTTTTTATTTAATACAAGTTCCCTTTAACTTTTTAAAATGCATTAAGTATTTTATTTATTTTTTTCTAGATGGCGACGAACTGAAGAATGAAGCATTTATTTCAGAGAAAGATAATGAAATTGATCCTTTGTCAACCATTAAAACTTTTGAAGAAAATTCATCAGATATGGATGATGTAGATGATAAAACTGGTAAACGTCTAATTATTGATACTTCTTCTGTTGCATCAAGAAGACCAGTTCGAAGAAAGGCTAAACCCAAAAATGAAGATTTTGAATATGATTTATCTAATTTACTTAAAATGGAAGCTCAAGGCTACAGAGATTCACAACCAAACACAACTTCAAAAACTTATCAAACGAAAAAAAAGATTCAGCAAGAGATTCAAACCAATTATGACAATTTAAATAAAGATTGTTGCGGGGCGTTAGTTAGTTTGTCTAAAAAGGCTGTGGAAAAGTCTGCTGCTCATATAAAAGTAACCAATTTTCCTGATTATTATACACACAAAGATCATTTCCCAAATATATTTGTAAGGCCCATGATACCTAAAAATATACCCAAAGGAGATAAATTATCTCCCAAAAAGGATGTTGAAGATAAAAAAGATTCTTCTAATCTAAATAGCCAACAAAAAGTTGAGGATAAAAAAGACATTCCTAGCCCAAGTAAAGAACAAAAGAATGATAACATAAGCGAAGACAATTCAAAAAATATGCTTAAAGAAGAAGTAAGTATGGTTAAAAATATAAATGAGAGTGTAAATAAAAATTCCACTGAATCTAACAAGAGCATGTGTGAAGCACTAAAACCGAATCTAAACATTCCCGCTGTAGTCCCTATTAAGTTTAGACGTCAAAGCTTAGAAGTCATAAAAAATCCATTAATTAATAAAAATATAAAAGACTTCACAAAAACTGGAATGAAAACAAAGATACTTGTTATTAAGCCTATCAATAGGAATCAAGATGGATCGAAAGGTAGTTTAGCTACACCACTAAAGTTTCAAACGATAACATTGAAAGATCCAAATAAGAGTTCTTCGAGTGAAGAAAAATCCTCTGATCAGGTGGTTGTTGTCAAAGTTCCTAAAGTTGAGTGTGCAACTACAAAAACTGTTGCTGAATCAACTATCACAAATAAAGAAGTAATTACAAACACTGAATCTGTGAAAACTGATGTTGACAATCAGTGTAATGATTTTGATATTGCTAAACCTGATCCCGCTGTGCCTGAAAAACTTAAATTAGTTGAAAAGCGTGATAACACTAGTGAGAATAATTGTTGTGGTGAAAGTGATACACTTCCAAATGACTCTGAACCTATACTAGTAGAAGAAAAGGTTATTAGATTGGATAATGAAAACTCAGTTACAGATCAATGTAATAATATCGATGTAGCTGTTTAAATAATTGCAGTTTATTAATAAACAATTCATACATATAAATATTATAATTTTAGTTGCTCCTAGAATATTAACATTTCGTTATACTATTTTTAATTAAAATTTTTTAGAAAACTGCTAAATGTTTTTTTTTGTATTTACTCCTTGTTCCAAACTGCTGAGAAATATTAAAAATGAAGGGAAAATTATACATTACCATTACATACATTGCCACATAGGTCATTTGTACGTAGTATATTAGTTGTTAGTGGTAGAGCCACGCTGAAGCTACAATTGGTTTCAGCATAAATGGGTCCGGGGTAGTACCACCCTCTCACAGAAAAACGACGTAAAGTAACATCGCTTGCATTGTTGCGTTTCGTTTGATCTGTGTGAGCACCGGAGGCCCACATCCTCCCCTTCACTTCCACACCAATACAGGCTGGCAATGCACTTGCGACTCCTCTGGTTTTGCTGGTATCTATGGACAGTGGTGATCACTTAACATAAGGTGACCAAGCAGTTCATTTGCCTCCTATGACATAAAAAAAAATGACATTTAATTAATACTTCGCTGAATTATCATCAGTTCATCTTGCATATTATATAGCATAAAACAATGGACCTTGTGATATATCCACTTTTGCATACTGATACAGGCTAAGTAAAAATATAATTGGAATACGCACAGAGAAATTTCAATCAACTCTGAACTAGTTAAGAAAATCGAATTATTAAACGATGATGGCTTAGTTTCTAGCATGTTCAAACACTGTCGATATACATAGGTTCAAATCTTAGCAAACAGAGTTTTTTTTTTGTTTTTCGAAATGAACTCTGTTGACTTGGAAAGGTTTTTACAGCTTCATCGAACTACTGAGGCGAGCGCTGAAGGCACTCAGGCGATTTGGGACGTTTGGGCGACTAACTCGAGGTACGGCACACCTCGGCTTGCGCTGTCGCCTGATTTGTGCAAAAATCGCAACCTATCTGTGTTAACCTAAGCTAAGCCATCTAGATATACGTATGAGTTATTGAAACATGCATGTGTACCAATCATGCGCGACTCAACAACTCCTATATGTAATTTGTGAACAAACATCGTGTAAGCGTGTAGGCGTACACGTGTATATAGGTGATGTGTGTGATGTTGTAGCAGTGATTTAAGGTCTTGTGTGAATGTATTGCTTGAGCAGCGTACTCAAGAGCTCCACGCTCAGGGAACGAACTTAGGCTTGAGACGCTGCTGAGGGGGGGCCTAATCTGGTGTGCGGAAGAAAAGCAACAGAGTCAAGAGCTTTCGGTGAAGGAAATCATTGTAATGACCCATAGTATGGTGGTAGAGCATTTAAGTCTACCTGGATGACTACCACTCAAATTGAAATTCTGTCGCCAAGCATATGTTAGTGTATGCCGGCAGCTACACAAAGCCAGTCTTCTCTAGGTATAGCGTGTTCACTAACATCGTCATTTAATATCAGGTGAGAATGTGGTCAAAATCTAATTACTAAAAAAATATCACAGGGAATTACATAAAAATTGCGGAACGTAAAAAATGTTATGGATAAATTCTTATGTTGTTGGAAATTAAAAACCGCCACTTTTCTGTCCTTGAAAACCTCTTAGATTCATAATTGGATTTTCAGTCAAGCATATTCCGATACCACTTTTCCTAGTCATTTGTTACTTTGGTCCATTTGAATCCACCTGTATATTTTTAACGTGAAAATGTCTATTCGCTGGTTAACTTTTCTACATTTCTTCACTCTATTGCAGCACTTTTATATATTTCCTGTGATGCTTTTACCAAACACTGCTTCTCTTCGATAATTAGACTGTGCAACTCTTGTTCCCTTTCTTGTACCCATACATAATTAATTATTTTTATCTGGAACTACTGACCTAAGACCTAATATTTTTAGCAGTACCTAAGAGGATTAAGTACAATAATAGCCGTTGGTTAAACTTTCTTGTGTTACAAAACACTGTTCAATTTCAATCACAAATAGCTTAGTCGAACTTCATTACATATTTATAAAACGCTCTTTCTAATTTCATTCTATGGATATCGTATGACTGAAACGACAGCATTTTTTTATACACGCATTTTCTTATACACCTAATCTATATCGTAGTACTATAAAAGAACCGCCTTAAAGGTTGTAAATATTATAGTGGACGTTCCTTTCCACATCTTCAATAATATATGTGTATATATATCTATATACCTAATGATTGATTTCCACAAAGTAACGCCTTCTACAATCAAATATGTGATGTTTATAATCTACAGTTTTGCTCGAATCCTAAATATTCTACTCAAATACTACTGATAAACAGGTGGTAATTCCACATGGGCAAAATTTCAGGAATAGTATACCTAGACAAGATATCCTACCATCTTGGATCTTTCTCTGCAAAAAAATCATGTTTCAAGACCCACCGGTTTATACTGGGCGTTATCTCTAAGCCAGACTTAAGAAATGGATTTAAGTATATAATAATAATAAGCCTTTTATGAACTCTATTAAATTTAAGTAGGGAATGCGTTCTATAATAGTGAGTCGTGTAATTCAGTGAAGTGGCTCTTAAAATATACCAGTATACAACACAGTCATTGTAATGAAATGATCGGCTAAGTGCCATAAGCACTCACCTTAGTAGTCAGCTGTTAAGACTCCACTAGGAATAATATTATTCTGTGGTTAAGACCTTACTAGGTCAATAGCGTAGTAAGTACACGAAACTCTTTTATTATCGTAGTAAGGTATGAAACGATGGTAATCTCTTTCAATGATCTTTGACTGTGATTTATTATAAAGTTTTTATGTAATTACGACGACTTACATAATGTTTTTTTTTTCCTCGATCTGACTACGCTATTGACCTAACAAGGTCACAGCTTCACCGGATAATGACTTACATAATGCTTCGTGCTTTTGTAATAATATCCAATGAAGAGTCGTCACCTTTAACTATAATTCCAGGGTTGAATTTATCTATGGTAGATTTTATTTAGCCCTAAAGCTAAGCGCGACACATTTATTTTGAAATTAATTAATAGTTAATCAATTCAGCTAGCAAATTAATAACTTCACAGGTTGCTATTCCCAT
>JACEII010000010.1:5424604-5494156 GCA_014332785.1 Antheraea mylitta
TCAAGTACTCCATCCTTGAATGTGCAGCCTACATTTGTACCTCACATGACAATGTCGCACTTAGCACTTATGCCAGAAAAGTATAATGACCCCAGCTCTAAAGTGGTTTTAATAAACTTCTAATATTAGCCAATAAATTAGGACAAGCTTTAGTTGTAATTTTAATTTCACTAATGAATGTAACAATAATATTCTTATCATATAAATAAAATATATTTTGAATATTATGCAACATTATTATTTCACGTAACCACCCTCTTCTTAAATATGCTTATCAGTGAATTTTGATATATATCGAGTAACATTTTACATATTATGTAATATTAAAAAAATTGATTATGTTACTTTAAAGTATTTATTAATCTGATAATTAGAATGAAATTTTGATTGCATATGATAAAAATCTTTATTTTTTTGTTGCAGTTATTAGTTTAACTAATTTCTTCAATAATATTCTATTGCATATATGCAGGTTGTGTGGCCTTATTTTTAACTAATGACAGCCAATTTTTAAACTAAATTGTCAATTTAGACAATACAAATTATACACAGGAGAAAATTTAGAATATTACACAAGACTCATCACAAAAAATAAAATATTCAATGAAAAAAAAACACAGATATTTTTACTACATTTTTAATAAGAGTTACAATTAATATGTTTCATTGATTTATAACAAATGACTTCTTATGCATTCTTCGCTAAGGTATCGGCCTTAGCTACAACTTCTTCAATCGGTCCAACCATATAAAATGCTACCTCAGGAAGGTGATCATACTCGCCTTGCAGAATTTTGGAGAATCCTTTAATGGTCTCTTCAAGTGGCACAAGCTTGCCTGCATGACCAGTGAAAACTTCAGCTACCTGGAAAGGCTGAGAGAGGAATCTCTGGATCTTGCGTGCACGAGCTACGGTCAGCTTATCTTCTTCAGACAACTCATCCATACCCAAGATAGCAATGATATCTTGAAGAGACTTGTAGTCCTGCAGAATTTTCTGAACGCCACGTGCAACATTGTAGTGCTCAGCACCAATAATGTTGGGATCCATGATACGGGAAGTAGAGTCAAGGGGATCCACAGCTGGGTAAATACCCAATTCAGCAATAGCACGAGACAACACTGTGGTAGCATCCAAGTGAGCGAATGTTGTAGCTGGAGCTGGGTCAGTCAAGTCATCAGCTGGCACATAGATAGCCTGTACAGAGGTGATGGAACCTTTCTTTGTGGTGGTGATTCTTTCCTGCATAGTACCCATGTCAGTGGCCAGAGTAGGTTGGTAACCTACAGCTGATGGAATACGACCAAGTAGAGCAGACACCTCAGAACCAGCTTGTGTGAAACGGAAGATGTTGTCAATGAACAATAGTACATCTTGACCTTCTTGATCACGGAAGTATTCAGCAACAGTGAGACCAGTGAGGGCAACACGGGCTCGTGCACCTGGGGGCTCATTCATTTGTCCATATACAAGAGCCACTTTGGAAGTTTTATCTTTAAGGGAGATGACACCTGATTCAATCATTTCATGGTACAAGTCATTACCTTCACGGGTGCGCTCACCTACACCCGCAAATACAGAGTAACCACCGTGGGCTTTGGCAACATTGTTGATCAGTTCCATAATAAGTACGGTCTTACCGACGCCGGCACCGCCAAAAAGACCGATCTTACCTCCCTTAGCATAGGGGGCGAGCAGATCGACGACTTTAATACCAGTCACCAAAATCTCTTGCTGTACAGACATGTCTACAAACTCTGGGGCTTCAGCGTGGATTGCAGCCGTTTTATCAGTAGGAATAGGACCACGTTCGTCAATTGGTTCACCGATGACATTGATGATACGACCGAGAGTCTCCGCCCCAACAGGGATACGGATGGGCGAACCAGAGTCATGTACGGGTTGTCCGCGGACCAGACCCTCAGTACCGTCCATAGCAATGGTACGAACCGTGTTCTCACCCAAATGCTGTGCAACCTCCAGTACCAGCCGGGGCGAGCGATTCTGCACTTCGAGAGCATTTAGGATGGGCGGCAGGTTGTCTTCAAACTGAACATCCACCACAGCACCAATAACGGCGACCACCTTACCTTGGGCTTTTCCTGCAGCTTTTGCCGCATAGTCCCTCTTGTTGACGGACGACACGGCTGCAATTTTGCCACATTCTGTAAGGGTTTTTTCAGCAACTGATTTAGCGGCTAAGAAGCCGCTCCCAACCCGACTTACTGCGCCCAACATTTTCAGTAATCAGCAGGTCTTATGTGCAGAATCCGACGACCACAAATTATGTAACCTAACCTAAAACTATAGACAAAAAGTAAAATTTAGAAATATTTCGCTTTTTCTCTCTGGTCTCTTAACTGTGTTGCCAGTTTAGATTTTCAAGTCGCATAATTTAGTATTCGTAACATCAGAACTGGCGTATTTTTTAAAACTTAATAGGAACAAGGTTAATGACTACTTAATCAAGCTCGTTGTTGGAAACTCCGTCTGATTATGACGTACAGTTGTCCGGTCTTTGCACACGCGCAAAATCGTATTCATAAGTTGCAGGTTCTCCAGAACCGAACCTTACGTAAAATCACCGGTGCCCCATGGTACGTCCGGAATAAGGATCTCCACAGGGACCTGGAGATGCCTTCTGTGTGGGCATATATAAAATCACTCACAAGTAGTTATTTCGAAAAAGCCGCGAATCATCCCAGCCCGTTAGTGGTATCCGCCGCGAACTATGAACCCATACCCAATGCTGCGCATTATAACAGAAGGCTGCGACAAATTTTTACCGACCTTCCTGATTTAATCACGACAGCGAAAGATCGGTACCAGCCTGTCTCTTCAAACAGAGCGTGTTTACGCCCACGCCCGCGTAACCACAGATCACGCCGCCGTGTTCTGGGGTTAAATTTCACTCCCGCACACCAGATTAGCCCCCCTCGGCAGCGGCTCAAGCCTAGGTCCATTCCCTCGGCGTGGAGCCCTTGAGTACGTTGCTCACGCGATACAGTGACACAAAAATTTACATCACTGCTACAACATTACACACATTACCTATACACAAGTGCACACCTACAAGCTGTTTTTCTTTTTCAGAGAAATAAACTACAAAGAGTTCTACCCTTATTTTTCCCTATCTTATCCTATATACAATGGTTTAGAGGAATTGTTCCGACACTAAATACATATAGGAGTTGTTGAGGTACGCATGCTTGGTACACATGCACGTTTCAATAACTCACATACGTATATCTAGATAGCTTAGGTTAGCTCAGATAGGTCGTAGTCCGGTGAAGCTGTTAAGACCTTGCTAGGTCAATAGCGTAGTCAGTTCGAGAAAAAAAAAATCAGATAGGTCGCGATTTTTGCACAAAACAGGCGACAATCCAAGCCGAGATATGCCGTGCACCCTTGAGCTGGTTGCCAAAATAAAATCGACTGAGTGCCTTCAGCGCTCGCCTCAATAGTTCGGTGAAGCTGTAAGGACCTTTCTAGGTCAACAGCGTTTTCATTTCGAAAAAAAAAAGTTGGAAAGTTCAAAGAACAGTAGACATACTTCGACGTAAAATATATTAGCGTTTTGGATGTATACTATTTTTTTTTTTTTCAAAATGACTACGCTATTGACCCAGCAAGGTCTTAACAGCTTCACCGGACTACTAAGGCGAGCACTTAAGGCACTCAGCCGATTTTATTTTGCCAACCAGCTCAAGGGTGCACGGCACACCTCGGCTTGGCTGTTGCCTGTTGCATGCAAAATCGCGACCTATCTTAGCTAACCTAGCTAACTATTCATATATGTATGAGTTGTTGAAACGTATATGTGTACCAAGCATACACGCCTCAACAACTCCTCCATATATTTATTATCGGAAAATTGAGAGTTTTTCAGTTCGATAAGGGAAAAAAAAGTAAACCCTTCCACTTTCATGTGTAAGCGTGCACGTGTGTGGGGGTGATCGTGTAGTGTTGTAGCGGTGATGTATATTTGGTGTCACCGTATCGCGCAAGCAACGCACCCAAGGGCTCCGTACCGAGGGATCGAACCTAGGCTTGAGCCGCTGCCGTGGGAGGCCTAATTGGGTATGCGAGAGAATACTAAATTTCATATTCTAAATCAACGTGGTAACTAATTTGTTTTTTTTTTTCTAATCTACTGCTTTGAGTCTGGCTTCAATCATACTTGATGGAAATAGAAAATTTAGTCTATGACTGGTTTGACTTACAGTCTCAGATTAATACAGCAAATTACTGTACATTTTTTTGAAAATCGTTACGACAAATAAAATATTGGGTTCTCTTAATTAGTTTGGCATTATGGCGTTATTAAAAAATTACGGGTGACCGAACGCTTCTTATTGTAAAAGTTTGGTTAAGTAATTTATAGATCTGATTTTGTATAATTTTAGTCGATAGTATAAAAAAGATTGGCTCGACTGGCAACCCTGATTATTTTATTTTTGGATTAAAATCGAAACAACCTTGAATATATAAACTTAGTATAATAATTATTATATTTATTTATTAATATGTTTAGAAGTGGAATCATAGGACGTGTATGTATTTTATAGTAATTCTCATAAAAATATATTATCCACAAATCCAATTTTTCAGAGAAATAATAAATGGAGATACATATATTGACCTTTTTTTAGGTTTTATTGCAACAACGGAAGATAACAAAGATTAATAAATACTTGCAGCCATGTATTTATGCAGTAATTAATAAAAGTACAAAAGAATACAGTACAGTTACAATTGAAGATAGCTATGTAAAGAAATTCATGAATGCTGTGGGTTGGATGGATCAGTCCAGAACAGTAAGCTCTTAATCTTGTTCGTTTTATATTTAATGATCCTATGATGAAACCCTTTCATCTGATACACTCTAAGGAAACTATTCTTAAACAAAATAATCTTAATGCGGTCCTTGCTGACGTTGTCCCACCAAGATAAAAAAAAGTCTATTATGCGACAACAGGGCCACCTGCCGGGTCTAATTGTGAATCTATAACATATTTGGTTCCACAGGATTCCACAAAATTTCATCAAAATTGGTCCATCCCGTTAGGAGGAGTCTAATGACATACATACAGAATAAATTTATATATAAAGATATGTCTTGTTAATAACTCCTCAGTATTACAAGTGTAAAAAATATCTTTAATAGAACTTAGGACAATATAGGGTTTTTTTTTGTTTATCTAATAAAGGATGATCAATAGCATAGTGCAAATTTGTAACAATAGGATATTAACATAAATAAATGTGCTTTGCTACTGATGTTTCAATAATAATATGATAATCCTGCTAATTTTAGGTAAGGGGACATTACATTTTTTAATATAATTATGTACAGATTATAAGAAGATAACTATTTCATCCAAAGGTAATTCATCGACATTGTACACATAATATATAAAATTGATTGTATTTATGTGATCAGTCTTCTTGAATATCAATTTCTTATCTACAGGTTTGAAATCTGAAATGTATGAAAAAAATTGGAGTTCTCATTAATTTATTATATTAAATTGGTAATACTATCAGCTTATGGTTAAAGAAAACATTATTAGGATGCCTGAACAAGAAACTAGTCACTATAGTATCACTATATGTAGAAAAAATATAAAACCACAGACTTCCGTAAGCTTTAAATCACTAATATATCATAGGCTGCTGTGATAATTATGATTATACTGTTCCTCACGAAAATACCTTTGGCTTGCAGTGATTCTTGCAGACTGATATTATAACTGTATTTAATTTATGAAGTTCTATGTTTAAATATATATAAGATTATATTGGAACAAATAATAAAACTTGTATGTGTTGCTCTGTAAACATAGAAAGTTTATTTATTGCATAATAAATTATACTAAATTACATAAGTACCTACATAAATAATACTCACCTGTAAACATAAAAATGACATTACAAGTTTATCTTTGAAAAATTTACTTCCTACAATTATTCTTTAATATTTTATAAATTACTTTGACATGACATTACATTTATTTTTAATATACTTAATTTATGAGAGTTTATACTAGAATATGATGAAACTCATGTAATATTTAAGAAATACTTTTTCTTCACATATATTAAGCTTGAAAATCTTTAACCAGATTTTAATGATAATATGTACTTCTTATGTCTATATGTATCCTTTATGTCATTTCATTTTTGAAAACCTTCTAGATTATTACTGCCATTGTCAAGTAGGTATTAATATTACAAGTATCTTGTGATGATTCCGGTGTTTTGGCAAGATGGCGGCCCCATTGTTAGAACATTTCAGGGAGTTTTTGGTGACATCTCAGATTTCATGTTCCATAGTATTATTTTCCATCCAATTCACTTGTGCAAAATAACAAAACTATATTACATAAAATGCCATCAATATTGCAAAATATAGAGTCAAATAACACAAGATTATGTATAAAAGCCATTACATGATAGACTAAGAGGAAGACAGATAATTACCTGTCAATAATTCAAAATGCAACTCAGTCCAGAACTGCTACTGCTTTGGTATATTAAAGAAATTTTGGTTACTAAAGCACATAGTTATTAACTAGGTGATAATAGGTGATATAGCCATGCTATGTGTTAGAGCCACCCTGAAGCTTTTCAATATGAATGGTGCGGCTCGCCCGAGGTAGTACCATCCTCTCACAGAAAACTGATGTGAAGTAACAGTGCATGCATTGTAGCATTTCATTTGTTCGGTGAGAATGCCGGATGCCCACCTCCTCTCTCCCTTCCCTCCCTCGTCCTTCTCCCATCCCTCCCGCCCCCCTCCCGCCCCCCTCCCACTTCCCCATTACCACAGGCTGGTAACGCACTTGCAATTTCTCTGATGTTGCTGGTGTCTGGTCAATGGTCAATGGTGATCTCTTAACATCAGGTGACTGACCTATTCGTTTGCCTCCTATGATATAAAAAAAAAATGAGTATTAATACTTTCAGAGATTGAAACTAACTGGATATTTTCTCTATGAGAGCATACCTGCTAAAGTTGCTTATGAAGAATGGTTTGAGGGCTTAGAACTTCCCGATACATTTGCATCATGGTTTAATGTTACTGAGTTACATGTCTGGATGCTTATGGTACGGTACATGGCAGAAGATATAGCGAATACAACTACTGAGAAAAAGAAATACATCAAAGGTGATGGTCATTTTGTGAGGAACTGTATAGTTGAGGCGTTATGGGCAGATGTTTCAAATAGAATAAAATTATTAGAGGTGAGTATATTCTGAACAAATGCTAAACAGCTAAACAGTCCACAATTTTTCTCCTTTGAATAACAATAAAAAATGTAACCACTTTTAGTATTGCCTAATGTTACAGTAAAAATATCTGAATGACAATTTGAATGGTGATCAAACAAACAATGGTTCAGAGTTTTAACTCTTGTCTGCCACATTGGTCATATATGACTGGCCAATGTTTATTTTATAATTCTGTTATTAGTCATGGTCATTAATGACCAGGCTCTAGATCAGTATTTTCCAAACTTTTTAGCCTATGCCCTACCTTAACATTTCTAAAATTTTTATGAGCCCCTGCCATACATAATTTTTAACTGTTAAAAATTGTTCTGTTCAAAACATAGTAAGTAAAATTTCAAAATTTATAATGAATAACTTACTTGACGACTCTAATTACCCAGTTGATATTTTGGTAATGTCAAACGAAATTATACCTAATAATTATTTACAGCATTTTTTTTAAGAATCTACCTTTTTTGTTAAATTTGTCACTGATATCTAGCATTGCATTTAAATAACCCAAAGGGAAAGGGTTAGATTCGTGTCAATTCCATTTTTAAATTGCCCCCCTTAACTATCAAATAGCCCCTCTATGGGGTGTGGGCCCCACGTTGGGAAACATTGCTCGAGATCTTTCTTCATGTCACTATGTAGTTACAGCGAAAGTGTTAATCTTAAATGTGCAAGTATTTTTATAAATGTAATCCGTATACATTAAATACTACTCATAGTTCCTCCGAATCTTTTGTTTTGATTAAATAAGTAAATCACAGACTAACCCATAAAGGTAGTTTCGTTAATAATATTTATTGTATTTTTTTTTAATTTTAGGGTGCAAACCCATCAATAGCTAAGAAGCAAGTTTCAGAACTATCAGAACAATTTCAAGCTGCACTCGTAGCTTATGATGAAGGTCTAAGTGATGATAGGATAATGGCGGCAGCAGTATGGAGGCGATTTTATTCACTTACGGATGACGTCAAAGCAGAGAACATTGAAAAAATTGTGAAATTCATTAGACATCAGGTATTGAGAATTTTAAATTGTATTTTTTTTACTTCACTTTTTTTTAAGAATCTTAGAGAGTTTAAATATAGCTTACGTTTTTAGTTAATTTGTCTGCTATATAAAGAATAAATAATAATATATAAAGAAAATTTCCTCAATGTCCGTCAAGAATTTCATTGACAACAATTTTTTTACTTTTATGGGACAAAAAATATCCTATATGTTACTTTATAATATTAGTTGTTACTATGTTAAGTTTTGTCAAAATTGGTTCAGTACTTTCAGAGTGATGCATGTTCACAGGGACAGACAGACAATAGTTTTAAAAGTATTATTTTTGTATTCTATATCGATAACAAAGTCTAGGTCTAGCTGGTAAAGCCTCGCTGAAACTATTACTGGCTATAGCATGAATGGTCGGCTCCAGGGTACTATCACCCTCTCAGAGAAAACCAACGTGAAGTGACAGTACTTGCATTGTTGCGTTTCGTTCGGTCAGTGAGAGCGCTGGAGGCACATCTCTCCTCACATTCCCCCTCTCTTACCTTCCTCCTTCTCCCCCCTACAGGCTACTTACAGGCTGGCAACGCACTTACGATATGATATAAAAAAAAGTCTATCCCAATTATAATTTTCAGAAAATATTTAATGCACAGATTTGGCCTATTATAGTTATAGTTTTATTACACTTATATATTTAACTATTTCATATATGTTACATCTCTTTTTTTTCAGATATCGTTATTAGATAAGATTCGTAGTGAAGATCTAAAATGGAAACCTGATATTGAATGGTTAAGTATACAAGCTCATTAATGTAATATGTATATAGATACTGTAAATTTATTGCATAATTGATCATTTTTGTTATATAGTCAAAATAGTTAAATAAAAGCGATGTGTTATATATTTTGTTTGTATTATTATTATTTTAGATAATAATAAAACTTGTAAAATCTGATTACACATAATTATAAGATATGTTGCCTTCTTGAACATTATACATTTAGTCTTTAGAACTATAGTGCACAGTCAAAAAGGAATTCACAGATGACATGAGATTTAATTAATAAAAGAGCAAATAAAATAACTGTTTTTTGCATCAATTTTATAAAATAGATGTATTTATTGTAAATACAATAATCAAATATTTATGTTGATGTATAAAACTATATTTTTATGCCTAAATCACAAGTGATATAAATTAATAAACTGTATATGGAATTGCACAATTAAATAAAGGTTATCGCTTGTGAATCGAATCATGTAATATATTTGTGAACAATGTACTATAATTTGACCATATCAGTGTAAAATTGATACATATAATAATAATGTAAATCTAACGTGCTGTACTTTTTCGATTTTTGTGGAGAAAATTGTCGCAGGCGTCTTGAAATAGGTAATCAATCAATTTCAATCATTTTTAGATATGCCTATCTGCCATTTGAACACGCATCACTGCCAAGGTACTGAGTTCACTATAAAAGCCACGAAGAAAATCATAAAGCATATCTTAGTCTTGGTTTCATTAAAATCGGTTCACTCTACCAAAAGTTATTGTAATTTTAATGACGACGCGACTTAAGTACGAGAGAAAAGTAAATGGACTTAATATATTTAGATGATTTTATTAGTCACTGATTTTTACATTAGGTTCCACAAAGTTGGAGTCGCGGGTAGAGTTAGTACATTAATATAATTGGTATATTTATAGAAGAAAAAGCCTTCGAAGTTCTTCACACTTTTCCCTTTCCCACAATACTGTTATAACAGTTCTACATAAACTATTCAGTTTGCAATTAATATCGCAGTTCGGCCAACGAGAATCGCTTAATTTTGAATGAAACGCTGCATACATATCAAGTAAATGCTTTTCAGTCGTCACCATTCTGTGAACTAAGTTGTCCATTGTTGCAGCGGATAAGTCTGGCAATGCATAACTGTTTTGCATGTCATATAATTGAAACCAGTGTGGTCTACTGTTAGGTGTCAGGTTGGCTTCGGTCAAGTTGTAAACATAAGTCTCAATATTCAATGGTTCCTGTAAAATAATAATACTTTTATGAGAAAGTAAAGATATTCACATAGAGACAGGGCTGTCTCTATCTGTGATTATGGGTGTGGTGTATCCAAGCACCAAACCCAAGGTGGGAGGCGCCAAAGAGTATGTTCAGTTAGCACAGAGTCTACCAAATGCTACTTTAGGAATGGTTGGTGGGCATGAAGTATAGTGTTTTTTTTTTTCGAACTGACGACACTATTTACCTTGCAAGGTCTTAACAGCTTCACCGGACTACTAAGGCGAACGCTTAAGGCACTCAGCCGATTTTATTTGACAACTAGCTAGAGGGTGGACGGCACACCTCGGCTTGGGCTGTTGCCTGATACATGCGATTCACGACCTATCTGAGCTAAGCTAAAACTCGCGCTAAAACTTGCGCGAGCCGCGCACTCAAGGGCTCCACGCCGAGGGAACGGGCCTAGGCTTGAGCCGCTGCCGAGGGGGAGTACTAAACCCAAGGTGGGAGGCGCCAAGGAGTATATTCAGTTAGCAAAAAGCTTACCAAATGCTACTTTAGGCATGATTGGTGGGCATGAAGCATAGTGATCCATCCTCATACAAAAGACATTTCGTAAAAGGTCATTTGGTTCCTCCGTTTAAAACAAACCTTACAGGTCTGTTTAGGCTAAATTAAACACGGGGATGCTACCTATATAATCTCTTGATTTCCATTTCGTGGAAATTTATCCTGGAAGCGCGCCATTTTATGCTAGAAATTTTCCAAAAATACATGATTCCTCATTAAAGCAGTTTTTCAGATAACCCATAGAAATATTGTATCAAAAACTATAAATTCGTTAATTCCTTTAGTAACAAAAAAAACAAGTATGAATTAAACAGTTTCATAGACTACACTTAAGATTTTAGTACAGAATCTTTTGTATTTCTATACGTAATAACGTAAGAGACGAAAAGTTTTATGTTATAAAAAAATGAATAAATTTAGAAAAAACTACCTAAAAAGAAAGAACATTACATTTCACTTCACCACTAGGGTACTTATAATGGATCAGAGAGTACTCGGTACATAATATTTCACGTGAAACTGGCTTAATTAACTATTATAGAAATATTAATCAGACAACTTTACTAAAACAATAGGCTACGGTAACGGGTTAGTATCAAGGGGAACACACGCTATCATTCAGACTAGGCCCCCTCGGCAGCGGCTCAAGCCTAGGTCCGTTCTCTAGGCGCGGAGCCCTCGAGGACGCTGCTTGCGTTATACAGTCAGACTTTTTTGAACTGACTACGCTATTGACCCAGCAATATCTTAACAGTTTCACCGGACTACATACAGTGACACAAAATGTTACAACACTGCAACAACATTACACATATCACCTCCACACACGTGCACGCACACATGCTTACACCTGAAAGTGGAAGGGTTTTATTTGTCTTTTTCTCTTATCGAACTGAAATAGTTTCGAAAAATTATCCGACACAAAATACATATTTGAGTTGTTGAGGTACATATGCTTGGTAGGTACACGTATATGTTTCAATAATTCATATAAGTATGAACATGTAACTTAGCTTAGGTTAGCTCAGATAGGTTGCGAATTGTATGTATCAGACAACAGCCCAAGCTGAGGTGTGCCGTGCACCCTTGAGCTAGTTGCCCAAATGAAATTGGTTGAGTGCCTTAAGCGCTCGCCTTAGTAGTCCGGTGAAGCTGTTAAGGCCTTGCTAGGTCAATAGGGTAGTCAGTTCGAAAAAAAACACGCTATCCAAAGTTATATAAGTAAATAAACGTGAATTATACAAACGCTTGATATATGTTTTTGCGACTTTCAACCCATATACATAACTATTTTTCTAAAGAACTTACAAAGGCTGAGCTGATTGAAGCAATCTTGTAGTTGACGTTATAGAATGTATAACTTGTTGCGCTGCCTATTCCCCAAGCCATATTGATAGGTGTACCTTGCGTGTTATAAAAAATCCTGAATTCATCAGGATGTGTGTGGCCATTAAACTCTGCCTTTATTGTGGATGAAAATCTAAAAATATGTACACGTTACATGATAAAAATATAAATGAAAAATTATATTAGAGTTGACCACATAAATTCCAAAGCTAACATTTGCATGGCTAAACTCGGCCCACCTGGCTGGCCAATAACCTTTTTTTATGTACTTAATATATTTTTTTATATCATAGGAAGCAAACGAACAGGTGGGTCACCTGATGTTAAGTGATCACAACCGTCCATAGACACCAACAACACCAGAGGAGTCGCAAATGCGTTGCCAGTCTGTGTTGGTGGGAATGGGAGAAGGGGGAGGTGGGCCTCGCTCTATCACTGACCGAACAAAACGCAACAATGCAAACACTGTTGCACGTCGGTTTTCTGTGGATTAGGTAGTAGTACCCTAGGCGAGCCTACCCATCCATGCTGAAACCAGTTATAGCTTCATCGTGGCTCTACCACCAACAATTAATTAGGTTAGGTCAGACTTGCGAAACAAAGACAGCGTGAGAAGGCCGCGGCAGCGGTCGGTGGGCGCGCGGTAGCATTAACACGTAAGCACCAAAAACAAAACTCCCTATAGATAATATCTAATGTAATCAATATTGGGAGGTACATACCTGTTTATAATTCTATTGTATTCTCTAGTCCAAGTATGCGTAAGGTCATGGACTCCTGGCGGTATGTGGGTCAGGATATGTACTTTTTCACCAGCCAATTCAGCTTTATATAACTCTTGAATCAACCAATCCAAATGTGTCTTAGCGTCTAGGGGGTCATACACTGTCCACCTGAAAATAATAGATTGCTGGCCGAACCTCGAATATGTCTCGAAGCTAAACTAAGCTAGCTATCCGTACATGTAAGAATTCGTGAGACACTTGTGAATTACTTTTTCGCGACACTATCACATGACATGTACTGACTTGTCTTGTAGTTTTTTATAGACTACACTTTGGAGAATATGCACAAGATCCGCACTAACTAATTCCACCGTCTCCGTTTCATCTTAGGACTACCAGACGCCGTACGGGCCTTCATTCATTCGCGGTTGACATACCATTCATCCGGACGAAGTGCTTTGCATCGTCATTTTTTTTTCGAAATGAAAACGCTGTTCACTTGGAATGGTCTTCACAACTTCACCGAACTATAAACCGTCATTTATTATGAGAACCGCGAAGGAATAGAATGCGCTGCCTCCGTCTGTTTTTCCTGAAGTGTATGATGAAGTAATAAGAGTGAATGTGCTTTACTGGGTGAACGCGTTACCTCCTAGACCTCGCCTTCACTTTCCACCAGGTGTGACTGAGGTCAAGCGTCACACAGTGTATTATAAAAAAAAAGAAAAGAAAAGATTTTGGTCGAATGTTAAACTTTTAGATGTTTTAAAAACTTCCTAGACCTCGTCTTCACTTTCCATCAGGTGCGACTGAGGTCAAGCGTCACACAGTGTATTATAAACAAAAAAAAACAAAGAAAAGATTTTGGTCGAATGTTAAATTTTAGATGTTTTAAAAACTTACCAATTATATTTATAAGCTACGTTGGTGTTAAGTGTGATTACTCTAAGACCGGGTCTTATCAACATTGAGAATTCACCACGTTCGCGCAATGTTGACTTAGCTTCTTCCGTTAGATAAAATCCCCATTTGTTGACCAAAGCCTCATAAAGCCAAGTCGTATTTAATTTATCAGCGGTTACTGATGACGGCGCAAATCTGTTATTTATTATTAAAAAAAAAAAACACATTATAATAAACAAATATGGTGTTATTATAAAAAAGTTAAATATGTACTGAATACTTGCTTTAAAAAAAGTAAATTTTAAATGCACCGCGCTCGCTGAATGTTCGCCATCTTGCTCTTTTGTCTCTATTATCTATAGATTTTCTATAGCTTTGGTTAGGTTAGGTTAGACTTTCGACGAAAGGATAACGCGAGCTTGCCTCGGACGACAGCTGTACATTTAGTACGAAACCTTTTTAAAACAAGTATTTAATACGCATTTAACTTTTTTTTATAACACAGATATTGCGTAATATTATTACGTTAAATAAAATGCCTACATGAACATCAATACTGTATCTAATGATGTACCTAATCCTTTTTTTTATAATTTGTTACTAACACAGAAATACGTATAATGGCCAGACAAAAGTTAGAGGTATTTAAACGCAAGGTACCTATATTAAGACTTAGTTTATAATTATAACTAGCGGGCCCGACAAACATTGTCCTGCCCTGATAATAAAAAGAACCTTGACAAATTATATACTTAAATTTTCTCATGAATCTCTTTATCTACTGGTGAGAATCGCATGGAAATCTGTGCAATAGTTTTTGAGTTTATCGCAAACAGACATACAGAAGACGTGACAAAGGACTTTGTTTTGCAATATGTCTTGATATAATTCAACCAGCAATTCCTGTAGTAAAATTAAGTTATAAGCTTTAGGGTTTTTATGACACTGAAATATCTCATAAAATAAAAAAGGTTCTCCCATATTGATTTTCCACGTAAATCTATCTTCTCATTTTCTTTGGAGTGGATCGATCAGAAACTTAGCATTTGTTTAAAGAAAATAATAATATTTTTAAAATGTACACGACTTAGTATGCACACTTATTTCACTTTTCAGAAACCTTGGCATTATATATGACTTTGTTTAGACAAATTAAAAAATGCCGCCAAGTTAATAGACTAGACTTTTATTTTCCACGAAATATACATTCGAGGTTCTAGTCTATACTGAGAGTTTATAAAGAGGTAAAGTTTGTGAGTTTGTGACGTTGTAGGGGGTAATCTCAGGAACTACTGGTCCGATTTGAATAATTCTTTCAATGTTATGTAGCTTATTTATCGAGAATGGTTATAGGCTATATATGATCACACTAAGACCGATAGGAGCGGAGCACCAATGAAGAATGTTTAAAAATCGGGTTTTTTTCCTCTTGAGAGCTTCGGCTGCGTGTTAACGTTAGCCCAAAGTATTCATTCTACGCGAACGAAGTCGTGGGCAGAGGCTAGTTTGAAATAGTGATAACTTGAGTCATGCTTACTGGTTAGTAGGTTGAGATTCGTGATTACCAACTACTGGTATCACTAAGATATGATCGCCGAAACTCTTTCTTATTTTGTCGATCAAATACTGATTCATTTCGTTAATTAGTTCGTAAGATGTCTCCCAGATGCCGTGATCAATTGTGTCTCCAATATAATATAGTACGTCAATGTTCTGTAAAATAAAATTATGATTATCTGCTAAATAGTGTTTGTATTTATCCATATAATTAAGTAACATACATAAATTAAGGATGTCGGTTATACTGGCGAAATTGTAAGGTATCGGTACCGAATAAGGCCAACCTAATTTATTTACGGATATAAAAAATAAAGGATAGGAATATCAATATAAAACATAATGTATTTGAATAGGTATCATATTAAGTATTTAAATTAAGTAAATAATAATTCAGAATAACAACAAAGGTGTAATAGCAACGACGTGTTAAAATATATTTGGAGAACGGGCCTTTTTGGAAACTAGTGTTCCAAATAAAGCCCTACATTAAAATAATGTTTACTCTTTAGTTACTTCTATACACCATTATGCTAAAAAGCAAATTGTAACTTTTTTGAATATTTTTTTTTTTGCTTTAAAATTTATTAAAGCAATAAAAATCATCATCATCATCATCTGGCTTCAATTCCACACAGAGCTGATGATACCATATTTACCAATTACAACATTCATAGCAGACATTCGATTATCTTAACATGCTACACAGTACCAAAAAGTTTGTACCACAGTTGACCTTGAAGTCGATGAACTGGTAGTTGTTTGAGGCATTAAAATATACAAATAACTAGGAGCGAATTTTTGTAAAAGCATGCGGACAACTGATCTTGTGGTTGTTTCTCATAATTCTGAAGCTAATCTACGCGGACATCAAACGTTGTTTTCCCCATCAAACGTTATAGCTATTTGTTTATAGTATAATAAACTGGAATACCCAAATTTTTTACGGAGAATTTAAACGTGGGTCTTATTTGGTACTGGGCCTTGATTAGTATAGTTACTTTATTTCAATTTGTATTTATTTCGCCAAACGGTTGTATGTTGAAAATATTATAAACAACCATATAAGGAAATAATTGCTTTGTGCATAAACACGATGGGTGATTCTAACATCACGGCGCCATGGATCATTAGACTTTCATTTACTGAAAATGCTCGTTAATCGAAAATACTTATTTCGACAATTAGGCAAACCAATGAACTGGCAATTTTGTGTAACTTTGTGTGTTTTGTTTTTGGGTATATTTAGAATAAAGTCACTTATATTCTTCCCCAGGTCTCAATTTGCTGGCCTCAAATATACATATTTTGTTTAGTTCAATAATTTAATCGTGAAAAACTAATACACAAAACAACCTTCGAAATTATAAAGTTAGCGTTCATTAGCTTGTAAGAGCAATGTCATCACCTTTAAATTTTACCTCTTATATTTTGAAAAATGTTTATGAGCCTTACGCCAAAATATATATCATCAGCAAAATAGAAAAATAAATTTTACACATTACCTACAGCAGATTTCGTGTACAAAAATTATATCAACATTATCTATTAACACGCCCTACATCTGCTTATATTTTTTGTAATATTTAGATTAAATTAATGCATTTATTTCACATAAGTATACAATATTGAAACATTTTTTAATTAAAAAAATTATAGAACGTAAGCAAGTAATTTATTTTATAAATTATGCACAGTTAAATGACATTACGGTCAAATATCAACTGATACATAAAAACACGTCATTGTGTTTTACACCTTAAAAGGACCTGAATCATTATTTATTATTGTGACTGTAGTAAATTCCCAATAATAATAGAAAATAGTAAAAAAAAACCTTGTGTGCTTCGGCGATTCTTTCAATAACATCATCAAAGGCCCAGATTGGAGAGTCACAGTTTCTGTAATCACCCCAGTATCCAGCCGGCTCTGCGTTCCTAATATCTCGTGTTTCTAAAGATTTTCTTATGTTTTTTATTTTTGACACTCCTCCCATATCTATCACAATTTCACCGCTAACATTGAAAATGCTTTTCTCAACAATGGAGTCAACATCATTAGAATGGTAAATATGTCTTTGTGCTGGTCTCTGTCCCTTTCTGCAACAAGTTGGTTCATCACATTCTGCCACGCCGTATGCTTCGTAGAGTGGGTCTAGATGCGCATCGGTGATGATAGCTACTGTTAGAGGGTTTGATTCCACGAGAGGCACCTGAAAAGAACAGAATTCTAAAATTACCATCCAGTCAATAATTATTCTTAGGAAACTATTTGAAATACTATCCTTGTAATTTTATATTATGTTGTTTGATAAATCGTCCTTTTTAACATGTTATACACTACGCGGTATATAATTTGATAATAATATAGGCACCTATATATATGAAAATGAACATTGATATACATATGTGAAATCTACAAACTCCAATATAAATTTACTAATAATAAAGAAACTCGGCACAGCCAAGTATTTATTTCTGGAGAAGGTTCTTATATTCTTCATTTTACTCATAAGTCGTTACTAGATGGCGATGCACCACAGCACTTTCTGAACTCTTCAAATTTTTCTTCTCGAACTGACTTCACTATTGACCCTGCAAGGTCTTACAGCTTCACCGGACTACAGTATATAAATGATCCTTATCAAAATTGGTATATGTAGATATTTTAAGGCAAGACTTTTACACAATAGGCATTTTGTTATGATTTAATTATTTATTACTACCAATAATATAGCAACATATAATAATAGTAGTAATGAATTAGGTACGATCTTATTAATACATTTAATTCAAAATATTAAGATTAACGGCAAGATTTTATATTTCAACATAAAACAATAAAAAAATATTACTGATAAATCCTATAAATATTGTTAAACATTAAATACATTTAAGTACACAATTACATATAAGTAGAGTATCACGTATTAGGTTTAATACAACATAACTTAAATCTTAACTATCTTCCTGCTGATCTGAAATCATTAAAACTACAGTGAATTCTTTGGCTATTTCGATTAAAATTAAGTATTATTTGAAGTCCCTAAAAGCATCAGAATATCAAAAATCCTTTGTTTTAATAATTTTTGGAATCATAAAACTCACCGCTTTTACTTGAACTGGAGCTGGTAATTCAACTTGCCATTCAAATCTTGGGTCATTATAAGGACACCCATTAGGGTTATCCGATACTTGAAAAATAATACCGCAAAAAGTTTGGCCACTAGCTTCAGGAACTGTACGTATGATGTAGGAAAAAATGGGCTGAAATTATTAACATTAAGGGTTTTTTGGCATGTTAATGTGAAATTGTTCTGAATCTCGAACAATTTTGTAATATAGCTTATTTTGCTTTTTAAAAACAAAGATATCATCTTGTAAATATCCTATTAGTGGGCAAAGTCCACTTCCCGTTTAAATGATGCACTGGTCAACAAACCGTTAACAGCATAATTAATAAATAATTAATTATTTATGTACCTAATAATATAACTAACTAAATAAATATGTAATTATTTTGAAAACTACAGTTTTCATTACAAAATTGGAAAACCTCCAATAATATGTATCTAATGTACAATTATAATGAAAAGAAATGGCCTAGATATATAAAAATGTTTTCCGCCATTCTGAAATATCTAATACCTTTAAACGAGCAATTCTTGTATATTTTTATGTCTGTATATATTCAGGTTCTTGGAAACGGCTTCATGTATCTTAACGTTAGACAATACTATAATATCGTATTCTAAAGTTATACAACCTTTATTCCCTCTGGTATAAAATAGTAATGTCGAGATAGAGAATATAATTTACTAAACCTAAAAAAGTATTGTAGTAAGAATAGGTTTATGCATTAATAATTGAATATATTTTAATTTAACTAGTTTTTATTAAAATTACCAAATTCAATGCTACAGCTCCTCTGCAAACGTTATCACTTACAACCCCCAATGATGTACATAAGTTGGTAATAATATCAGTAAGTTCTTCATCAGTTTGTCCGTTATGCAATCCTTGGATTGCTGCAGCAAATACACTTCTACATATAAAGCATTCTACAGCCTGAAAGTAATATAGATTTATTAGCATACTTTAGATTTGAAATACACTAGCGTTCCTATAATATAGACATTTTATAACAGTAGAGGCTGCTGAAAACTGTAAGTAAAAATAAACCAATAAAATCCATTTTCTTGTGGACCGAGATTTATGAAAATATTAGCTTTTGCTTGCGAACCCTCCCGCGTAAATGTAGATTTCGGCAACAGTACTTTTTTTTAGCGTAGTCCGGTGAAGCTGTTAAGACCTTGCTGGGTCAATAGCGTAATCATTTCGAAAAAAAAAAAACTTTTTTTTATGTGTGAAAATTACCCTATAACCTTTTTTGGACACTTCAGAACGTGCATGCAAAACTTCATAACGATCGTTTGAGTTATTAAAGTGTGAAAGCGTAACAAACAAATAAACAAACTCACATTCGCATATATTAGTTAGGATAAACAAAGATATACCGCAATGTAAACAAAGTATAAACTATTTTTCTAATGCTTTTTCCTAGCAAGTATATTTAGACAAGGATTGAAAAAGACACTATTAAATCGAAAACATAAAGTATCAAGTTATAGTTACTTGCAGTAACTTCACAGCTAAATCCTATCATCTCATTTGCCTTTTCGATTGTACAAGGCATTTAAAATTTACCAGTGATTTTCCTATTTTCGAATTGATTAATTGTTATTGATAACTTACCATTCTATTTTGAGAATTATACTCTAATAATTGTCCAGAAGTTGAGTCAGGCCTGTACAAGAATTGAAATAGATCTTTTAATAAATCATTATCATCCTGTGATAATTCGTTTCTCATTAATTTTTTAATGACTTCATCTATCTCGCCTAAAAGATAATACGTAGAATGATATTATTATCATTATATAATATTATTATTATTTTTTTTAACTTTATTTTTGGCAATCAATCTTTCCGATCGATTATTACTGCCATTGTCACGTAGTCAATAATATCACAAACTTCGTGCGATCATTCCAATATTAAGCATCGTGTGAAACCATATTCTAACAAGATGGTGGATCCCGTGCTAGAACCTTCCAGGGAGTTTTTGTGGCATCTCAGAATTTCATGCTCCGTGTTATTATTTTCCATTCACTTCACTTATGCATATTAAACTAACTATATTACGTAAAACACCACCAACTTTACACAATATATAGTCAAATAACACAAGATTATGAATAAAATATAAAATCCACTACATGACAGACTAAAATCCCGCCAAAAACTCATTATATTATTTACCTGTATGATTTGTGTGAGATAATTAAATAGGAATCTATTTATCACATTTAAAACTGTACAAGCTCATGTGGTTGAAGCACATTCTGATTATGCGACTCCCACAGTTCGTTAAGGAGGGTCTAACACCCATTCCCCCTTGAGATGTCTACCATCTTCGACCCCTCAGACCGTAGTCATAGTCCCTTGGAAGGCCTACACCTGTCGGGGGAGTAGATACAGTGCCAGTCGGCAATCCCTACTTCCCCGCCTAAAAAGTATATGAAGGCACCATAGGGAAAAAAAGGTTTATCACATCAGCCTGTAAGAGACCCACTGCAGAACCATGAGCCATTTCTAGAAGGAAGGTATGGGCATAATCACCACCCCAGCGCACGACGTATTAACAATTTCAAACTCTAAGAAATTCACAGCTATATTTTCCCACATACCGTATACAACAAGAACATTATTCAGTTTCAGGTTTCCTTACAATGTTTTCTTTCCGCGTCAGCCTACAGTGGTACCATTTAAAAATATTAAATAGAGTACGTGAATTCTGAAAAAATCTTTGGTACATGCTGGAGTTTCAACGCTTTTTTTAACGTGGGAAATCCCTTATGGCTACACCACCCTCCCGGAGGAGAGAGTGGGTTATGTCCGACTTGCACGGACTAAAACCCTACAGTGTACATGCCCAGTGGCCCAGTGGTAGAAAACGCGGCCGCCGTGCCCCGTTTTATTAGGAGACAGCCGTGTACACACCGGACGTCTCTTCTAGTAATACTAATTACTTGGGTTGTCGAGAAGTATAATCTCTTATTTTCAATTCAAATAAAATCAATAATCACCCACCTAGAGAGATCAGATGACTTGCTGCATATGTTGAGCTGAATATCATGAATATAATCACCAACAAATTCATTTTCATTTTTTTAATATGTTGCCACTTTTATATTGACGTATACGCATATAAAATGCAAGTGTTTATGCACACTCAATAATACAGTGACTACACATAAAACTTTTTAAAGTGGTAGAAATATTTGTTTTTTGTATAGAGTATCAGTATAATATCACAAACGACATAAGTGGATCTCACGTTATCGTCACACGAACCATTAATTATTAATTTAATCAGTATTTAAAGAATAATCCGCGATTGATCAATTACTTTTCGATCTTTCTAGATTATCAAATTAGTATATAGGTAATCTGTAAAAATTAGTACTTAATAACTTATGTATTAGGTTAGTTCTGTATGTAAATAATGTATACGTTCTTTTAAATATTACTTGCTGGTAAGGAAGTAATTAAATACAATTGTAATTTTTTCATGTATTAATTATTATAATACATTAATATAAAATATTGTTCAATAAACTTGAAATCGCTTGTTTAAAACCATCCTAAACAATTTCAACCCAAATTCATAGAATTCAACGTAGCTTGCCTTATATGTTATGGTTGATTTAAAGTGAAACATGTGACAGATCATAGTTTCATATTATATTGTACTGCTATTCTTTGTGATTAGATACTCCTTTGAAAACCAGCTGTTTGCCTCCTCAGTCCTCATGTTAAAAACACATTGTAGAGTCAACGTACCCTTTGATGAAAATAATTACGCTGGGTTCATTAAGGTTGAAAAAGGTAGTTTGCCACGCAAATTCTGTTTTTTTTTAATATACTTTAACGGCGATGTCACTTCATGTTAAACGGTATTGTAATTTGAAAAGCCTAAACACGGGAAACCCAGAGGGACTAGCTCTCAAGTGTATTTGTCGGAACACATCCATAGGTGGTTGATCATAGATTTTCAACTTGAGGGTGACAGCTACTTTTTTTTAACTTTATACCGGAGGCAAAAGAACAGGAGGGTCACCTAATGTTAAGTGATCACCGCCGTCCATAGACACTGGCAATACCAAGGGAGTCGCAAGTGCTTTGCCAGCCTGTTTGGAAGGGGGGGGGGGTCGGTGATTGGGGAACGAATCGGAGAGGAAATGGGAGGAGAGGGGAAGTGGGTTTCCAGCGCTCAAGCTAACCAATAGAAACGCAACAATTCAAGCACTGTTACTTCACGTCGGTTTTCTGTAGCATTCAGTGTGGCTAGCTTGGTAGACATAAAAAATCCCTAACACCATACTATGTTATCATTAAGGTATTTTAATCAAAAATTCCGGTTCATACGCAAGGATGGGAACAAACGTATTGATCGACGCGGTCATCTAACATGCTAACCATTGAATCATCTTGCTTCAAAATTTATGTATCAATTTTTCAAGTTAATCAAATCGCAAGGAAATTCTTGATTTTAAGCCTTTCAACAACGTTTTCAGTTAGAAAGCCTTATTGACAAAAGGCTAGATATCAAACCAAGCATAACTTATTTAAAAGTAGAGTTAAATACTAAATTTATATATTGAATCTTACATAACCCTAAAAATGTCATCTAATCTTATCGTCCAACTGCCATGTATTTTTTTGTCCCATAATTTCACATGCATTTGTCTCTAATCTCATTAGATTAACATCAGATAGTTAAAGATATAGTCGGTTATGACACACTGTGCTTACAAAAGAGAGTGTCTTTCAAATGTAGTTGTGGAAACACGTTGTTAGGCGCTTCGCGATAAGTAATTCAATTTGTGAATTCTACTTACTCAAATACTATGACTGCTCTAAAACGTACTCCATTATGATATCCTCACCGCTTTCTTTCACCAAAACCTTCAACCTCAATGTAGAAATCGAACCTGAGTCGATGAAAGCAATAATATTCGGGAGTGAAAGCGCTTCAAGTCAGCTAGTTATGCTGAAGTTTTGACACTTTGAGAGTATAAGCTTTGCCACCGTATGTATAATATAAAAGTTTGATATATAAATTCTAGGTATATTCTGTAATGCTATTTTCATATATGAGTGTATGGCAACGAAATTTTGTCTATTGTCGCAATAAGTGCTGATCTAGGAAGACTTTATCATCATGAGTTACGAATTATCAGGTTACGGGAGGATAGTCATAACACGGAAACTTGAAGTGTTCGTCATGCACAGGAGTCACATAATGAAAACGACAAAATTTAGAAATAAAATCGTTTCAAAAAAGCGGTCTACCTGAGATGCTTATAGCCTTTATACTTTTCTGTTCTAAGCGACCTCAAAAGTGCATAATATTAGCTACGTGTATAATAGAGTTAGTTTCGTCCGAGTTATTATTTAATGAATCTTTTTGTTGTTTTAGTTACCAATATTCCGTTATTTCTGTTAACTATTCTAGCTTCAAACTTGGGTTTAACAAGTACCCGCCGCGCAAATAAAGTCATACATTTTTTGTTGCAATGACACGTGATAGCGGCCAATCAATTCCAGGAGGAATTGAAAAGTAACGTTCACTATAATATTTATTTCCGTGGTGAATTTTCGCAATTCAAGGTCCAATGTTATTGAAATTATACAAGGACCGACTTAACAACATCCCTTTTCCAATAAAAAAATCCAAATTCGTTTACAAATGACGAATTTCTGGGATAACAAACATAAAAAAAAACCCAATTGAGGACCTTATTGAAGTCGATAAAAACAAGAAAACAACTAATTTTTCCAATGTAAATAAAGTCTAATTGAAAACATTTATTTATTTTTGACGTATAAATATATACATAAAGTGTATAAATGTGTGTATAAATTACGACGCGTAGAGACTTCTCAGTTCATCGCATCTGTCTCGTTCCCACAAAACTGTAACGACGGTTTTGCATAAGTTGTCAAGCTTACAGTTTGTGTTACAGTATGGCCAGCGAGGGTCACTCAACTTAGAAGAAAATGCTGCATACATATCAAGTAGATGCTTATCCGTTGTTACCATTCTTTGAACCAGATCATTCACAGAAGACGAAGAAAGATCCCGTAGACCGAAAGTATTTCTCATATCATAAAGTTGGAACCAATGCGGTCTTCTGTTCGGTGTTAAATTTGCTTCCGTTAAATTGTAGACGTAGTTTAAGATATTTAGGGGCTCCTGTAATTTAACAATTTTTAGTCTGAACATTTTTATAACTTTGTTGGACTGAAACATCTTTTAGGAACTTGAAAATTGAATTCTAAGAAACGAAAATGTGTAACGAAAAAGAGATAGCTATAAATGTATGTATAGATTTTAGGCTGTGAGAGAATTGGATAGAAGACGTTTCTATGTAGTTTTCCCATCGTTTGTCTCCTCTTTGTGCAATGGTGCGTAACGGTCTGCGTCACCACTACACTACGTTCGTATTGGGGCCCATACACGGGCTCTGCACACCATGGAGTCTACACTCCATACCGTATACTATATTATTAATGTATTCGAAATATGTACAAAGATAGGAAGAGAGAGAAAGCGAAACATTGAATGGCATCTCTTAAAAATTAATCAGAATATTACATTTTATTTCTACCGTGTATGGAACAATACTCGATTTTTTTTATTGTGATCGTCATATGCACATATAAAATGCCCATTAAAACATCGAATCTATTTAGTTTAATTTTTTTATGCATTAAAGCTTTTAGCGTTGATCACAATCTCGTGTGATGTTAAATGAATATGTGGTGAAAGATGGTAAATATGCTAAATCTAGAGGGGGATTGGCTCTCAAATGTTTTTTTTTTTTCGAAATGACTACGCAATTGACCCGGCAAGGTTTTAACAGCTTCACCGGACTACTAAGGCGAGCGCTTAAGGCACTCAGCCGATTTTATTTTGGCAACCAGCTCAAGGGTGCACGGCACACCTCGGCTTGGCTGTTGCAGTTGCATGCAAAATCGCAACTTATCTTAGCTAACCTAGCTAACTATTCATATATGTATGAGTTGTTGAAACGTATATGTGTACCAAGCATACACGCCTCAATAACTCCTCCATATATTTATTGATTACTGAAATACATAACGATATAATTTGGATACTTACAAAAGTACCAGGGTCAATTGTAGCAATTTTATAATTGATATTATAGTACGTATAACTTGTAGTGCTGCCACCTCCCCATGCTACATTGATCGGTGTACCTTGAGTATTGTAGAAAATCTTAAACTCATCAGAATGTGTGTGCCCATTGAATTCTGCTTTTATCGTTGAAGAAAACCTGAAATGTACATTTTTTTATGTGAAACATGTAATAGTATCTTGATATGTTTAGTATAAAATCGAATATCCATACCCTCGCGGTATCACACGGTTACGGTAACCGATAAATTTATTTAAACGCCATCTATTGCTTATTTTTCTTGCTACAAATATTGGAAAACTGCTTAACTTGATCGGTGTTATTACAAAAAACTTAAATACGTATTGAATACATGATTTGAAAAGGTTTCGTACTAAATACACCGCGCTCGCCCGAGGTAAGTTCGCGTTATCCTATTTTCACAAGTCTAACCTAACCTAATCAAACCGAGACAAAAGAGCAAGATGACGAACATTCAGCGATCGCGGTGCATTTAAAATGTAAACTTTTTAAAGCAAGTATTCAACATGTATTTAACTTTTTTATAATAATATCCGGTATGTTTGTCATTTCGATATTTAAATATGTTATAAGTATGTATAAGTTCACTTTATACAACATAGTTTAACGACTACCAGTTGATGTCATGGTAGTTGATATTATGTCATAAAAACTTGCACTTGAAAGCCAGCCCTTATCTAGGTTTATCACGTTTATCTTGACTGTGGTCAAGGTGGTTTTAAATTCGTCAACGAAATTTAAAATTATTATTTAAGTATATAAAGTTTTAAAAAACATTTACTATGAAATCAAAATCCTGATTAATATTAAAATTCAGGTTATAATTATATAGATGTAGCCTATGCACTGACTCAAGTATATGACGGTTTTGTTTTTGTTTCGAAATTACTACGCTATTGGCCCAGCAAGGTCTTAACAGCTTCACCGGACTACAAGTATATGACGGTATATATTCACCAATACCGATAGTGAGATCTCTAAGCAACAAGGGCTATCAGGGCGAACAAGTATCCTCACACATGATACTCTCTTCCTGGTACCCACACAGGAGGTAAAAAGCCCTGATAAAAAGGGCTACGGGGTAGTGGGAAGATCGATAGTTCTAACAGTCCATGAATCCCAGGGATTGACATTCAAATCGGTGGTGATATTGCAAACAAAGAGTAGAAGGATGCAAATCCACGATAACGTTTCACATGCATTTCACATGCACATGTCGACGACATTTTCGTCGACGCCAATGGCTAGTAAATCGTCACGGAATCCTGTGAAAGTATTATTTTGAGCCATTCCGTGGCCTGAGGGGAACGCGAACCAGCCTCCCTGCTTTAAAAGCAGGGTGGCACGCCAAACGAAACACTACGAGACTATCCCGAGTCCGGATCAAAAGAGCTATTTAAAACGGAACAAAATAGGTGAAAATGTAAATATATACGTGAGCGAGACAGGGGAAAAATATTAAAACTATATAAGTAAATAAATATATTAAGAGACAAATGAAGAGTTAGAGAAATATGTAAACAAATAGATAAAAAAAAGAGTAAACAAATAAATATATCAAGAAAAAATTAAAGCAATAAATAAATAGAAAGGAAGGATCTCACTCAGTTCTAGGAAACAGAACGCAGGTGTGGCACAGGTGTGCCCGATCGGAACAATGAGAACGAGCACTCGCGAAGTAATAACAGACGTCACTAAATCACGAATATCGAAATCGAAGCGAGCTGCAAAGCAGACAACCGCTCGGGTTGACTGCCCGATCGGAACTCCATACACTGACACCTGTGTCAACTATACCGACGTAACTGACAACGCGGTTTGTAGGTTCATCCATCGGGTCGTGGACGCTCCGGAACGGGATGTCATGCATTAGAACTTAAAGATGGCCATAAAGGCCAAAATGCACCGCTATAAAAATAATAACGACAGCAAACCAAAAATAGTTAATAGTTAAATAAAATAAAATTAATAAAAAATACCTTACGGATACGATTTTTTACGTATACAAGACATTATATTACGCGAAAATAGGTACAAACCAAGAGTCTGCAGAATAGAAGAAATTTCAAATATGAATGTGAGTTTGTATGTATGTACTCTTTCACGCCTCACCTATACAACCAATCATCCTGAAGTATTTTTTTATATTCGTAATCAAGGGTACAAAAACGAAATAGAACGATTTTAATCCAGATGAAATGTATTTTCCCAAGGGATAGAATAAAACTATATTTACGTAGCCGTGGGCAAAAGCTAGTAGTAATAATATAATATCGCAGAAAATCACATGAATGATAGCCTCGTTGTATAATAATTAATTAAACAGATTCTTTTTTGTCGCTTGCTTTATGGGACACGCTAATTTTCAAAAAATTGTAAGTTAATTTTTTTTACCTCTGCTACAGAGACAAACCACGTTGCGACGGTAACTGTTCAAGACAGTTAGATTAGATATCGTATTTGGATAACTCTGACCTATTAAAAAACCCAATATTTTTTGTTAAGTTTACTAAAATTGTTTTTTTTTTAACTCTTTCATTTTTTTTCACTTTTTATGGTAATTGATGGATATTTTCGAAACTCCTTTTGAGGGTAATGCGTGGCCCTGCGTGCTTCCATAAAAAAAACCCTGATTAAACATTAATGTTAGTTCACCTGTTAACAATCCTGTTATATTCTCTAGTCCATGTATATGTAAGGTCGTTTACTCCTGGTGGTATATGAGCCAGTATGTGTACTTTCTCCCCGGCTTGTTCTGCTTTAGTTAGTTCCAGCACCAACCAATCCAAATGTTTTTTTGCATCCAATGGATCGTATACGAGCCACCTGGAAATATCGTACTGATATAATTAAGGTAACGCGAATTATGTTTTAGTATTATTATTTTCCTTAATTTTATGGCATTATTTTTACTAACGTGGGAAAATCCATTATGTATACGCCACTCTCCCAAGGTACAGAGTGGATTATGTCCGTCTCCCTCGGTTTAAAATATAAACATGTATTTAATGTAAGCGAAATAGTGAGTAAAATCGAGCATAACGTGAGTTTGCCGTCATCCAAGTTTTCTATTATCACATTTTTTTAAGCACTCGAAAACGGAGTTTTTACCGTTGATGATCAAACTATTGATACGACAAGTATGAATAAAATAATAAACTGCAAAATATTAGTATCACAGCAATTTCTCCACGTATCCTAAGAAAATAAAGATTCTTTGCAATGTTCAAGTGTTCTCCACAAATTTGCAATGTTGGGTCGTTGGGTAGTAACTAACTAGATGTACCCCAAACTAACCTAAGTTTTGACTAAGCCGAAATTTTACCCTTTTAGCCGAATTAAATACCACTACCGAAACTATATTTTTTTGGTTCCAACCAAAACTTCGTTCGGTCATTAAAAAAGATAAAATAAACTATCTTATGTAAAAAGTAAATTCCCTCGTATTAACTCAAAATCATTTAGATTTTAGCCATAGAAATAAATATAATTTACACAAGTAATTAAATTGAATATTTTAATTAGGTAAATATTTACTGTAGTAACCATACCATAGTCGCAAGATATGTAAAAAAAAATTGAAATCTTAATTGTACCAGTTGGATCTGTAAGCGACATTGTTATTTAGTGTGATGACCCTCAATCCAGGTCTCACCAGAATGGAATATTCTCCGCGTTCACGTAGCGTAACTTTTGCCTCATCAGTCAAGTAAAAATTCCACTTCTCAACCAAAGCATCGTAAAGCCATGTTGTATTTATTTTCGCGCCTGTCACCGAAGCTGGTGCAAATCTGTAACATAACAATCACGTATTTTCATTATGTTTGGATAGTGTACAAATAATTGCCCAAATAACACTACCTAGCATACCTTTTGCAAGTTACCTTAAAAGAAAGGGGCATTTGTTTTAGTTTTATTATTCTGTTTCGATAAATAAACAACCTAAGTAATATTGATTATAATAATAATTTATTAAATACAGATATCACATCCATTTGTTTTTGTTAGTAAAACTTTGTCTATGTTAGAGGTATACAGCATATTTTAATACAATTAGAAATTACGTTTTTCCCCCACACAATCAAAAGTTACCAACTTGTATAAGTGCACACACTTTCTAACAACTTTGTCCGTTTGTGAACAAACAAACTATCCGGTCTACTTGATAACATCTTGAAGACATTTTTTGAGCTGTCATATATTCGATCCATCATGGAGTTTGCTCTTTAGAATGATTGCGTAAAAATCATTCACACGAGCTTCAGCAAACATATATGTAATTTTATCTTAGTGTAATTAATAAAATATTTCTAATTGATTTATAGATTGCAGAAGTCACTACTGATAAATGATGAAATACTTTATGATGAATAACAAAATATCGTACTTTTACTGATAAACGTTTAAACACAATTTTACAAGACTTTAAGTATACGAAGGGACTTTGTAAAAAAAATACTGTCGGAACGCACTGGCGGATAGATTTTCAGTGGAGATTTATGTACCATCGACCATGACCTATTCGTGTAAGGTATTTCTTACAATCTCTTTCGGTAATACGCCTGAATACACCATTGAATCAGTGGCGTAGATATAAGGTGACAGGATGCACTGTGTTCCAAGAGCTCTGGCTCAAGACTCGACCCAAATCACGATATAAAATACAACTTAATATCAATGCTTCATTAAATTGAAGAGAAAATCCCATCTGATGAATGTGGATTAGACTTCCAACGAAATAGTTACGTCACAGCAGCAAATTAAAAATATTAGGTAGTAATTCGTTTAGTACAACCGATGTAACTTCATGCTTATCATAATTGATTGATATTATCGTCAAGGCGTATCACTATTTTTAACAAACATTGCGGAGCTACATATATGTTGTATTCTTTTCTATTATTCTATAATACGTTTATAACTTACTGATTAGTAGGTTGAGCTTCATGGTTTCCAAGAACAGGTATAACGAGAACGTTATCACCTAGAGTTTTTCTTATTTTCTCAATAAGATAAAGATTCATTTCGTTGATTAAGTCATAGGATGTCTCCCAGACGCCATGATCAATTGTATCTCCAATATAGTATAGTACATCGATATTCTGGTAACAAATTAATATTAAGAAGAAATTATCATAACGAACTTAAAATTATTAGAACATTACTACATATTATAAAACAAAGCCCTCTCAAACTCAAAAATGAATGAACGGATTTTCATGCGGTTTTCATCAGTAGATAGTGATTCATGAGAAAGGTTTAGGTATTTAATTTGTCAAGGTTTTTTTATTATCAGGACGAGACAACGTCCACCGGGCCCGCTAGTGTTAAATATATTAATCATGATTCTAAAAATTTTGTGGTGTAAATCAGAAGTGAGGTGTTATGTTTTAAGCTTTTGTTATTTAGATAAATTTCAAATTACATATTATAGTACAATACCGTTATATTATAATTAATAATACACTTCTATCAAAAAAACTTTTTCTAATTTTCTCCATTATGTTTAGATACTGTGACATCCTTACGCAGTTTTTCACTTATCGTGATTATTAATCAAATAACTGAGTCTTACTTCCCCACTAATATTATAAATGGAAAAATGAGTTTGCTTTTTTGTTATGCTTTCATGCCTTAACCTCTCAGTCGATGCAAATTGGGCAAATCAATTTTCAGAATACAGAAGAGCGTACGTTACTTTTAATCCAGAAAAAAGTACTGTTCCCGAAAGATATAGTCAAAATACATTAACGCGAGCTAAGCTACAAGCAAAATCTAGTTAATTAGAAACTAATTTACCTTATGTGTTTCTGCAATTCGTTCAATAACATCATCGAAAGCCCAAAGAGGAGTGTCGCAATTTCTGTAATCTCCCCAATAACCAGCGGGTTCTGCGTTCCGACTCGCAAATCTAGTTTGGGACATCTTTCTCATATCCCTTAATTTGTCTGCTACGTCTAAATTTAACATTAGCTCTCCACTGTTGTCAACAATACTCTGTTTGATTATAGATTCATCTATATTTGATTGGTAGACGTAACTTTGGGAAGGACTCTGGCCTTTTCTACAACACACTGGTTCATCGCAATCAGCAACGCCAAATGCTTCGTAAAGTGGATCAATATGAGCATCCGTTATAATAGCAACTGTCAGAGGACTTGAATCAATTACAGGTACCTTAAATCAATATGTACAAAATCAGAATACACAGATTTAACAAATTTTAGAGATCGTATTTAGAACATTAGGAAGAAATATCGACAATGATCATTACATATCTCTATATACTTTATTTATTTTCAAGTACAATATCTCCGTCAGAGGAACAAATAAGAAAACATTAAAGAAATTGGCAGAATTTTTAAAGAACTTACTGGATCCACTGTTACTGGGTTAGGCAATTCAACTTGCCATTCAAATCTTTGGTCATTGTACGGGCAAGCATTAGGGTCGCTCTCAGACTGGAAAGCTAACGTACAGAAAGCTCCTGCTGTTGCTTCGGGAACATTTCTGACGATGTATGTAATAATAGGCTGCAATAAATATAAGATAGATTAATACGATGAACCATTTATTGATTCCTCTCATTACGTTGATGCATTTTTAAGCATTGGATTGCATAATTCAGACAATTTTAATTATTATAAATATATAGGTGTTATTACATAACTTCATGGGTAATTAGTCAAAACGTTTGAAACAAAGAAGATTAAATCAATCTAAATATTCGTGTTAGAATGTTTTAATAGGATAAACAATATACTCACAATGTTCAACCCAACAGCCCCTCTACAAACTCTATCATTTTGAATGCCTAATGAAGTACATAAAGTAGTTATTATATTAGTAATAGCTTCATCCGATTGTCCATCATTTATACCTTGTATCGCAGCAGCAAAAACACTCCTGCATATGAAGCAGTCAATTGTCTGAAAGTAAAAGTAACAAAGTTATCTACATCAATACACATAAAAGAGGCATAAATGATGCTGGGTCCCCAAAGCCTGCATAAGGCTAGGAGTTCATATATAAACATTGGTCGTTGCATTATTAATCAGATTATTCGTGTTGTTACCAAATCCAGCAGTAATCCAATCAGAGTTTTGGCCACTTCTGTATCCGTGCGTTAATTGGCATTTTGACGAACAATTTTCGAGACAACAACATTTAGAAAAGTTCAAAAACGGTAGGTACTAACTACATGGTTTTTGTATACTGATAATAAAATTGTAATACATATTTGGCTATATAATTTTTATAAGATTTAAATACACGTCAATAATGATTTCGAACATGCAGTGTACTTTAAAACTATGTTTTTGTGAATGTGTTGACGTGTTGTTATAACTACGAGTATTATTTTGGCAAACATTCTTCTGTCTATATATACATCTACTTGAAGCAAAGTTTATGCTACCATTGTAAATAAATTATGCATTCTACCTAAAGTAATGTAATCTAATGTAACCAACCTAATGTAAAAAAAACAGTGACCAATAAAATCATCTGAATGTATTAAGTCCATTTACTTATCTACTTTTACCCGATTAGGCCTCCCACGGCAGCGGCTCAAGCCTAGGTTCGATCCCTCGGTAGGGAGCCCTTGCGCGATACGGTGACACACAAATATACATCACCGCTACAACACTACACGATCACCCCCACACACGTGCACGCTTACACATGAAAGTGGAAGGGTTTACTTTTTTCCCTCATTGAACTGAAAAACTCACAATTTTCCGGTAATAAATATATGGAGGAGTTGCTGAGGCGTGTATGCTTGGTACACATATACGTTTCAACAACTCATACATATATGAATAGTTAGCTAGGTTAGCTAAGATAGGTCGCGATTTTGCATGCAACAGGCAACAGCCAAGCCGAGGTGTGCCGTGCACCCTTGAGCTGGTTGCCAAAATAAAATCGGCTGAGTGCCTTAAGCGCTCGCCTTAGTAGTCCGGTGAAGCTTTTAAGACCTTGCTGGGTCTTACTTACTTACTTTTCTCTCGTACTTAAGTCGCGTCGTCATTAAAATTACAATAACTCTTGATAGAGATTCTCGAGGATACGCTTTATGATTTTATCGTGAACCCAATATTTTAGCAGTGATGCATATTCATACAAACAGACAGAAATTTCTAAATATGATTGAAAAATATTTTATTACCTGTTCCTAGACACTTGCAACATTTTTTTTTTCAAGAAAATCGAAAACGTACAGACACTTCAGATGTACATTCTTATTATATGAATAAATAACATAAAGGTTTTTATACATGGAATTATAGATTTGATTATTATTTATCGTATTTTACAAAACGTTTTGAAAAAGTACTAAAATATAAATATCAATAAAATTAAATACTTGAGTATGGTTTCATTCATTTTGAACAAATTTAATAGTTTAAAATATCTTAGTGTAATTTAACCAATTCTCTGAGTACCAAATTACTTAGAACCTGTTTGAAATAAGTGAAAAGTGCTACAGTCTAATTTAATAAGTCATTTTATTATTACTTCATTTACGTTTAAATAAATATTGTTATGTTAACACATGGATTTTGTACCTAAGGTTAGCGCATATAACCTTACAAATAATAAAAATTAAAAAAATATGTCCAAAACATATAAAAATCTAATACTAGCAAGCCCGGCGGATGTTATCCCGCCCTCATAATAAAAAAACGTACATAAATTATATACCCAAAACCTTCTTTGTGAACTCTATCTACTGATAAAAACCGCATGAAAATCCGTTCAGTACTTTTTAAGTTAACCGTGAACCGACAGACAGACAGACGTGGCAGAGGACTTTCTTTTCTAATATGTACCTAATGATAATCAGCAGAATAACCAAACAATACAGCGCATTTCTATAAAATAACAAATTTGTGACACATCACTTTCATCCATTCATGTCTTCTTCATTCTGAATTTTACAGATCATTCTCGAATCGCAATAATTTAGGATTCCATCGACTCTAACCTATTCATGTATTATAATATTTTATTAACTTACCATTCTACTAGCCGAATTATATTCCATCGAATTAGTTGAGGCATGTTCTGGCCTATGAAGAACATCGAACAAATCGTTAATAACTTTTGTATCATCTTCTGTTAACTCATCTCTCATTAACTTTTTAAACAGTCCTTCTACCTCATCTAAAAGATTAAAAAACACTTTCAATAATTATTTTTCATTTCGATGATATAAAATATATGTTTTATTTACCTAAAGCGATTAATTGACTCGCAAATGTATAACCTAATATCATAAACACTAAAACAAACAACCTCATGTTGGCTGACAAGTGTATTAAATGATAAGCACATACCTATTCCACCTTTATATATGATCACTTAACACGCGTAATCTTTTGAAGGGTAATTGAAATATTTGTTAACATCAGATATAAGAGTTGCAGGTGTATGCCGGAATGGTTGATAGATTTTGTCTAATACATGGTTACACAAGTAGATAAGAAATATCTAAAGGTACTGATCTCCAGTCGTTCTTTGCACAAAGAAGTTGTTGAATTTAATAATCATCATCCTTCTGACAGGCTCGTCACCAAACCATTCACACGCCTATATCATTATCAGATCGTACGAAATCCAGTTTATCGGTTGTTGCGAAATCATTTACAATCGTATCTTTTTAAATCTTGTTGATATTGTGTTTCATACTAATTAAACGAACTTATTAAATAGGTATTGTATTTTTATATAGGTAAGTCGATTATCTGCAAACCAAAGAATTTAGCATATCTCTGGATATTAGAAGCTTAGTTATTTTTAACGTTTTCGTACAGAATTGTTATGAACACCAACGTATTCATCAAAGTAACGTATTTATAGAGGTTTTATGAAGCGCCAGTCTGTATCTCATAGTGTTTCCGAGTGGAACCCTTAAGAACACACTCACCGCATTGCACCCCACTCACGGTAGTTACATATTACGTTCTCGTAGGAACATTATATTCTCCTTTGTTTGGTTAACATTAACCAAAAGTGACAGATTAAAATACATATTACAATATTCGTGCGGCACATTTGAAGGTGTACCTATGTCTTACTAGAGTATATATGCTAGTTAACACCGTTAGCTCGGTTTCATGGTTAGTTTAGTTCGATTGGCGTTTTTGTATTCAAAGTAAGAATCCAAGGTCCGGACACTGGCGCCCTTAAGTTTGTTACCATTCGGCGCCCTACAATCCAACCAAGCTGTAAAGGCTCGCGTCATCCAAAAAGCGGTTAATCATCTCGAAAAAAAATCCTATACCGCGGGGGGCGGGGGGGGGGGGGGGGGGGGGGGGTCAGGGTCAGCAGCATTTGAACATTGGGTAGCAATAAAACTGCTTTTATGAGAAAGGTCATCATATAATCTACTAATTTATTTGTTCATAGTACAAGCCACGAAACAAGAAAAAAGCTTTGTAAATTGTGCTGATACATATTCTACCGTAAGTGTTTACTGCTAAATAGAGAGGAAATTTCACCAAAACTTTTGTAATAAACAATGTCTCCAAACTGAATAGAACCAACCAAATCAAGCAGTTCTAGTAAAAACCTAAGTTATTAAAGATAACTAATATTATTGGTATTCCACAAACCTTGTAACCAGATTAGGCACCCCTCGGCAGCGGCTCAAGCCGAGGTCCGTTCCCTCGGTGTGGAGCCCTTGAGTGCGCTGCTCGCGTTATTATGGTGACGTTTCTTTGTCATAAAGGCGTAGTAACGAATGTATTATCTATCAGTCATGCTTTAGCACATCTTTTTGTTGCATTTATTTATATAATTGTGATTTTAAACTCATGTAGAATTTATGTAATATTATATTGGCAAGGGCGTAGCTACTGTGATATCAATAATACAAAGCCCTAAAGTTATATACATAAATTAACACCATTTTATTTTGAACTTCATACTAATGAGAGTTCCGTAATCAATTGAGAATGAAAACATGTACTAAGGCACGGAAAGCATGATATAATTCAGCAGTAATATACCCCCTAAGAACTTTTGATATTGGCCCCTATAAGGCTAGCTACATCACTGGTCATCTGCTGCTTAATTTATTGTTATTAAATCTAAGAAATTAAACTATTTCCATTCTTATGTTGTATTTCATATATGCGTTATATATTTATACAAATGAAATAATTTCAAAGATTTTTTTATAATTTATGTCACAAAATATATTAAGGCGCTTCATTCATCTCGACATCCTCAATGTTCAAATCGTCCAACATTTCTGCGAGTGTAATTCGGGGAAGGGTCGGATCTATTTCATCTGTATCTACAGCTATTTTGTTAGAATCTTTAAATATATTAATATTCTGCCTGAACGTAGGGTCTTCCTCCAGATCATCAAGGAAATCATTGTAATCTCTGTGAAAAGAAATATATATTAAGCAATCTCCAGTATTTGTTACACCACCGTTTAAATAAATTAAAATAATATTTCTTACTCATTAGTTGAACTAATTCCGTCATGTAACTCATCAGCCATATGTTTGAGTTTCCAGGCACGGGCACGCCTCCTAGCAGACTTCTCTCCGTAATATTTCTTAACCAAAAACACATCAGGAATAACATTCTGATCCAACTTTTCTAGGTTCGAGTCATTCACATTAGAATCCCCAAGGTTATACCTGTCGAAATAAGGAATATTCTTAGGACATGTATAAGGAATGTTGTTTTGGAAACAATGCAGGCACCTAGAAAGTTCTATAATTTTTTTTATTTATTATTTGTTTCGCAACTTAATCCAGCGTTTCGAACTGGGACCAAGGACAGACCGGTAAACAGTGTAATAAAGTAAACAAGTGAAATAGACAAACCATAAAACCTTTGAAAGTACGAGTCTATATATCGTTACATTTAAAAACAAACTAAATCCAATTTTCATCAGTCATCTAACCTTTTTTTATACATTTCCAGTTTTTATATACCGAGAACGACATTCAAATATTGCCGTTCATAAGATTTTAGTTTTCTTTTTGTGATCTTCATATTTTATATGTACAAAATCTGAAGATATTGAACAATAACGTGAAATATTAGCAACGGCTAGAATTGGACTTTGCTTATTTTAAAATGTAACAACACATATAAAAAAAATATGAGGCACCTGTAGAACTTACTTTAAAACAGGTATATAAACTTATTACAGATCAGCCCAGAGTTCAGTTCTATAACAAAGGACAACAGAAAGCTGTCTAAGAGAGTTTTGTGACTGACTGCATAGTGTGATCTGCGCACAGTGTTGTGAAAGTAGTATTATATGTAAAATTAAGCCGTCACGGGACGCCTGGCAGATTTGAAATATCGAAATTGTTTTGTATATGTTATATGCCTAAAAGAATAGATTACGACAGGAATCAGCTATGGCATAATGAAAAGATAAAGCATTACTAATTTGTTCCATAAAATAACGACTGTTTATTTATTTAATTACATAAGTATTCATTTATATTAAATACAAAAAATCAACTAGGCGTAGGCGCGGTGTATTTTGCGGTATTTATCAAAGAGCGCTAGGTCGTCGGGGCCTGCCACGTAACACTAGTATAACGAGTGGCCGACAAAACAATTTGAATCTTAAGTTTATACAAATATGGTAGCAAATGTTTTTGAGTATTTCGTTAATAGTGCAAAGTTCGTATTTTGCGTCGCCACGCTAACAATCAGGTTTACCCGCGCCTATAGATGTTTCACATAAAAAATATACGTATAGTTTTGGAATGATTAGTGAAGTGTGGATACTCAGTGTTATACTGTCTATTTGTATCTTACAATTCTTTAATTAAAATTAGTTTTTAATTACACTCGGGTTTGACAATATTATAATTGTAAAGATCGCCATTTTTGTTACTTCTTATAGATACTTTAAAACAAACTCAAGCTCTAAATACATTCAATATTATATTAATTGTGTGTATTGCTGTCAAGATAAGCCCCATTGTAAATCAAGAATAATTTCACGAACTATTGACATAGCATTATTTCATTCCTTTTTTTTTTTCGATACAAGGATGAGATTAATGTGCTAATTTAGTTACTAAAATTGTTATGAATTTCAATAAACCTTTAATTTTTAAATATTTCAAAATCCTTACCCCAAAACTGTATCACCAGGTTTCAAAATATGACCAAGATGTGTTTTCGTATGTACGGGATTAACATCTAAGCCCAGTTCACTTGCTTTCACAACCCAGACATCTGCTATCACATGCTTATTGGAAACGTTGCCTTGTCCTGGGAAACTTTTTTTTTCCTATAACAGAGGAACAAATCTGTTGTTTTTCATTCCATAATGATAATTCAGTAAAAAAAAAATTTGCAGTACCTAATACAAAGTTTTTAGACCACAGTCTGTTATAAATCTCCAGTAACAAAATGTTAGTAGTTTCATGATATATATTCATCTATACATATAATTAGAATGTAAACCAAACGTGTCGGTACATTTTTGAATTTTCGTGAAAAAAAATATTGCAGGTATCTATTAATAAGTAGTTAGTAGTATTAAAAATGTCTGTCTGTTTGAATGAACACGCATCACTTTTAAAGTACTGAGTTCACAATAAAATATCAGCATAAAGCATATCCTCAGGAGTAACTTATTTTTTGTTTCATTAAAATCGATCTACTCTATTAAAAGTTATTGTAATTTGAATAACGAATGGAGTTAAGTACGAGAGAAGAGTAGTATATAATCCATACTAATATTATAAAGGGTTTATTTGTTTAGTAGGTTGAACGCGCTAATCTCAGGTTTTAATAGTCCGATTATAATTATTCTTTAGCACATTTATCGAAAAAGGCTATAAGGTTATGCGATGACCAATATGAGTGGAGCACCAATGAAGAATGTTTCAAAATCAGGGTGTTCTTTTTTTCCTTTTGTGAGTTTCCGCTTCGTATTAGCGTTAGCCCAAAGTACCAGTAGTCCGGTGAAGCTGTTAAAAGCTTGCTAGGTTAATAGTGTAGTCAGTTCGAAAAAGAACCAAAGTAACAATTCTACTCAGACGTAGTCGCGGGCAAATGCTAGTATAATCATAAGAATAAATTACAAATAATAAATATTAATACAATAAACAATACTATTAATACAATAATAAAATATTTATAAGCAGTAAGAGGTCTTGTTGGAACATTAACCTCTAAACAGATAAGATTGCTTATGGCAACAACATTACACAATTTAACAATATATGGTGTTTAATATTGATTGACAACAAACTTACATGTTCTTTGAGTATGTCGATATCCATTACAATATATTCCACTAACTGCTTCGGATTACATATGGGAGTGAATGGGTGTCTCCAATAAATAGTTGATGATACATCACAAACTGTAAAAAAATATATAAATAGCACAATAGAGTTAACAATGCACTGTTCTGCACATCAGTACATTTGAATAAACTAAGGATTATGGATCATTTTATTTTTGAATGTGGCTTAGAGAATGGATCTTCAGATCACACATTTTTTAATCATTCCAGGAACAGTTTCTCCCTCTATGATATTCTACCACCTTCTATTTCTCGTTCTATTAACATTATGTGTCTCTTAAGTCTTGTTAAGGATAATCACCTAATTTTAAAATGCTTGTCGAGATTTAGTAAAAAATTAAGCTTTAGATTTTAGTGTAATTCTCTTATTTTATGAAGGTAGTAAATATAATTGAAAAATTCGTTTTAAAATAGTTATAGTTAAATAATCATAAAATAAGCAAATAAATATAAAAAAATAAAAGAAAAACATCCAACAGTTGCCCACAGATAGGATTTTTGATGTATAAAATAAATCAAAGAATAGCAAAAAGATGGTTTGAATCAAGAATATGCAGAATAGAAAAAAAAATGCTCTTGTTATGTTTGTAATGTAACAAAATATTTTGTGTAATTTACATATTCTTTATTTGCCGATAGTCCAGTCTGGACATAAAGACATTTGTTTAATTATTTGATACAATCTCCATGGCTTATGGCTCTATTTTGACATTGGCACTTGACATTGGCGAAATTGTGTGCGCGCATATGTTACCATTTTAAAAGAAGAAGTAAGCAAAATAATTTTAAATTTGTTTAATTGTCAGGCGCAACCTCATTGTTTATGGCTCTAATCACTTGACATTAGCAAAATTGTGTGTGAAAACATGTTGCTATTTTAAAAAGAAGAAAAATTTACAGAATGATAAATATACTATACCTTGTCCAGTGTTCGCATCAATTAAATGAATAGTACTTGTCACTCTTTGCACCAAGCAAATTGGTGATATCGATCCGAGTTGATGAGTAAGTTTTTTGGGAAGGCATACAACACTGTCTTTTGATAATGGTACTATTTCAATGCTGAATGTGAATTTATAATTGTATATATTACTGTGGATGTCATGTGAAATTAGTTTTTTTGAATGTTGGCACTTTATTGGTAGGACAGACTGAATGAAATCAACCATTTTTCTTGCATGATTTTCAGTTGCATAGAAGAAATCCAATCCATCTAAAATTAATCAAATGTATTATTTATGTTTCAAAGTAACTAGTGTTAGTTTAAGATAATTAAAATGCAAATTTCATAATGAATCACCACCAATTTATGATTATTTTTTAAGATCTTTTATACACTTTAAACCAAATTATAGTTGTTCTATCCTTTAGTATGGGTACATTATATTATGTACTATTATATGAACATAATTCAAATGTTTCCAGGTGTAAAATTTCCTAAAAATACATTACATTTAAAAAATAAAATATGGTATTTAGAATGACAATAATGCTGGTTTCTGAGGTACTTCAACTGTAGTTTATCTGTTCAATATCGTTATCAGTTCGATAATTTGTGAAATTGCGTTTCTGAACACACAATTATACGATGTTAGTTTTTTTTTTTTTTATCAAAGGAGGCAAATGAACTGGTGGGTCACGTGATGTTAAGTGATCACCACCGTCCATAGACACTAGCGACATCAGGGAAGTCGCAAGTGCATTGCCAGCCTGTATATGGGAGAGGGGGAGGGGAAGGAAAGGAAAAGAAGGAAAGAGGAAGGGAGGTGGGCCTCTGGCGCTCTCACTGACCGAATGAAACACAACAATGCAAGCACTGTTATTTCACGTCGGTGTTTCTGTGAGAGGGGTGATACTACCCCAGACGAGCCGACCCATTCATGCTGAAACCAGTAATAGCTTCAGCGTGGCTCTACCACCTATCAAGTAAAACTCAACAGGTCATTTGACAGTTTATCTTGTAGAAAACTTTCAGTCATTACTACTGGTAGTTTAACTATCTCAGAAACCGTGCATCAAGCCTTTACAAGTTACATCTAGAATGAGAATAATATGGTATACATATATCATTATAATATGCAGCTTGTAAATATCATAGGTAGGGCCACAGTGAAGCTCTTATTTGTTACAGCATGAATGGGTCGGCTCACCCAGGGTAGTACCACCCTCTTTCAGGAAATCGACGTGAAGTAACAGTGCTTACATTGTTGCGTTTCATTCGGTCAATGAGAGCGCCGGAGACCCATCTACCCTCCCCTCCCCTCTCTTCACCCTTCCCCTCCCCGTTTATCTCCACTCCCTTAAACACAGGCTGGCCATGCACTTGCGACTCCTCTGAGGTTGCTAGTATCTATGGATGGTGGTGATCGCTTAACAACAGGTGACCCGCTGTTTGTTTGCCACCTATATGATATAAATATGTGGCTGACCCCCAAATTATATATATATGTAACAGATACAAAGACCTCATCATCTGTATTTTAATACAGACTTATTAACCATCCAATCTGTGACATAATATTATTTTAAATATTATGTATATTAACATACATTTAAAATATTAACTCTTTTGTCAATTTTGACGTCCTTGCCCAGGAATTTATTTTAACCTCTTTTAGTGTAAGAAAAGTTTTCCATGATTATCATTATATAATAGTATCATTTTATATTATGGGTATATATATAATCTTATTCCATATACACTATTATTTTTCCCAACGGACTATATCAGTTATTGCTATTGGTATGACGGACTTTCACAACATCAGATTTTATACTAATAAAAAAAAAATTAATAAAATATCAGCTTTCACTAATTCCATCTGGTTGATGATTAATTAAATATAACAAAAAAAAAAAAACAAACCATGTTTAGGTTTTATTCCCAGTGTATTTTCATGAGCTTTATGCTTCAAGATAAGTTGCTCTAAATAATAAAAAGTTTTTCGGTTGTTTGCCCGTTGTCTCACTTGAACTAAAGCACGCCAGTAGTCTTGGGCCTCAGAACGATGACAAGCATCACACATCTGATGCTGAATAGTATATTCCACAATGAATGTTTGTTGGAGCACAGCTCCACCCATGACTTCACCTTGGACTGTCAATGTAACCTACAAATAAATACTAATTACATTTTTTTTTTAAATCCCTACATACTGACATCAATTTATTTTATTAGCATATTCCCAAAGATGCACTTCAGAGAAAATAGGAATCTATGATTGAATAACAGATAACATGAAACATGATAATTTTGAAATGTACTTTATTTTTTAATTTAAATATAATATAATTTAAATTTAACATATTTTATGAGTCTTATAAAGTTAAAGGTTGCAAAGTAGAGAGTTGACAAAAATAATATCATAATCACTTTTTAGATCTGTCTGTGTTTTACATTATTTCCTTTATGTTTTGATATTTTTTCACTGTCATTTAAATAAGCGAACTGACTACGTTATTGGCCTTCCTAGGCCTTCACAGCTTCACCGGACTACTAAGGCGAGCGCTTAAGGCACTCAGCCGATTTTGTTTAAGTAACATGCTCAAGGGTGCACGGCACACCTCGGCTTGGGCTGTTACCGGAAATAACCTGATCTGACCTAGCTAAACTATGGTAAGCTATACATGTGTTCATTTTTGAATCATGCAATCTTAATTGCATGATTCAAAAACAACATCTAAATCGGAAAGAAACAAACTAAACTACTCGATTCAGTTTGAATAAGGGAAAAAAGTAAACCCTTCCACAAGTTTGTGTAAAGGTGCATGTCTGAATATCTGTGTGTGTGTATAATCGGTGTGGTGTGTACTGTATCGCGATAGCAGCATCTTTGTGATCACCCGGATAATCTCGAGCAAAGATGCTGCCGAGATGACGCGACGTATGTGCGGGAGTAAAACGTGAGGGCCCTGCCTCGTGACGCACGAGGGAGGGGTCCGCGACGTGCCGGCCACGTGAATTGAAAAGATCGAATTTACTGACTAAAGGAACGGCGCCGGCGCCGGTATCTAAAAATAGAAATAGCGACATTGTTTATCGATATTAGGAGAAGATAGATATAAACACGCGAGTTTACTCTATCTTATATTGAGAAAAATTATTATTATTTCGAGACGGTCGCGCGCGCGAGCCTTTAATGGCAGCCGCGATGGCGGGAAACTTCGCGATAGCACGAATAGGGCCCTGTTTTGGATCGTTTGCTACTTCATCGTACGCGGAGATCTCCGAAATCTCGTGGAAGACTAACAGCTGGGCTGACCAGTCCATACCAGACAATTTGAAGGAGAGGGCGAGGTCGGCCTATGAAGGCTTAGCCGCCTGAGGACGAGGAGCAGGCTGGGGCGCAATCTTGGGGGCCCACGGGGCCTGAGGGGCCCGTGCGGGGCGGAAGGGCGCGCAAGGCGCGGGCGCGGGCGCTACCGGTGCACGAGATGTACTCGGCAAACTCGGAGGTCGGGGACGGGTTGACGCCGCAGGTGCCTTAGACGGCGAGACCTGCCTAGCGTAGCGGGGTTGTTTGTACGAGGGGCGCGGGGACACCCGCGATAATTCGCGGTATGGTATATATACAAAATATATATTTAATGATTGATTTATTTTCTTTTTGTTGTAGGTAGACGTAGGTGGTCAATCAATTCATAGCAGAAGTTCAAAGTAGCGTCCACTATAATATTGAATTATGGATGTCCGCAAAGTAACGCCTTCTTCAATCAACTACCTTATTATAATCTCTATCTACTTAAACAATTATTAACTTTCGAAACTGAATATAGATTAAACAACCATTTACAGCCTATCATTTCAAAGTGTGTGTGTACTTATGTAGATGCATTAGAAGTTATACTTCTTTGACATAGCAAGTTAAAAATGTTTTCAAAATTTTCCCCTTTTTCTATGTTTGTAGAATATATTAACAATAGAAAAGAAGTATTTAATACAATTAAAGTTTTAACACAAAGAAACAAAATGTTGACTATAGCTAACATCATGGTGTTGGTTTTTTGTGATGGTGTGCGTGCGCATCATAAAATTTACTCTCATCATTTAACCCTAAAGAAGTGTAACTTCAACAAAGTAGTTTCTTTACTCCTCAAAAAGGTCTCCACCTATGCCACTTTGACACAATAAAATTAACAAGTTCACTGAACATGAGTAAAGCCTGGGCAAGTATCTTTATAGTATTTAAGTAACAGTATCATTTCTTCACAATGTCATATGTTATCTTTGACTGTTACAAATTCATTCAAAGAGGACAGTACATTATTTACCCTAGTTGGCTATGGATACCTATAATGGATCGGCTTTACTTTGCAGATTTCGGTTTTAGGAGACATAATTACTAGTCATGTCCTCACTGTAAACTATATTAAATATTGAAACACATACCTTAATCCTTTTAGAATGTGGCTCAGTCCAAGCAAAGCCTGCATCAATTAATTTAACTCGGTTTAAGCCCTTCAACCTCTTTAGACAAAGAGCAAGAAGCTCACGGGACTCTAAAGCACAAACAACCCATTCAGCTGGTGGCTGTAAATATCTGTAATATGGAAGATAATACATTTTCTCATATTTATCACAAGGTTAATTTGTTAATTTAACAATATTAATCTATCGTTTAGAATTCAATTGGTTTTATTGTATAGTTATAAAATTGCTACCTTGTACCTACACTACACTGATAGGTCCTGTATATAATATTTCAATCTAAATAGTCATCTAATAAAAAATTATATTTATGTAGTTTTTACCTTTCACATCCTCTACAGAAGAATAGTGTGGCTTGTTTAGGTATGCCATCAGTAATATCCACATGCGCTCTTAGACACGCAACACACATATTAGATGGATTTGATTCTATAGGTACAGCACACTGACAGCATAATCTAAAATAAATACAAATTTAATATATCTTCATTTATGGAAGTTCAAAATGGAAACAATACTATTAAAGCAACAAAAATTAAATTTTAACAGTAGACTAGTATTGTGCAATGGGGACATCCTAGGAAAGGATTTATTTGATATAATAGCAAAGGTGCCCTGCAAGAACAAATAATTATGGGAATTTTCATAATTCTTATTTAACAATTGTATTGCCCGATATCTCAAATTTCGTCCAAACTATGTTATCTCATACAGTAACAAACTAATTATAATAAACAGATGTTCAATTTATTTTATTAAAATTTTTAAGAGAAAAGTGACTACAGTCACTGTAAAAGATTGAGCCAAAAGCAAATTATAGAAAATTGAGTAAAAATAATATGAAAATGGGACATCTTAGAAAAATAAACATACAAAGAATTACATTTTTTTAAATTATAAAATATATATATTATAATATATATTCTTGCATTACTATAAGTTAACCTATAAGATGCACTTACACTCGCGTGTTATTTGATAATGGAGCATTTTCTGGTGAAATATATTCCATTTTGATGAAAAAATTAATTATGAATAATTACAAATTATTAAACCGACCATGTGATACTTTATTAAAACTATGTAACTTTAAAAATTAACTAAAACAGAAAATCCACGATGTCAATTGTCAACTCAAAAGTTGTAAGCGAATTAGTGACGAACGATATTTATCGATGTTGATACTGAACAACGTTATCGAAGTAAGCCGTACGACAAGTTATTTCTTTGCATTTCCTAAGAGAAAAAGAAAAAGGAACAGCTTATGAAAGGCTTTTTTCAAAGCTGGCTTACTCCTGTACCAGCAACGGAATAGACAAAAAACACCTAATAATGTTATTTTTTTTCAGATAGTTTTATTTACTACCAAAAACATCATGATTGTAGACATGGATGTTAATCGTTGATCGATACTTATAAGACGATATTAAAATCAATGTTTTCTAATAGCAAGCATCCCTAAAACGAATCAATGTTGCCAGATGCTTTTCCTGCATTCGCCCTTGCGCATATTGCGCATAAAAGATTACAAACCAAAGTCAAAATATTATTATAGGAATTTAAAATTGGCATTTATATAAAGCAGTAAGTCGATAGTACGTTAAAGATGTAAGAATAAAATGATTGAATATATTTAAAAAAGTTATTTATTGTAGAGTAGAAACTAAAATCAGTTTTTTTTAATATTAATATAATACTAAGTGTATTAATATCCAATGCACTATGACACAACTAATAAACGATATTTAACACGATATTTTACTGAACAAATTCATGGATGTCTCAGATAATTATACATATTTTATTTTAAACTAGCTGACCCGTGCAACTTCGTCTGCACCAAATCAGTTATTATCTGTTTCAATTATAACTTTAAATATGATTTTAATAAGCCCGATTGCAGCGACATCTACTTTCAATCACGTTTTCAATTGGTAATCCGAACTATACAGGGGCTTACTCAAATATATACCCCATTGGTACGTGAAAAACTTTAAAAATAACCCTAAAACCCATTCGCAGCATCACCTACCGGGTCCAATAAAAAAAAACTATTGAATAAACATAAAAACACTCGTATATGTATATAACTTTTAATGCTTTAAAAATATTTCAATTTATCGCCATCTATGGACCTTTTAGCTTTCACTATCTTGACTGATTAGCTCGTTCTTATTATGTAACTAATAATGAAATTCATCTATTATACTATTATTATTTTTTATTTATGTCAAAAAGTAATTAACTAAACATTGTTCATAGTTTAATATGTCTCAGATATTATTTATAGAATAATATATATATGACACGTGCAAATTCGTCTGTACCAAATCAACTATTACAATTATTATTTCAATTGTATTTTTAAACACGATAAATATTAATAAACCCAATTGCAGCGACATCTACCGTTTCCAATGGTGAATCCAAAGAAATATATGTCTAAAACCAATCACATATTAGGTACAGTTTTGCTTAACAACTTTGTCGACGTTTCCTATGTAGTTCATTTTTTCGAATGGTGATGTATTAAGTCCGTAGTTTATTGGTAAAGTGCTCGACTTAATACGAATCGAATAAACGACGGGGCGACGGTTCGAAACCAGACGGTTTTTTTTGTTATTTGTTTTTTAATAGCATAGGGAGATGAAACTTTTAACTAATATGTCTGCTATATATATAGTCACAAAGGAATAATACCAAAATCCAATAAGAATTTCATGAACTTCAATTTTATTTAATTTCGTCCGTTATCCTGGAGAACCCCTTGCGTTTTATAGGACAAAAGTATCCCGGATGTAGCCTTGTAATATCAGTCATCACTGTGTTAAGTTTCGTTAAAATTGGTTCAATACTTTCAGAGTAATACGAGTTTAGATTCTAGACTTTAATCCATTATCCTGGAGAACCCTTTGCGTTTTATGAGACATTAAGTATATTTGATGTAATCTCGTAATATTAGTTATCACTATGTCAAGTTTCGTCAAGGTTGGTTCAGTACTTTCAGAGTGATGCGTGAGCATAGGGACAGACAGACAGACGGACAGACAGACAAAAATTGTAAAAAGATTATTTTTGACTTCTATATCGATAACATAGTCTACCCTGATTAAAATTTTCAAACAATATTTAATGTACAGATTTCGACTTGTTACAGTTTTATTATAGTAAATAGATATTCAGTAAATGCATACGTAAAAACGCTTATGTTGCATATATGTTTGTAACGAAGGTTTTGTTTTCCGTATTGCCTACAAGTCCTGGAATTTACTAGAAGCATTAATGCTGTCTGAAGCAGTTTGTACTAATTAGGGAAGATTTTTATAGGTTGTTTTCATTTTCTGTACCTATTACATATTGTTTAAATTGAAAATTATTACAGTTTCAGCATTTACTACTGTAGCAACAATTTATAATTATTAATAAAATTATCTGCAACTCTATCTATCTATATTTAATATCTTCAAGATAAAAATCTTCCGCTAACTTGAAAGTCAGTAGACAGATAATTTCTTTTACGTAACGGCGCTTTTGTTTCAGGTAACACTATTTAAAATTAATTAAATCATATAACATAATAATTTGAATAAGTAAAAATACTATTGTTATAAAATGTGTATTATCTGCAAATTGACTTTAAAAGTAAATTTATTTGTATTCTATTTCATAAGAACTTATTAATTTATTATGTATTTGGCTGTATGATTTATATTCTGCAGCCTCACAGCAAACGAACAGATCATAATCAATAAAAAGTTTCTTATTCCTTCCCCCCGTTCGTCCTTCACTTCACACTGTCGACTTCTATCGGCACTGGATTGTTACGTAAATTCGTGACTTTTGCACAAATTACTTATTCGATCGAAATATCAAACGAAAATGTTTTCTACCGTCTGCAGAGCTGGCCGTCTGGCCACGAAGGCGGTAGTCAATAATACTTCCGAAAAGTTACCAGTTCTATCTGGAGCCCTTGTGAATAAACGCGATTATGCAGCCAAAGCTTCAGGCAAAGCCCAAGGTAAGGTGGTTGCCGTTATAGGTGCTGTGGTGGATGTCCAGTTTGAAGACAACCTGCCTCCCATCTTAAATGCTCTCGAAGTTCAGAATCGCTCGCCCCGGCTCGTACTGGAGGTTGCCCAACATTTGGGTGAGAACACTGTTCGTACTATTGCTATGGACGGTACCGAGGGTCTAGTACGCGGGCAACCCGTGCATGACTCTGGTTCGCCCATCCGTATCCCTGTTGGGGCGGAGACACTCGGTCGTATCATCAACGTCATCGGTGAGCCAATTGACGAACGTGGCCCTATTCCGACTGATAAGACAGCCGCCATCCACGCTGAAGCACCCGAGTTTGTAGACATGTCAGTACAGCAAGAAATTCTGGTCACAGGTATCAAAGTCGTCGATTTGCTAGCCCCTTACGCTAAGGGTGGCAAGATCGGTCTGTTCGGTGGTGCTGGTGTCGGTAAGACCGTACTTATTATGGAACTGATCAACAACGTCGCCAAAGCTCATGGTGGTTACTCTGTATTTGCTGGAGTAGGTGAACGCACCCGTGAAGGTAATGACTTGTACCATGAAATGATTGAATCGGGTGTCATCTCCCTTAAGGACAAAACCTCTAAAGTAGCTCTTGTTTATGGACAAATGAACGAGCCTCCAGGTGCACGAGCTCGTGTTGCTCTCACTGGCCTTACTGTTGCTGAATATTTCCGTGACCAAGAAGGTCAAGATGTGCTATTGTTCATTGACAATATTTTCCGTTTCACACAGGCGGGTTCTGAGGTGTCCGCCTTGCTTGGTCGTATCCCATCAGCTGTAGGTTACCAACCTACTCTGGCTACTGACATGGGTACTATGCAGGAAAGGATTACCACTACCAAGAAGGGTTCCATCACCTCTGTACAGGCTATCTATGTACCTGCTGATGACTTGACTGATCCAGCTCCAGCTACAACGTTCGCTCACTTGGATGCTACCACAGTGTTGTCTCGTGCTATTGCTGAATTGGGTATTTACCCAGCTGTGGATCCCCTTGACTCAACTTCTCGTATCATGGATCCCAACATTATCGGGGCTGAGCACTACAATGTTGCACGTGGTGTTCAAAAAATTCTGCAGGACTACAAGTCTCTTCAAGATATCATTGCTATTTTGGGTATGGATGAACTGTCTGAGGAAGATAAGCTGACTGTAGCTCGTGCACGCAAGATCCAGAGATTCCTGTCCCAACCTTTCCAAGTAGCTGAAGTTTTCACTGGACATGCTGGTAAGCTTGTGCCACTCGAGGAGACAATCAAAGGATTCTCTAAAATTCTGCAGGGAGAGTATGACCACCTTCCTGAAGTAGCATTTTACATGGTTGGACCAATTGAAGAAGTAGTTGCTAAGGCTGATACTTTAGCAAAGAATGCTTAAATATTTTGACGTAAATGTACCTACCAGCTCTATATAAATATATGTAATGTAATTTATTTATTGCAACTTCCATGTTATTACAGTAGATTTTGTTTGTTAATTATGAAAGAAACATCGTGAGAATTAATGGAATTTCCAAAATAAATGTTTATATAATTATTTGTGCTTTTATTTTAATCATATCGGATTTCAGAAAGGAAAATCACAATGTCAAAATTGATAAAAACTATTTCAGTGTATTAATCTTGGACCATTTCTGATATCATTGCTTGGACCATGTTGCAATACTTAACATCAAATAGATTGTGGCCAAAGATTAATTGATAACAACCCTTGCTATTAAATACTCTCTGGGATGATTCCACCTATTTTATTTTAGATAAGTCCTGCGTAGTCACTGTTTTAGCACAATCTAAACACCACCACATTCTTTACATTATTAATAATTACTTTAATATTCCATTATTTGATTTGAGAGATTTAATTCAGCAATATTAAAAAAAGCTGAAAGATAAAGTTTGATCTTTTCAATGTCTACAGTAATTTCCTTTTTTACAATGTATATAAGAGCAATAGTAATAACAGTCTACTACCTTGCTATTTTTTTACTTAGGAAGTACATAATCCAAAATGTCAACAGATTTCACATATTAGTTCTCTGGTTAATGTATCAAGACATTGCACCTGATGGTAAATACAGTGCACTGCATAATAACTACACCGGTCGCATCTACAAGCCAAGTTACGTAAGACTGTCTTTCATTTCTACAAACCTTCAGCAGCTAGACGATATCGATATACGATACACGAATCTTGACGTGACAAATCAGTCAGCGATGGGTTTATCACAATGTGCACAAAGTTACTACTTCACTGCTAACCCTGCTTAATTACAGGATAAACACCGGCTGGTCATGTATTCTACTCTCATTCCGCTGCCTGTTAGCGCTAGCCCAAAGTTCCACGCAGACGAAAGCTAGTAATAAAATACATTTTTAGAAATGTCTGAACACGCGTCACTACTAAATTACTGCTTTCACGATAATACCTCACTGCAAAAATTATGATTTGTCCTTAGGAAAAATAAAGATATGTTCTTGAGTAACATCTAGTCATGATTTCATTAAAATTGGTTCACTCTTTGAAAAGTTATTGAAATTTTAATAACGACGCGACTTGTATAATACGAGAGAAATGTAGATAAGTGGTCACTATTTCACATTACGTTTCACGCGGACGAATTCACGGGCACAGTATTTTGCAATTTTAATTACAAATTTGCGATGTATCCATCACCTTTATTTACTTCAATTCCTTAACCTTGTCCATTTTTGAGGTTGATTCTGTAGACTTCAAAGGCCACTTACTTCATAATATAAAAAAATGTAATACGGGGTAATACAAGTAGCAGTATTAAAGAAAAAAAATCACATCCGTAATTTTGGATCCATCACAGATTTCAGATCTTCCAATTGAGGCTTTACCCAGTAGTAGAACAATATTATTTTCACCTTTATCAAATTTCACTAATTACATATTCCTAATTTCCCATATTCAGTGAAAAGAACAGGATCACCTCAATTTTTCAGAAACATGTATGTTGTGATATATAAAGAATAAAGATAAAACTACATCATTTTAAGATAAAATTTTATTTATATTTTTTATCGTTTGCCTCCAACTCGTGGTGCAGACTTTTGGCTAACTTTAGCAGCCTTGGTTTTAGGCTGTGCCTTTGCTTTTGGAGCAGGCGCTGTCGCTTTTTTGGACGCCTTGGTAGACTTTTTCTGTTCTTTTGCAGCTCTGGAAAAAAAAGCAAAATGTATGTACTATACAATCTGTCTTAGTAAGGCATACAACATGCATAACACATGTTAGATATATTTTATGTGGTTTTAGCCCAGTCGACTCTATGCTTTTTAGACACATGACACCTATTCTGTCTTGAGATCTTTTATGTAACTCACATCTAGTATTACCATAAGTTACTGATTGAATGAAATGCTAGATTGGATAGTAATGCACTTAATTTATATATTTCCCTGTAGCTTTTCATTTGCCTCTTGACAGTGGATATGTGAAAGTTATAGTGAATAGACCACTTTCAGTCACCATGCAAAGTAGCTTCCAATCCCAATGTCGAATTATACTATACTTAATAATATAAAAATATCACATTCAAATCTTCATTCAGTCTTGGCATTATTATAAAAAAGAAAACTAATATTCAATAGACTAATTGCCTAAAGTATAAATATTACAACATAATTTTATACAGCGTTGCAACTATTTACCTAGTACTATTTACTATTTTAATTCGAAATCTATTAAAAGCTTGCAAGCTTTAACTTAATAGGCATATAACCAAATTTATAGCATTCTAATATAATAATGTAAAATAAATCCAATACAATAAATAATTTGTTTATAAGAGATTCAAATTTATAATTTATGTATTTGGAATTTTAATAGGTGTGTTGTCTGTATTTATTCATAACATACTAATTGACTAAATATTTCAGGTATATGCAGCACTGTCAATTTCATTGTTCAAAATCAGAGCTATGTCACACAATAACTACAACATTTAAGGGGAAAAGAGCTCTGCAAGATATTTGACCATAAAGTTAATACAAGAATCTATTGTTATCACACTCTGAATTACCCTTTGCCCATGTTTCCTACAAAGGATTTTCATTACCTTATTTTCATACTGAAAACATGTGACACTAATATTACTATAATAGTGTTCTTAAGAATAATCTAGATATTTAACTACTTTAAACCAAAAGCAATAATATTTGTAAGTCCTATTTATATAAACAAATTACTTTCATTAACATAATAGAAAAAGTGATCACACAGTGGTAAATATATTCAGTGTACTCACTTAATTGCCTGATCTCTTTGAGCTTTTCGCACTTCAGGTTTCATATTACGTTTGGCCATAATGTCACTGAGAGAAGCTCCAACAATTGCACGTTGAAACTTCTGGGTCCTCCTTGTACGCTTTTTAGCCTGTTCTTCTTCTTGGCCTTTCTTAAACTTACGTCTGAAAAGGTGACATGAAGAATAGTAAAGAAACATTTTTTCAAGATATTACACTTCTGTACTACTATTTGGAAGAGGTAAATATAAAAGAGTTTGGATATAAAAGGTAATCTTTGGAATTACTGATTTGTTTTTATAATATTTTTAATAATAGGAATCTACACTGCTCCTGCACAATACAAATTTATATAGCAGTTAATGTGAATGAAGTAAAGGGAAGTTCTTACTGTTTTCTAAAAATGTTTGCATAATATATTTCTCAATAAAAATAACTATTTCATAAAGAATAGCATTTCCTTCAATAAGTCTATTAGATCTATGCTCATAGCTTCATACTCGGGAATAGAATAAATTGTATTTATGTGTATCAGCTACACTAGTACTATTTAACCAAAAGATTTGGCTCATTAACATTACACAGAATCCATATCTAATGCATATTGAATACTTTTAATCAGCACTTTCTGTATGATGTTTACATTACATTACAACTAATCTAAATTCCTTCTGAATTACTACCTCAAAAATCACAAAAATACAGTACTCTTAGAACATTAATTCTAAAAAAATATATTACAGGAAACTATATGTAATGATATTTATCAAGAAAACACATATGTATATGCATTTATATAGAATAGTTTTAAAAAGCAAAAAGATGGGAGACATATTTACATAAAATTGAAAAGGAATAAACAGATACAAAATCAAACAAGTCAAATATAGTAACATCAACTGGTTCATCATAGGTTGCTTTTCATCTAATGAATAGTTTCTATGTAAATTAAAACCAAAATATTTTTGAATTCTAACATATCTATTTTTAGCAATACTGGTAAGTAATATTATTATATATAATATAATAACATTATTTACTCATATAAACATTATATATACTTTAATTTTGATTAATACATACTGATAAAAATTACTTAAATAAAATGTCTATACACAACACTGACTGCCAATGAAGATGCAAACAGAGACATTGTTCCCTTTACTTCAAATTAGTGAAAATAATTTCAACAGAGTATTAACACTGTGTAAATCCAAACAACATTGCAAACTATATATGTTCATGGCAGAAAAAATATGTAGACATAGTAAATTACTATTTGTCAGATTTACATCACATAAAATTTGTCAAAAAAAGGAGTTACACACCTGTACAGAACGGTCCATGTTACTTTACGAGGATTTCTCCTCATCAGATGTGCAGATTCACATTTAGAATTCAGGAATGTGAAGGTCTGTAACAAACAATATAATACATTCACCATTTTAACATCAACTTAATTTTAGTGTACTTATAATAACATTGCCTATACAAACTGGACAAAGCTAGGAAAGTTGCTTTATTTTCAGTACAAATAATCCTGTTACAATACCATGAGTTTTAAAGATGAAATGCACTATGATAAAATCATTACCTTATACTACAAGAGTTGATGAGTGTGTAAGACCACACAACATTTTTAAGATATTTTGGGATCTACATTCAATATACTATTTTATCTTATGTGTTCTATTATGCTGCAATGGTAATAGTTCAACAACAATCAAATATCATAGTTCTTAGTTACCTACATAGCCTCTAATAATAAATAAGCTATGATCATTATAAGTTTTTGGTGGGATATTGGAATACCATGTAGTGATATTTATACTTTATGCGTAATCTTGTGTTATTTGGCTCTGCATTGTGTAATGCTGGTCGTGCTTCACGTAATATAGTTTGGTTATTGTGCACAAGTGAAGTGGATCTGCAATAATACCACGGAACATGGATTCCGACTTGCCACAAAAATTCCAAGGAAAGTTCTAACAAGACGGTCACTATCTTGTTAGTTAATTGTAATTATATCAAGAAACTTGTAATATCGTTACTCACTTAACCATGGCAGTAATAGTCTACTAGAAGACAAGTTACCAAAAATAAAATAGAAGTCTACACTGAATGTTCACACTCAATGTAAGATTCAAATGAAATTCCTATATGTCCTCCATTACCACTGACTATAAAACTTAAGAAGTATTGTGCAGTACAGGTTATAAAATACGTACCTTACCATCCACCTTAACCATGGTTTTCCCATGGCCAGGATAGATTTTGTAACCGCTGTAAGCGCAAAGACCGATCCTGAAAATTAACCATACATATTATAAAATATTCACTGCACTTTCATCACTATAAAAAATTATATCATATACAGTAATGATCATTTAACAATAACAAGATTTATATTATAAAATACAAACATACTTCATTTTGACTCGACGAAATGAAAAAGATCGTTGTTGTCAAAAACGTCAAAGTCAAACAAAAATCTAATGTCAAAAGTTTGATTGCCAATTGTCTAGAGACACGAAAAAAGTATCGATACTCAATTAATTTCTATTTTTAAGCAATAGTACAGAGGAGGAATGGGGACTTTAATAAGTGTCTTAAAGAATAATTGTTATTTTGTTAATGTTTTTAATTTGTGCTGTTAGAGTTTACTTTTTTTATTATTATATTAAATTTATGTACCAACACCATTTGTTTATTTTTGTATTGTTCTACTGAAGGTTAACTGACGCTAATTCTTGAGTGACACTGGCTTCCTGACATATGCGCATTAGCCCCTATGAAAGCTACTCAAAACTTCCATGAATACGATACTTTTTTTTCGACACGACTCATGAGTAAAGTATCGATACTTTCTGTTCGATCCTTTGTCCCTACAACTGTCAACAGGGGTAACAGGATATAGTAGGGATGTGAGATTAATGGAAAAAATCGACGTTTCTTTTTCAATTTTAATCGATTTATTAAATATCGATTTTAATAAAAATAAATAATCGCTTTCTGCAAAAAAACGATTATTCTTATTATTCATAAATGTACATGTTTTTCATATTCAAATAATAAACCTAAGAGATTCATATTAATAATTTAACAGATTACAAATCAAATCAAAAGTAAAAATCAATGAGAATGCTCTTTTAATCTTTCAGGATAAAGAATAAGGAAACCAAATATCATAATTGATAAAATTTTCAGTAACATTAAACATTTTATTATAATAAGAATAAGGTGATGACCATCCCAACAAAATGACAACGTGTCAGAATGTCTCAAAAACTAAAATATAAATCAATGTTTTCGTTCTACGTGCTGTTTTAAAATTGTCGTACCACTACAATTCTTTCATTATACTTCGAACAGTACACGCATATTGCTATCGTATTTTCCTTTTTCATTATAAAATACTTAAGTACACCGCTTTTAGATGTTTTCCGGTTAGAGGAAAGATTTATAGTTTACTAAAGACTATATTATCTCACTCTTAACTTCTAAGTAGTAGAAGTGTTAGTTCACATTGAATTTTTTTCATGCGTCGCATAAATGGCGCTGTTCATGAAAATCGATTTAAACGAGTAATTTATATAATCGATTTATTATAAATCGAGTAATATTGATATAAAAATTGGTTATAAAAAATGAATTATTAATAAATAATAATCGATTTAAATAAAAAACATTTATTTTTTACATCCCAGCTTTACACTACACTGTTTACACGGTAGGATAATGAAAGTTTATGATAAAAAAACGTGCAATACGTATGTACGTACGTATACGTGCAGTGTATATGTAATACTATTAAATTAGGTAAACGTAGGCATATTTTAAAAACTTGGTAACTAAATAGAACAACTAGATTAATTATAAGCATTGAGGATAAAATATATACATTTTATTTATTATCTTCTATTTATTATTAGAGATTACAGCAGAACACCCGATTTGGCCTCCCACGGCAGTGGCTCAAGCCTAGGTTCGATCCCTCGATAGGGAGCCCTTGAGTGCGTTGCTTGCGCGATACGGTGAGACACAAATATACATCACTGCTACAACACTAAACGATCACCCCCACACACGTGCACGCCTACACGCTTACACATGAAAGTGGAAGGGTTTACTTTTTTCCCTCATCGAACTGAAAAACTCTTAATTTTCCGATAATAAATATATGGAGGAGTTGTTGAGGCGTGTATGCTTGGTACACATATACGTTTCAACAACTCATACATATATGAATAGTTAGCTAGGTTAGCAACAGCCAAGCCGAGGTGTGCCGTGCACCCTTGAGCTGGTTGCCAAAATAAAATCGGCTGAGTGCCTTAAGCGCTCGCCTTAGTAGTCCGGTGAAGCTGTTAAGACCTTGCTGGGTGAATAGCGTAGACATTTCGAAAAAAAAAATTACAGCAGAATACATGTTAATACAATTTTTATTTTTTGAAAAATGTCTGTTAGGAAAATTGAGCATTTATGTAAAAAAGAGTTCTATCCAGAGTAACAAATTTATACAGATATTCACCTTATAAGCTCCTTCTTTAGTCGCCAACTTCATTTCTTTATAATATTAATAGTAAAACCTAAAGTGATGAAGTACAGTTTTACACCACACAGTTTTTGTAATGAAGTAATATTATAATTATATTCCCTAAATTCATTTCGGTGCATTTAAAGCACAGAATAATATTACTCCTAGCGGAGATTTAAAATAGCCTCATTCATATTTTCCATCACTACGCAAAATAAACTTAAATATTGCCATCCGTAAAAAATAAGTTTGTTATCTGCTTTACAAATTTAATTAATTGTTTTTGATCAAATTGATATAATTCAAAACAAAATATTTTGATAGTGACAGTTTTTATTAATATGATACTTTTATAATATTTCGTTTAAGATGAAACGGTTTCATTTATTGAAACGTATACTTATTTATATTGTCTTTGCCTGCATATTTATCATTGTAAAAAAATAAATTATAACCTAAAAAATTATAAGATTTTACTTCCCGACTCATGATAAATAATTAGAACAAAGAATATATACACAATTTGTACTTCTTATTGTATGTGCCATAGTTATTCAATGATTTGCCCAGATTTTTTAGAATTTCAGGTAACAAAACAGCTGATTGGTACTTTTTTTTTACAAATTATAATAAACTAAATAAATATTTTTTGTACTTTAGGATATCCTGAAAAAGATGCGTTTACTTGATGATAAAATAGTTTACGCACTCAACACATCAATACCAACAGAATCATTTAGAAGCAAAGTCAATGCGACAGCTGCATGTGAAGATTTATATTCGCAGATCCAGAGGGGACATTCTGAGAGAGAAAATGTGATTAAAAATTGTATTTTAGCTACTGCCGAACTGGTAAAGAAGTTAAAAACTGAAAAAGATAATAAACCAGATGATTATTATATATTAAAAAACTTAAAGGCTGAACAAAAAAAGGTAGTATACAAGTTATTATCTAAATGCTTATTTTTAAAGGTATACGTGCTCATATTACGTTTCGTAATATGGGTCTTAACTTGTACTTAGAAATAAATGTTAGAGTTACCACATCTACACAAATAAGTGATATATATTAAATTCTTTCCTATAGTATTTTTAGTAAATTATTGCCGACATATTATATACCTTAGTGTATTTTTATTTATTATTGGAAATAAAATTTTTATACTTAGGTCACTTTATACAAGTAAACCTTAATGATATGTTTCATATGTTTATGGGTTGTATACCTTATACAGTGTGAGCGCTAAGGTAGTTATATGGTGGGTTAAAATCCCATATATGTTGCTGATAGTATTTGATTTTTTTGTTATTTGTTATTGTATTTGTATTTGTATATTTGATAGTCGGCAGGTTAGTATTTATATATGTATCATATACATTACATGCTACTGTATGTCGTTTGTTTCGTTTTTAAAGAGCATTTCTGTAATTGTACATAAATTCACAATTTTATAATTCTTTATTACAATTTAAAAAAAAGCATGTGAAGCTGCGGTTACAACTAGTATTATAATATATATAATAATATTATATTTTTATCAAATAGTTATTCTATTTGCACAAAGTATTTCTATCATAAAAACTGTAATGTGTAGTACAAATCTCAGCTAGGGTTTGTTTGTAGACTCATATCAGTACAGAGTCTTGGATATCTTGGTAATCATACAAAAGAAGTTACATTAATTGGAAACTATACATGCTAACAATCTACTCTGGCAAGTACTGTAAATAATTTTTCTGTTAATTAAGAAACAAACATCATGTCTAGTTTATTGTATTTGGTCATCTCTCATCACAAAGTTATGAAGACTTTTTGACCAGATTAACACAGGTTAATATTAAGATGAATGTATTATATCTTTACTGCTGCTTGCTGGATATGCAGTTGTAAAAAGTAAACACAAGACCTCTCTTTTTTTGAGTAGTATAGTCCACCAATGCTATATCAGAGGGTCACAAAACCTACTACACCTATTACACAGTATAAATGTAAGAAAGTATGGAAACTAATACACATTCAAATACTGCACACGCACACAAATATGCACATAGATGAGAAATTTTAAAAGTTACTTTATGGACAGTACAGTGAAAATCGCTTAGAGATTTCGTCAATGTGCATGTTTGTGTGAGTATGCCGCTACAAGCTTTTTTAGGTAGTTTCCATATTGTCTCTTATATTTATACTATGCCTATTATGTTAACAGATTTAGGTTGCAGTCGTACTGTATTTTTAATATAGATCAATGTTAAGAAAAACCATATAACAGGTGTGAATAATACTAATAATTGTTGGTGTGGGTTTGAGTCAATTTGCAGAAGTGGGCATACACATTCCTGTGTCATACAAATTCTTTCAATTGCAGTTTCCTCCTTTTGAATAACAAAGTGACCTACAATATATTAGATATGAATAATGATTTTCAGTTACATTTTATTGTTCAGAAACAATTATAGTATAAATCTTTTCTCATATATGAATGGGATTTACATCTTTATCATATACACAGTCTCATAGTAGTTTTATATTTATTCATTTTATAGATATTACTTCTCAATAATCTGATTTTGGTTAAAATTTAAATGGTTATTTACTAGTTGAGATATTGTGATTTTAAAAGAAAGAAAATTTAAAATATTATATACTTGTTATAAACAAGGTCACTTTGAAACTGAAATAGCTTTTTTAATATCATAACAGGCAAACAAACAGATGGGTCACCTGATTTTAAGTGATCACCACCATCTATAGACACCTGCAATGCCAAGGGAGTCGCAAGTACGTTGCCATCCTGGTGTGGGGTGGGGAGAGGAAGGGAAGGGGAGGTGGTACTTTGGCACTCTTATTGACCGAACGAAACACAACAATGCAAGCACTGTTACTTCACATCGTTTTTCTGTGAGAGTGTAAAGTGTTCTGTGTTCCTCAAACAAGCAGACCCATTCATGCTGAAACCAGTAATAGCTTCATTGTGGCTCTACCACCTATGACAATCACGTTATAGTGTTTCTACATTCGGACTTAAACTTTGTTATTATTCCAGTTACGTTTACTACAAACAGAGTTAAGTGTTGAAGAAGTTATTAAAGAGAAGACTACAAAGTTGTTTACGGAAAAATGTAGGAGTTATTACAAGCCCCAAGATTTATGAAGACTGAAGGCATTTGCTTATCATTTGTATCCGAGTTAGTGTACATACATAATAAAATAGGTGTTAGTACATATCAATTTCTTTTATAATTCATTCATAGTTCCTTATTCCGGTAACTATCTATCGAAAGAAAACAAATTTATTTAAATTATGTAATAAATATATTTATAGTATAACAATCTACTGAGATACTAGTTTTACAATTGTAAAAAGTATTAGTCATGTCTGATTCATTTCATAAAGGTTTGTTATTTTTCTTTGTGCTCCTCTTGGTACTTCTTGTGCCAGTCTAGATTCATTTGGTGAACAGATTCACCCCTTTTTGCTGCAGCTTTCCCGGCCAATATTGCTCCAAAACTAGCTAGAGCCGTGAGAAGCATAAGTACATTAGCTATCTTGATTCTAGCTTCGCTACGGGATCTTTCAATTATTTCAGCACTGTAAAATGTGACAATTAAATTACTGAAACATATATGCATAACATGACATTCAGTAATGTAAACTTATTTTATAATTATTGTAGTATATAGGTAATGGTTTTAAGAGGTTCACCAATTAAATTTATATTTACAATAATAATTTAAAATATTGGGATATTTGTGATAAAACGAATTTTTAGAAAATATGAAAAAATACATACGAAACGAAATCTGGAATTTCTTCTTTGGTTTTGTATTTCTTTGTCCACACAAGGATTCTTTTCTGAAATTCCGAAGGTCTAAATCTTTGTGACATGCTGCCAATAGGAGGTGGAGGTGACCCTGAGGATGACGCTGTACACATAAATCTCCAACATTTATTAAGTGAACGCAGGTTATTCATTTTTACAATTTTTTTTCTACTATTAGATGTGAGACGATACGAACTAATGAGAACTTTGAGTAATTCTCCGGAGACGTAGATACATACGCAATTACCGCGTAAAAATGTATGAACCAAAGAGTTGGTATGAACTTTGTGGTATGAAGTGAACTACTCAGTGTGAACTGTGAAGTGAACCAAAAAAGTACTTGACACTTGTATTTCTATGTCACAGAGTATATTATATAATAGTGATTAGGACTTAATAAAATATCGATATTTTAAAATATTAATGATCTAATGTATTTACTAATACTTATGTAACTACTAATACTTTTTTCCACTTTCAATTGTAAGACGACTCATTTTAGAATTTATATCTTTTACACACATGTTTTTTTCACACTCTTTATCCATTCTTTTTTCGGTCTTCCTCTACTCCTGTTCAACTTCCTTTATACACCTTCCCTTTGAGGTTCAAGACCATTCATGGATTGGAAGATACTCCAGACATCTTTCGCCGTTTCTACATCCTACATTTATTCTATTCCTCATATCACTGTCTACGCTGGCGTTTTGAATTTGAATCAACGAACCGGACTTTAAAGCAGGCTAGTAATGGTAATCTTAATAGTCAAACATCTGAGCATATAGAGTAACGATTATTTTCAAAAATCTTTCTGCAAAATAGTAGTATAAAATACATAATTATCTTATTTATATAAAACAATAAAGTTGACAACTAAGAACAATATGAATTAATAATGTTTGTACATGTAGCCCTTAGAAGTGTAATATAACATTTTAAAATATTTATAGTGTAAATTGTCCAACAAAAATAGTGGATTAAAAACTGTGTATATATTAGTTAAGTTAAATTGTGTATTCTTAATAAAGTTGTTAAATCGATTTTTTTTATCGATATATCAAATTCAAATATTGTTATTTTATTAATGATCCTCAACCTTTCTTCTTTTCTTTCTCTTCTTTCGTCAATAAAAGAACTACCTAACACTGAACGAATTTTTCAAATCGGACCAGTACTTCCTGTGGTTAGTACGTTCAACAAAACAAATAAACCCTTAGGCTTTATAATTGTTACGAATATAATATTGAGGTGGTCGTAAATCACCTCTATCCGTAATATTTGTATAATGTATTTTAATTACAAGTTCTTATAGTATTATTATTGCGAATATAATGTATTGATATAACCACTCAAACTATTTTGCGATCTTATTAGACTCTGTCGTGTCAATATTCCGAATTAACTCTATCGTTCAGAGTCTACTCGGTGACCGTTCCGATCAGAGTCTATGATGTTACTGTTTTTGAACAAGTTCATGTCCCTTATTTAAGGGTCTCGCAGCTGTAATGGGCCGATACGCACTCTCTATGCGTGTGGCTCGCTTAAAGTCGAAATTAGCTCGACCGAGACCCCTAGGATGCGCACGTTTGAGAAATAAGGCACATGGATTCGTTCTTTTGTCATTATTTCTCTAGAACGTGGCATTGACATAGATTTAGTACATCTTGCACAATTTAAAACAATACTTATCCTTAATAAATTATAAATCTATTCGTTCCTTATTGTCCATATAACTTATTGCTAACACTGTTTCTACAAACTAAAACAATATGTACTGCAACTAAAGGGTAATAAATCTACGCGCTTTCACATCCTATTCCTATTCACTATTTAAAACTATTCAATGTCACTAAGGCTGAGTTGCACATGCTCGCTGTCCATAACAATAATCATCATCATCATTACCCTTATCCCACCTAAGTAGGTTCGGCACAACATGTTTTCTTTTTCCACTCTCTCCTATCAAATGTCATCTCAGTATTCACACCTTTTACGCACATATCAATTTTCACACAATCCATCCACACCTTTTTCGGTCTTCCTCTACTCGTATATCCATCCACTATCATACTCAACACTTTTCTAGTCACATGGTTTTCATCTCTTCTCATGACATGCCCATACCATGCTAACCTATTACTTCTCAACTTCTCTGTCACCGGTGTTATTTTCAAACTTCCTCTGATATACTCATTCTTAATCTTATCCATTCTAGTCACACCACACATCCACCTTAACATTTGCATCTCTGCCACATGTAATTTCCTCTCATCCATTTCTTTCGTAGCCCAGAACTCAGATGCATACAGCATGACCGGTCTTATCATGGTTTTATAAACTTTCCCCTTGAGTTTCAAAGGCATTCGTGGGTCACAAGCTACCCCAGACACATTTCGCCATTTCATCCATCCTGCATTTATCCTGTTCCTCACATCCTTATCAATGCCACCGTCGTTTTGTATCATTGGACCGAGATACCGAAAATTGGAGCAAGCTTGTAAGGATACACCATTTAAGGCTATAGGAGAAAAACTAGATGTACCACCAAAGTCGCAAAACAAGTATTCAGTTTTTGTTCTACTAATTTTTAAACCGACATTGTCCAGGTTTTCTCGCCATTTTTCCAGCCTGCTCTGGACATTGTTAGCGTCCTCTCTGATAAGAACAATGTCGTCAGCAAACAGCATACACCAAGGTGTATTCTCCTGTATGTCTGATGTTAATGCATCCATAACAAGAAGAAATAAATAAGGGCTTAAAGCTGAACCCTGGTGTAAACCTACTGCCACATTGAAATCATCGGTAACTCCAGCTTCGGACCTAACTTGTGTTTTCGCTTGACCGTACATACCACGAATAAGTTGTAGGTACTTCCCAGGCACTCTTTTCTTTTTCAAGGCCCACCACAAAACATCTCGAGGTACTCGATCATATGCCTTTTCCAGATCAACAAATAATTTTCAATAACAATAATATTAGTATAAATTTTTTAATGAGCGCGTATAATTGATTGTGGTTGTAATAGCCAAAATTGATTCAATGAGTGTAATAATAAAACTTGGAGTGCGCCAATTAGATATTTGACTCTATAATATGGGATTTATAGTTTAAGAGATATTTCAATTGTTTTAATTATATATTCGATATACTATAATATTGATCTCTTGTTATTATGTTAAAAGATTAAAAAAATATTTGAAGTTAGGCTTAAAGGATGAGTTTCCAGTTTTTCAGTTGCTAGAAATAAGACCGTCTGTGATTTTATAAACCTACAAAAATTTTAATCGATGGTGGATTGATTAGTAAATCTGGTATTTTCTTCTTTATTTTTTACATACTTGCATCTATATACGGTGAGTAATCCTTTAGCTTTCTCTTTAAATGTTTTATATTAATTGAGTTAACTATTATTATTTTAGATATTTTCTCCCTGCTCAACTTTCCGTATTGTGTTGCACAAACGTTTATTTGAAAAAGTAATAATATTTTACATTTTATATACATTATCTTCGAATTGAGCTCAATTCTGTACCGATTTCTTTATATGGTGTCAAATTTAAGTTTATGATAACGTTAAATAATTTGCCGAAAGCTACAAGTCTTACAGCTGATAAAACACATATGATTGTATGTGTCACTTTTTGATGAGGCATACCAGTAAGTTCAATCTTTGCTGTTATTATAAAATGAAAAAGATTTACAAATATATTACTGGCAAGCACCATATTGCAAGCAGGCACCATAAATTCATTTTACATTTTTGTTAGCATAGAAGAAGCATTCGATATATATTAGATATTTTTATTTTAAGATGTCTGGCGCTCATAAACATCGTTATAAGAATGCGGGTCTCAGTGCAGACGAACTCCGCCGACGACGAGAAGAAGAGGGCGTACAATTAAGGAAACAAAAGCGAGAGCAACAGCTTTTTAAAAGGAGAAATGTTAATATTCCTTCTCCAAATACTCCTGATATTGCACTTCAGGTTGGTACAAAAAAAGATTATAAACATAAAAGCCTTTTCTATCTATTCATTATATCCATACACATATGTTAAATTGAGCTATCTATTGTTTGCGTGGCATATCTCAAAAAGTTTTGTTGATACAATTTGGACAAGGAGTTTTTATATTTTGGTATAGGTGGGTCTCTGGCGCTCTCACTGACCAAAACAATGCACTGTTACTTCATGTCGGTTTTCTGTGAGAAGTTGGTACTTCTTTTTAATAGGAGGCAAACGAGCAGGTCACCTGATGTTAAGTGATCACCACTGCCCATAGACACTAGCAACACCAACGGAGTCTTGAGTGTGTTGTGAGCCTGTGTTTGGGGGCGGGAAGTGGAATGGAGAAAGGGAGGGGAGGTGGTTCTATGGAACTCTCACTGACCGAATGAAATGCAACATTGCAAGCACTGTTACTTCACATCGGTTTTCTGTGAGAGGGTGGTGCTACCCTGTGCGAGCCGACCTGTTCATGTTAAAACCAGTAATAACTTCAGTTTGATCATTTTTACTCTGGTTATTATAGTAATCTAATTAAAATAATAACTAAAATTGATTTAAAATTTTAGGAGGACATTAATATTTCATCATCAGATGACATCACTCCTGATATGGTTACAGCACTTTGTAGTGATAATCCTGATGAACAAGTAATGGCCACACAGAAATTTAGGAAACTACTTAGTCAAGAACCCAACCCACGTATTGATGAAGTAATACAAACAGGGATAGTTCCTAAATTTGTGGAGTTTCTTAGTAACCATATGAATCCAACATTGCAGGTGGGTACATTACAAAATTATAAGTCATATGTAGTTTATTATAACATACCAAAAGCCCTATTTGTATAATAAAGTTAACAGAATTTATATATAATAAGACTGTGATTGAATAGAATGAAGAAGAATAACTATAATGAATAAACATCAAAAGAGTTTCAGATTATTTTGGATTATATTGTGTAAAAAACAATCATATATGCATTTTTATATGGGGACATCTTCTATAAGATCCTCACCTCACATCAGGTAGTGGGATTGAGATATACTAATAACACCTCACTGGTGTCTATCCACATATTTTTGCTAAGGGATGGGAAATATTTGCTTATTATTTTCGACTAGGCAGGTGTTAGCTTCTGATAAGGGACTCTGTCTTGGGATCTCAGAGGTCGAAAAGTTGTAGATACACCTTCCGAGGCACTGGTGAGAAGTACACTGAAATTAGCATTAATTGTTGCATAACCATTGCTACTGCAATGGAGATATGTTTATGGCTATCATTCGCAGCCACACTGGTGGCCGTCTACCCAATGACTCTCCTACGATTCATTGGCCATGAGAAGGGAGCTGAGTGGTGTAACCCCTCTCTGCTACCTTTATGTGAGTGTTTGTTACTCGCAGTCTGAAGTGACTGAGTTCTACTCATTCTTACTTTACATCTTGGAATTGATGGTAGAACTCTATTATTCCGATATATGGTCACAGTATATTGAGACCTAGTTTACTGTACATTATTTACCACATAGATACAATGGTGCCATTCCGATGCAATCTTCTAAGTTATGCAACACAGGTAACTCTCGAGACAGCTCTGTTTTGAGAGCACCTGTGTCAGCTAGAAGGTTAGGGTCCCATACCACCTGTTTTTTTTTTATCGAAGCACGACATAGTGACTGCGCTATGCCTGATGTTAAGCATAGTACAATCTAAAAACATCGGCAACCACTGAGAGACAGATTATCCATCGCCGGTCGCCGCTGTCATGCCATCCATAATGACGAAAGTGACCCGGTACTGGATATGCACAGGCTGATCCCGAAACGCGACGCGCAAAAGCGAGTCACTATGACGGGCTTTTTTGGCCATATGCATGGTGGTTGCGACCCAGTCGGGCTGTAAAACCCTACAACCCCGCTTTCACCATTGCCTCGTTCGTTATTCAGCAGGGTGCAGGTGAGGTTGGCTTGGGTGTCTCAAGTCTTAAGATGTTACTCGACACCCCTTACACCCAAAAATGTATCTATGTATTCCAACCCGCCATGATCTGGATATGCTAGGGTATTGACCATTGCACCTCCATTCGCCTATGTAAGGAGCTTGCTTTTAGATCTCCATGGCGGAAGGGGTAAATAGGAAACCACTTTGATGAGAGTATAAAACCTATGCACTGCTCCGCCGCCCGTTATTCTCAGCGGATTATGTTGAGCGGTGATGTTACCCACATAGGCGACCCCTAAAGGACCATGAGATGCATGATCCCCATGTATAGAATTCAGCTCCCTGAATTACTTTCTACAAAATTTTATATTGACTTTCAGGAAAATTTTTCATAATATTTAATTTTTATAAAACAAACGTATAATTTTACACTTATTATTAAACTAGTTGACCCCTACAACTTCCCCTGCACCAAATCCGTTATCACTCCTTTCAATTATATTTTAAAACGTAAAAACTTATAATAAATACATATAATATAAAAATAAAATTGAATTTTCCAGATATTTATTAAGCTATTTACTTAAAAGTAAGATCGATTTATCTCGACAACTCAAACATATATGAATAGTTAGCTAGGTTAGCTAAGATAGGTCGCGATTTTGCATGCAATGGGAAACAGCCAAGCCGAGGTGTGCCGTGCACCCTTGAGCTGGTTGCCAATATAAAATCGGCTGAGTGCCTTAAGCGCTCGCCTTAGTAGTCCGGTGAAGCTGTTAAGACCTTGCTAGGTCAATAGCGTAGTTAGTTCGAGAAAAAAAAAAAGATCGATTTATCGCTATTCGCTGGATAAATTCATGCTTTAATAACGTTTAAAAGTTATTGAAAAAATATCTTAAAATTATATATAAATAAAAAATTTAATATTTAAAGGCTTGGTGCACATTAAAAAACACAACGTTAATCGGCTTCCAGGTCCCTGAATCCCGATTGGAAGGCCATAAAGGAAGTATTACAGAATCAGCTTTTCTAAAATTCTAGTTCTTCCAACGTTGCTGGCTCATGTACTAAGCTGTTGCAAAAAAGTTTAGTTACATTAACTACAATTGTTTGTCTCTTGTTATTCTGGACAATTCCTTGCGTTTTATTCAACTGATTGATAATTTCGCATAGAAACGTCAGTTGGTTGTACCGCAATCTTACTGTAGATGGGTTTTGGCGCACCGACGGAAACGTTGGTTCGAATCACACTGGTTGCCCTTTTATTTTTTTTAAAGAAGCATAGGGTGATTAAAGAAGCATAGGGAGATGAAATATAGCTTAAATTTTTATCTAATGTTACTGCTATATACAGCGCAAAGAAAATATACCAAAATCCAAAGAATTTCATTAACTACAAATTTTTATCTTTCATCCGTTATCCTGGAGAACCCCTTGCGTTTTATGGGACAAAAAGTATCCTGGATGTAGGCTTGTAATATTTATTAGTTATCA
>JACEII010000010.1:5494166-5526108 GCA_014332785.1 Antheraea mylitta
CGGGTTTTAATTCTAGTCTTTAATCCGTTATCCTGGAGAACCCCTTGGGTCTTAATGGACAAAAAGTATCTTAGATGTAATCTCTTAATATCAGTTATCATTGTGTCAAGTTTCGTCAAAATTGGTTCAGTGCTTTCAGAGTAATACTTGTTCACAGGGACAGACAGACAAAAATTGTAAATAGATTATTTTTGGCTTCGATATCTATAACAAAGTCTACCCCAATTAAAATTTTCAAAAAATATTTAATGTACAGATTTGGCCTTGTTATAGTTTTATTATAGTATAAATAATTTTGTGTCTTAGTTTGAAGCATTCATCAATAAATGTTTATGTTTAGTTTGAAGCTGCATGGGCATTGACAAACATAGCATCAGGATCTTCAGAACAGACACGGGTCGTGGTAGAGTGTGGAGCGGTCGGTGTTCTAGTGGCATTGGTGGCGGGTGGTGCTAGCGACAATGTACGTGAGCAGGCTGTCTGGGCGTTAGGCAATATTGCTGGTGACTCGCCTCAGTGCCGTGACACAGTTCTCGCTGCTGGTGTACTTCCACCTTTACTAGAGTTTGTATTTTTTTTTTATTATGTTGAATTTTTACTCATATATGCTTTAACCCATCGCTCGCGATTAGACTATAACTCTGATTGTACTCATTCAGTAACTGAACAGATTGTTGTTGCTTGTTGGCATTGCATACTTAATAATATGGTTAGAAAATGTTTAAATTAATCTTAATATGCAATCATCCATGCCACACATATACATACATTTCATGTATATAGAAGCTTCACCTATGTAAAATTCCAATTTTTTCGTCACAGTTTAATTACAGTTTTACAAAACCATTGTTCTATTCTTATCCATTATATTTTTGTGTTATAAAATAAATGGGTAGCTATTTTTTCCTTGCTATTTTAAATAAGACATATTTTATGCAAGTGTGAACTGTTAATTTAATTTATAGGGTGCAGTCATCTTTATTTTAGCACAAATTAAAGAATAATTATATAGATGATCTGTGACATCCAGAATTCACTAAATGAGATTTGAAGGTACTTTTTCTATCTAGATTGATCCAAACAACTAAGAGCCTAATAAATATTACTTTCAGTATTTTGAATAAATACACAAGATTGTCAATGACTAAGAATGCTGTTTGGACATTGTCAAACTTATGTAGAGGCAAGAATCCTCCAACCAATTTTGAAGCTGTCGCACCAGGCAAGTTACTTACTTATAGGTACAAGTAACCAGTGTAACATGAAAGATCTAACTTAAAAATATTTGTTTGTAATTATGATATCGATCTATAATGTATTTATGTTCTTAGGTATACCAGTTTTAGCACGGCTTTTACATCATACCGATGCTGAAGTTCTAAGTGATGCGTGCTGGGCACTTTCCTATTTGTCCGATGGGCCGAATGAAAAAATTCAAGCTGTAATCGATGCCGGAGTTTGCAGGAGGCTTGTGGAATTACTTATGTAAGTGAATTGCTTCTATCAATTTAATCATATTAATTTTCTATCCATATAATAAAAATGTAAATCTAATGTGTCTGTACTTTATCGATTTTCGTGAAGAAAATTCTTGCAGGTGTCTTGAACTAATTATTAGAATACATTTCAATAATTCTTAGAAATGCTTGTATGTCTATCTGTCTGTCCGTTTGTATGAACACTCATCACTGCTAGAGTACTGGGTACTGGTGAGAAATAATAAAGCCTATCCTCGAGTGTAATTTAGTCTTTGTTTCATTAAAATCAGTCCACTCTATCAAAAGTTATTGTATTTTGAATGACGACTCCAGTTAAGTATGAGAGACTTGTAGTAATTTATACAAATATTATAAAGATGGAGGATTTGTTTGGTTCAACGCAGTAATCTCAGGTACCATTAGGGTCTGATTTAAAGAATTCTCTTGGTATGTGATAGCTAATTTATCGAATAAGGCTATAGGCTATATATATCATCACACTAAGACCAATAGAAGTGGAGCATCAATGAATGTTTCAAAATCGGGGTTTTTTATTCCGTTTGAGAGCTCACCCTGCGTGTTAGCGTTAGCCCAACTTAACTATTCCACGCAGATGAAGTCGCGGACAGAAGCTAGTTGTAGAATAATAACATAAGAGTTTTTTTTATATTAACTCATTGTCCTTTGTGGAAAATTTCACATTTCTGCCAGTGTCATGTACATTAAGAACAACTCCAATGATAATACAACAACAAAAGATTTGAAGTTGATTTCAACCACCACCATTTATGTCTAACATACAAGAAAGCGACAATACACTATTAGAATAAGTAAATTCCTAAACAACTAAGTTAGTAAATATGTACCTTATACGTATAAATATAAATCTAGTACAGGTAACTATATTACAATAATTAATTACAGCTTAATTTTATATATGTTAATATGTATGCACATAAGGGTAATAAAAGGAGTGCAGGAGAGGGAGAGGAGGAATTGCATTTGGGTGGGACGGGATACCCCCTTGAGGGGGGGAGTATGTCATATAGCGACACGTGCCGATTTGGACAATTAAAGAAAATATGGTCCGAATATCTTTCATCCAAACCAAATTCACACAGCGAGTGATCCTGGACTCTAATTTTTGCCAGCTGGACAAGCGTGCAGACATGGTTCAAACGACTACGACAGATGACCGATATCATATTCTTTACTTGTCTAAGTTCCGAAAATATAATGATATTTTATGTGACAGGCATAATAAGTCTACGGTCGTGTCTGCGGCATTACGGGCTGTTGGTAATATAGTTACTGGGAATGACGCACAGACACAAGCAGTGCTAAACTGTAATCCGCTACCGAATCTACGGAACCTGTTGAGATCTACAACCGAGACGCTTCGAAAAGAGGCTTGTTGGACGTTATCTAATATTACAGCTGGAAATGCTGCACAAATTCAGGTATTTGTAATTAGAAAAAAAACATGTTATGACAAATATAGTATTAATTCTTATTGAATGAAATACTTGAAGAACGTATTTAAAGTTAATCAAGCTTGTGGTCTACAAAAAAAAATTTAGTAGATATTACATATTTAAAATTACGTGCAAGAAAAAAATGTTCGTAAATTGTTTGTTATTATTATGGCGCCACATTAGTACATTGTGCCAAAGCCAACCTCTAGGGTGGGTTGATAGCTTTGTGACGTACCGTCTAGTGCAAGTGCTGACCGGGCACGGCTTCGGCTGGTACTTGCACCGGATAGCGGGCAGCGAACCCACCGCCGTATGCCACGAGTGCGGCGCCAAGACGGACACCACACACTACACTCTCTTTGAGTCGCGATCTCTTGCTACTGGGTATGGTTTCAGCCATGCTCGGCAGCGAGGACGTGTGGACTACTGTAGCCTACTTCTGCGAGGTCGTCATTTCGCAGGAGGAGGCAGCGGAGAGGGCCCTGGAGGTAGATCCGCGAAGTGGCCCTCTTCGCCAAAGAATAGCATTGGAAAGGGTGAGGCGTAATGCCCGTCTGCTCCCGATACCGTAGCCGAACCGAGGGTATGGGGCGAGGGGCTCCATTTCCTCATTGCACGGATGAGACTAACGAGAGAAGGATACTGGTCGTATACTCAGTAGTCTCTCTACAGTAGGGCGTTTTACAGGTCAGACTGCAGGGTCGATCCCTGGCTGCCCGTACAATGCGGCGGACGATACAGCACGGGGTTTTAGTCCGTGCGAGTCGGACATAACCCACTCTTTCCCCCGAGAGGGTGGCGTATCCGTAACATTTCGACACGTAAATAAAAAAAAGAAGAAAAATAAGAGAGTTTTGAAATAAGAATATCAACAACATACAACTACAAACCCTAACAATTACAATATAAGATAAAAAAAATATAAAATAGACTGAACATATACGATTAGCTGATAGTTAATCCATAAGTTAAATAAATTTCAGAACCAGATTTAGTACTTTTACAAACTTCATTCTTTATGAATTTCGACTGTACGTGTTTACGTCACTGAACTCCTCCTAAACGGCCGGACCGATTTTGATGAAATTTTTTTATGGATTGTTCAGGTGGATCCGATAACGGTTTAGATTCACAATTGGACCCGGTAGGAGGCGCTGCGGTTGGCTTTCAGTTTTTTTTTTATCATCAAAGCAGGACAACGTTTGCTGGGACCGTTAGTAAATTGTATATAATATTTTGGTATTGTAATACTGAGTTCAAGTAACTACATTTTAGAAATTCTTGTACCTATATCCATATAATGAACTAATATTGTTTAACGTGATAACGTCTTATAAATCAATGAACGGCGGCTGCTCGCAGGAAAAAGCATGAGTCATTGTCACGTTCCACCTGAACCGAGCGTGCAAGTGAGAGCGTGGAACTAGCGATAGAGAGGTGTTCGTCTTGTATAGCATTTATCTCTCTTCCACTCCATCACTCGATGCATCTGAGTAGTTATGACGTAAAATTATGGTCCATAAACCGAATTTACAGACAACCAATTTTTTTCACAGGCAGTTATAGACGCAAATATATTCCCTGCATTAATAGAGATTTTACGGCAAGCTGAATTTAAAACGAGAAAAGAAGCTGCATGGGCTATAACTAATGCAACGAGTGGTGGAACTCACGCTCAAATTAGGTAATACTTCTTGTTCTGTATTTTTTTTTTATGTTCATGTTGTATGTACGATTCAAGCTTGAAGCTTCTTCCGTGATTCTCGAAAATAAAATATATGGAAATTACACCGATAATACCGATAGTTGTAGTGTTTTTAGAATAACTATTATAAACTCTTCTACTGTGTACCAGATATTTTGTCAATACGAAATAAAATAGGAATTTGTAAAAATGATACTTTAATGCAGTGTTTCTCAATGTGGAGCACACGCCCCACAGGAGGGCAATTTGATAGTTAAGGGGGCAATTTAAAAATGGACTCGACACGACTTTCACCCTTTCGCTTTAGGTTACTTCCATGCAATGCTAGATATCAGTGACCAATTTAACAAAACAGACAGTCTTAAAAAAATGCTGTAAATAATTATTAGGTATAATTTCATTTACCGTTACTATAATATCAACTGGCTAATTAGAGTCGTCAAATCAAGTAAGTTTTTCATTATATGTTTTGAAATTTTACTTACGATGTTTTGATAACGATTTCATAGTGATTTCATAAAACCTATCATTTATATTTTTCAGGGAACTAAACCATTTTTAAATGTTAATAATTATGTATGGGGGGAAGGCATAAAAATTTTAGAAATGTTAAGGTGGGGCATGGCCTAAAAAGTTTGGAAAATACTGCATTAATGCATCATTACATTATTGTTTATTTTTAATATCATGACCTATCAAGTGTAAGCAGCTTGTTGTCTCTTTCACACTTACCTTTTGTTGCATAACATGTTCACATGTTTCAATAACACCAGCCGTCCATTGCCATTTCCAATAATAATAACGAACAACAGGTAATTAATAGCAGAAAAATAGATCTTCAAAGGTTTAATCTAGTATACATTGCATAGGAATAAAAAGCAATATATTATTAGTTGTAATAAAGAACACCTCAAATCTTAAATCTCTGCTTCATAGTCTGGAACTGTAAAATTTATGTTTTACTTTGGTATTTTAATTTATTTATCTTTAAATACTTCTGTTGAATGTAGCGTTATTTTCAGAATATATCTATAGTACCTGACTAATTACGTACCTAAACCTTCCTCATGAATCACTTTATCTACTGGTGAAAATTGCATGAATATCCATTCGGTATTTTTTGAGTTCATCAAGAACACACCTAGTTACAAACGTGGCAGAGAACTTTGTTTTATAATATGTAGTGATATATTATATACACTCCATAGTTAAGATCTGTTTAAATGTGATTTTTCGTTATTTTCAGGTACTTAGTTGACCAAGGTTGTATACCACCTCTATGTGACTTGTTAACGCTTACTGATGCGAAGACTGTGCAAGTAGCTCTTAACGGATTGGACAATATATTAAAAGCAGGACAACAATCTGAAAATCGTGAGAACCCATATGCTGTTCTGTTTGAAGAATGTCTTGGTAATTACTACTTTCATTTGTGTTGTATAGAAATTCTTCATAAGAAGTTCCTAGTAACCGTGACTTGTACCTTAATCTGAGATTATAAACAAATGATGCATTTCATATTAATGATATATCTATACTAATATACTAATGATATTATTAAGAGGTAAAGTATGTGAGTTTGTAACATTGTAGGGGGTAATCTCAGGACCTACTGGTCCGATTTGAAAAATTATTTTAGTGCTATACAGCTCATTTATCGAGGATGGTGATAGGCTATATATAATCACGCTAAGACCAGTAGGAGCGGAGCTCTAATGAAGAATGTTTAAAAATCGGGTTTTTATTCTCTTGAGAGGTTATGATTCGTGTTACCGTTAGCCCAAAAGTGACTATTCCACGCGTACAAAGTCTGGGGCAGAGGCTAGTATGATATATTTGTCACGTTTAATTGAGCTTACTTAGGTTGATTATTTGAGATAAATTCTATAAGACATGGATGAGAAATGATTCAGTAAAAAATATATTCATAATAAAATGCCATTTTAGTTAAATATAGTTTATAAATGTATAACAAGATCTTGCTATCGTAATTAATATTATAAAGGCAAAAGGAGTTTCTTTGTTGCACTTTCAAACCCTGACTACTGAACCGAATACCATGAAATTTTGCGCACTCACCATAAGAGAGTACATACAGGAAATGACATTGGGTAACATCATCCGAAAAAAGCACTGTTCCCTAGGGTCAATAATAAGAATGCGAACAAAGATAATAATAATAGAGATCAATAAACTGCAATATTGTGTGACCGATCACCATAAAATCTGACAAAATATAATTAAATCGGATTCATGGGTAAGGTTATGTTGTTATGCTACTTTTCTTTTGGTATTGCCTCAGCCTATGCAAGTTTTTTGTGCTAGATTGTATGCTTTTCTTATTAGGGTAATAGTAATTTATTGCAGACAAAGTTATGGACAATTGTTAGTTATTATATATTCTGCGTAATTCAATATAAAAAAATAATTTTTTTCAATTCTCAGTCAGATAACGAAGAGCTAAACATATTTGTTATATGCTATATATAGGTTCTTAATATTCAAACAGACAATTTTCTTTGTTTTTGTGATTCTAAAAGAAAAATAATGTTTTATGCATTATTATATTATTTTAGGTCTCGATAAAATTGAGTTCTTGCAGTCTCACGAAAACCTAGATATCTATCAAAAATCATTTGAGATTATTGAAAATTATTTCGGATCTGAGGAAGAAGATGGTAGACTTGCCCCAATGGTATCATCAACAACAGATCAGTATCAGTTCAATGCTGATCAGTCTGTACCGATGGGTGGCTTTCAGTTCTAACCTATGCTTACCTACATAATTTATATTGATGCTCCTTGTGCAGTAAGTACTTGTTATTTATATTATTTCCTAAATCTATGTACTTTATTCTGATAATATTTGATTGATACTGCAAAAGATCCAACACTGAAATACTGGAATCACTTTGAAAGTTAACAATGTCTTAATTTCTCATGGCAAAGGTTTCTTGTTATCAATCTTATACCATATCACTAGATGGCACTGAAGTAAATCAACTTCTAAATATATCCTTTCTATTATATATAAATGAAAGCTTTGTTAGGATGTATAGATGTTTGTTAATCTTCGACTCAAAAACTATTTAACACATTTTGATGAAACATTACAGTAATATAGCTTATTCATAGGGTATAAGTTATGTACCAGGTGAATGTTTAGACATTAGCTATATTTATGGGGGATATTCTGCTCTCGATTCTCCTTCTAAATAAATTTAAAAAATAGGTGCTTATTTTTTTACTTTATTAAAGTGTTTATGTTAAATCACAGTGTCGATGACCGTCGGGTGAATTGAAAGTGAGGCAAAACTAATAAATTTTTCGAAGTTTGAACAAAAAAACGAGTTTATTGTTCGTTTTATTATCGAAAGTTATTAGCTCTGGATTGCCGCTCGCAGGTTTTTCGTCGGTCATTCAACCTAGGTTTATGTAAATTATTATCCATACTTTTTAAATTCTTAGAACACACTTTGCCTAAGGTATTCTTTGTTGTCGAGTAGTATTTGTTTTGATATTATCATTTTATGTGTTAAATGTAACCATGAAGTGTCATATCCAAGAATAATGCGAGTGTTTAAAATTTCACCTGGTATATTCAAATGTGTTTTATACATTTTTTGAGTTAAACAAAGATATTATCATTAATAAAGATCCAAACGGAGAAGAAGTTGCGGGTTGGTTGCTAGTACAGAATATATATACAATATTCATTTAACTATAATTATATTTTAATAATAAATGTGTGACAAATATTGCACCATTCAAGCCTATAACATAAACATACACTATGTTATTACAAAAAAGTTAAATATGTATTGAATAAAAAGGTTTCATTTGATATGCATCACGTTTGCTGAATAGTCACCATCTTGCTCTTTTGTCTAGCTGGTTAGGTTAAGATACAGTAGCGAAAAAGGATAACGCAAACTTGCCTTGGAAGAACGCTGTGCATTTAATACGAAACTTTTTTAAAGCAAGAATTCAATACTATTAACTTTTTTGTAATAACACCGACAGTATCTACCGATAAGTGATTTTTTGTCCATTGTTACCAATCATGTTGTCAGTCCTAGGCACAAAGCCCTAGGATGATCTGATAATTGTTTGCTTTTAAATTAGTTAATTATTGATGATAACGTTTTGCAATTTTCATACTAATTTGTTATTTATTTCAGATGTCTATGTATTTAAAAAAAGTAGACGAGAAATTGCTGTTTCGAACAACAAGTGTACTTTCTACCATTATGATGTATATGTAATTATTTTTTATATTAAGTTGTATGTAGGTTTTTAATTAACATAAAATTCGCCTCTGTATTGTAGATAACTACATAATCGTGAATTCATATATTTTGTAGTGGATATTAATTATTTTTGGCATCCGCGCCACTCTAACTAAAACTTGTACATTATTATGTGAAAAAGTATTGTTTCATAATATATTATAACTTGGTACACTCTTAAATTTATTTATTTCTTTTCCTAATTAATTAATATATCAAGTGGGGTTAATCACTAAGCTACAGTACTATCATAGTAAGAAAGTTTAGTATGCATAGTTTTTTACAATTTAAAATTATTTCGAACTCTATAATTAAATAATTCCAATAAAGAATCACTCTAATTTATTATCCTTTATTTTAGACACTACTTTCAAAATTAATATTAATTGATAATTGATTTAAGGACGCGGTCTCAAATTTTAGAAGTTCAATTTCGGCTTCGAGTTCTACTAGACGCGTATAGCTCACTCACACAGACAGGAAAACTGATAAGCGCGGCAATAAAACCGCACTATAAACGACTTTGATACTGTTATAAAAATATCACAATATTTACTTATTATTTATGTTCTACTTTTTGTTGTATTTGATGTAATAGTACCAAAATAAATTATAGTTTCTCAAGGTCATACTTACTCAAAAACAGTATAACTAAACGTAAATATGAATACGTAGTAGACAGAAACATCAAATTTGTGTTCAAATATTTAGCCCCTTTGTGCCCGATCACAGCTTAATTTATCAATATTTTCATGAAGAGTAGTATTGTGGTAACTGGATCATAGTTTAGGTAATAGCTGGAAACATCAAGATGTGCTTAGATATTTAGTCTCTTAGTGTAGGAGCAAGGTTTCAATTTTTTAAAGTTTGGTGAAAACAGTATTTATGATAATCTTAGTATAGTACTAATAGTTAGAAACATTGAGTTTGTACTCAAAGGCTTAGTGTCAGCTAAATGTTTCATATCTTAGGACCAGATGAGAGCTATTTCGTGATGTTTTTTTTTAATTTTAATAATAGCTATATACATGAAGTTTGCGCTCTGAAGTTGAGTCTTGTCGTATCAGATAAGAGTATAATTTCTTATAGACCAAGTGAGTAGCTGTATCATGATAACAGAATTTTGGTACTGATAATCACTAGAAACCTCAACTTTGCGATCAGTGGTCTAGTCTCATAGAGTCAGATCAACGTTTCATTTTATAGATCAGATGAGTAGCTGTATCATGATAATTGAACTTTAGTATTCCTAGTAGCTACAAACATCAGGTTTGGGTTCAGATGTTTAGTCTCACTCTATCTCATGAAAGTTTCATTTCTCATGCGTAGATGCGCTAGCTGCGTAAGCGTATCTTTATCATGATACCAAAATTTTTGTATAGTATAGAGTATTAAAAATATAGAGTTTATGCTGAAAAGTATCATAGTGTCTTATTAATGTTTAATTCCTCATGGGCTAGACAAGTGGCTATATCGTGATAACTGAATTTTAGTACATATAGATATTAGCTACAAACATGAATATGTGCTCAGAGATTTAGATAGGAGAATTTTTAACTTAGCGTTTGCTTCTATATCAAAAATAATTCTGTGAACAACATACTACAAAACACCTGAATTGTAAGTTGTAATGCCGATAATACAACGGACAGCATATGACGGCCTTTGTGTAAAACGAATCCTAATTCCACCGACAAACTTTGCATTTCTAGCTAAGATACACTTTTCACTAAATGATTCGTTTCATTATAAACAAGACTTGAGAGATCATGTTCTTATAAAGAATAAACCTTATATTTGATTCTTTTTAGTTTTAGTTTGTAAATTATGCAGCATGTTTATGATATTATTGTATATATTCTGAATAGATAATAAAAATTAATAAAGAGAATGCGAAAACGACATATATATATCTACCCATGAAAGAGCTCCCTACACGTTTCTAAGAGTCCATTTTGTTATTACCTAACGAAAGGAATACAAACAAGACATATTTGTTTCTGTCCAGCAATGACTTCCATAACAGTTTTTGAAGTGGGTCGTCATCAGATCATTTTGTTCAGTCCTGTGGTAAGCTGTCGTCACTACTAACAAAAGGACTACAAGGACGACATAACTATTTCTACCCGTTAAGGAGTTCGATAACAATTTCTGGAGACCACCATCAGCTCACTTTGTTAAGTCCTGTGGTAAGCTTTCGTCACTACTAACAAGAGGACTATAAAGACGATATATGTATTTCTACCCGTCAAGAAGTTCCATAACAGTACCTCAAAACATAAAATATAAAAAGAACTAACGTAATAAAAACTAAATTTAGAATTTTTGTTTCAACCTAATTACAGTGTCTCTTACTACTAGAAATATAAACCACTATAAAAAGTTGGTTAGTATTTCGAAATGATCAAAACGTTTTGTGAAGTGTATACGTATTTCTACAGCGATTTATTTTTTACCAGTCTAGTGCAAAACGACGTACACGTCCTTACCGTATGGCGCTAGAGCGCGGTCTAACACGAAGTGAATCCTTCTTTCATACTTTTGTGTCAATCGAAACTAAATAAAGATATAAATTGAACCTTATTCCATAATAGTTAAAGTCTACATAATTAACATAAAATGGTGAAATTTTGTTCACAACTAAATAATTTTTTTCTCAGATGTAGTATACATAACTTGGATTTTATTTAATGTTATTTAAACTTGATTATATGTAGCATAATCAGGTATTTTTTAAAATTAAGAAAACCGTAAAATTACTGAGATTTTGATACCGATAATCAGGCTGTTTTGCGCGAGGAGACTACGGAGAATTGATTATTATAAATGAAAACTTATTAGTTTAAAAAAAATAATCATCCGTACAACATTCTTAAAGGTTCAATGTATCTGTAGTTAGTCATTATGTTTACCAAAGTTGAGTAGTTTTGTTGTAATTCTTGCCGAAAAACTGTGAAAATGGACCTTTTTTGAGAGCGCGTCCTTAATGTAATGAAAAAAAAAAAACTATTAAACCTTACTCATTAATGCATCATGTTACTTACGATTATAAGAGAGACTTATGTATTAATTGTGATAATATATTATTATATCCCTACATGAATCAGAGAATTTTGTATAGATTAATTCATCAGCAATTTTCTTATATTTTTTGAAAATTTACTATATATCAGTGATATCCTGCAAACAAACATTAAAGCAGCTAGTATATATTCAAATAAAATGCGGAAGCTTGTGTAGTTAACAGTATCTGGTAGTACATGTTAATTTTATGCCGTTATCAATATATTTTCTGTCCATGTTCTTTTATCAGGTACCCGGGTAATTAAAGTGATTCCTGCTATATTTATCTGTTTAAATGTCTTCTTCTGGGTATTTTATATACAAGATAGCACAACAGTAATTTACACATATAATGTGTGAGATTACAGTAATATTATTATGAATCCCCAACTTATGATATAAGAGCAATACTGTCAACTGATAATTGACTAGTGCAAGGTCATTGACAGGTCAAGGTCACGCTAATGACATTATTTATGAATTTACTACTTCTGAGTATCTGACTCCTGATTAAGTTGAATGCCCCATATACTATTTCGACAATTAGAGTGCTTTTGCATGATCTCTGTTGTTTTATAGTTGAAAAAGTTTAGCAAATCTGTTAATCAAATTTTGCACAAGTCTGCTTACCACCTTTTTTTTTTTTTTGTAGTCCGGTGAAGCTGGTTAAGACCTTGCTGGGTCAATAGCGTAGACATTTCGAAAAAAAAAGCTTACCACCTTAAAGTAAAAATTCGTGTGCAAAACTTTGGATACAAAGTGTTTAAAGAATTTTTAGTTAAAAGTAACAAAATTGTATTAATATTGTAAAGTTTTAATAAATCTGTATTAAAATATTCTTAAAACTTATGTTATTTGGCACTAGTTTGATATGTTTAACATCATATTTAAAAAAAAGTACAAACTCTTTTTACCAAGATACCCCCAAATCATTTATGTATACTTGTGCCCTTAGAAATTTATGCTGTACATGGAGTTCATCCCAGAATTTCATTCTCTCAAGGAATGGATTTCTACCTTTGGTAAGTTCTGACCCTATACTCAGGTAGTTTATGTTATCTTCATTTTCTACAGGATCCCATGTTATTTGAAGCAATGGATCATGGTCTACAGGTGTGGGGTTTCTGAAATATTAAATGAAAAATATAAATACAATCATGGCTTATGCATGCCGTTTACTGGGATCAGACAGTGTATTGACAATGATGCAGGTCTCAGGGGGTTCATTCTAGACTAGGTTGTATTCATCATAAACCTAAATCTGTCAAAGTAACTCTCTTTTTAAGACTTTTTAAATGGTGTAGGTTCTCTATTAGTTTATTTTATTATTATTATGTTTGTTATCTCAGAACCTAGTCATTTATAAAAATATTGGAATTTTTTTTTTCTTATTCAAAAGGGTATGGTTTTAAAGAAATACCATATTTATTACATTAGTATTGAATCTTTGATTTCGAAGATACACCAGAGAACTTTTAAGAATCAAATAGGAAACATACAGTTATTGAGTTATTGGTAGATTTATCACAATCCAAGTTTATGTAGATGCCTAACTATGGCCAAGAGATTATGTTGCATTTATTTAAGAGTAGATACTTTTTAAATCTTTTTAATTTTTTGCGAAAACATCCTTCTGGTTGTCATTTTCTGGGGATTAGCCATACTTCATTTACAGTAGTTGAGATACATGTGCATGATATCAACAGCTAATAGACTGCATCAGCACTATCCTTTATTTTTGTATTGGACTGTGCTTACCATATATGTAGCACATAAAACATTTTATGCTACAATAAAAAAAAATAGATTTTCAATTTACATTAGTAAATATTCAAAGTTGTAACCTTACCCATATTTAGCAAAGTTTGTCCACATTTTAATCACCCTATTCCTTGTAGTCACTGAATCTCGACTTCCTTTGCATATTGGTTCATTTGGCTTATTTAGTACCTTAATACCAAATATAAATGGAATTTCAGCACAGTGACCCAGTGAATTAAAGAACTTAATATTCTCTGGTACCACCCACTCACCAGCATAATTGAGAATATAATAATAAATGGGACAATCGGGTGCAGTCTGGCTGTGTAATCTCACAGTTTTATTTACATAATACAAAAAGTAGTAATCACTAATAAGTTGTAAATATTGTGCACAAGTGTCTTCTCGTAACTCTTCGTCACCACTCAGGTAAAACTTCAGAAGTTGATGGCCAATATCTCGTGACTTTGAATCTTCCAGAGCCAGTGACCTTGGTACAAGAAGGCATACATTTTTGTTGTATTTTTCAAAATTATAGTAATCATCTTTCATAAACTGTAACAAAGCAGCTTCTGTATTGTTACTTCCAATTATTAAAGGTACCTTGTTATAATTCCCTGATTTTATAAGAAGAAGTGGACTTTTGGTCAGGAATGCAGGTTGACCTTCAAATTCAACTTCAATGCACGGTTTAAAAACAACATCAATAACATTTTTATCATTACCTTTAAATGCTTCTTGTTCCATAATCTCAAAAGCTTTCATGATTTCCATTGCTGGAATCTTTCTTAATTCTTCAACTATTTCTATTTGACAGGTTTTTTTTATTTCTAAAAGTTTAGCCAATTCCATAACCGGCTGAGAAGGATTCTTAGTTAATGACCAGTTATTTAAGGCACTTGCACTTTGAATTATAGCCTTATGGAACAAACCAATTGCCATTGGTGAAACCATCAAGAAGTGAGCTATCACTCCTCCTGAGCTGTTTCCAAATATTGTGACATTATTAGGGTCTCCACCAAATGTATTGATGTTTCTTTGAACCCACTTTAATGCCATTACTACATCTTTTAGTCCACAATTACCTGGTGCTCCAAAGTCATTAATTGATAAAAAACCAAAAGGGCCTAGTCTGAAATTACACCTTACAAAAATGACATCTTGGTTATTTAATAAATTTGTGTCATAAATACAATCAAGGTTATAAGTGAAGCCATAACTTCCAATCCAGAACATCACTGGTAAAAGTTTGTCAGGTTTTATGTTTGGTGTATGAACATCAATATACAGACAGTCTTCTGATCCAACTATTTCATATGTTAAGCTGAAACCTAGAGGTTCGGAAACCTTATGTGTGCAGTCTATTTCCTTGGTCCAAGGAGTTGCGGGCAGCGGTGGCTAGAAAAATATTACGAATCTTTAATAAGCAGACTAAAGTTAACTAAGACGTATAACTTGTTTATTTCAATAACACTTACCAAGAATCTTAAATTTCCTATTGGAGGTTTAGCATAGGGGATACCTTTAAATCTGTAGTATGTTCGTTCAGCAGTTTTTTCAATGTATCCACGCACTGGACCATCATTTGTATTAACGCGGCATTTCAGTTCCTCCGTTATTGATGTCATTTTCTATTAACTGACTATTATATATTTCGCAAGCAATCATCAATTTGTAACAGGGTAAACAGTTATTAAATTATTACAGTCCTTGATTTTTAAGTGAGAAGTTATGACGTTAATCTGTGTTATTGGTACTAGAAATTAGTAGAAATCAATTTGGATTTATATATATATATGAATAATCGCAGTATAGTACAGACCCCTGGCACGTACTATCACGAATATTATAGGCGTAGACTTTATATAAAGTCTGTATAGATTATGTGCACAAACTACTAAGACGATACTACGTATATTCTGTGTTATATTTGACATCTGTGATACAGTTTAACACTAGTACAGATGTCAACGATAATTACTATTGATTCGATGATAAACTATTGTACTTAATAAAGTGGTTACTGATTTAAATTCAATGTAATAGAGTAAGTACCTTTCTCATCTGCTTTGTTTCAATAAATTTTTTTTTATTCATCATCATTTTCTTAGCTTTAGGTTGAATAATAGCTACCCAGCACTCAGATGATGCAGTATCACTGTGTCTTATGATAGTTTTATACGCCTTCCCCATGAGTTTCAAGAGCATTCCTGGATCGCACGATTTTTTTCTATTATTATTAACGTGGGGAAACCCTTTTTGGATACGCCACTCTCCCGATGAAGAGAGTGGGTTATGTTCAACTCCCACGGACTAAAACTCCACGGTGTACCGTCCGCCGCATTGTAGGGGCAGCAAGGAGTCAAGCATGCGGCAGCCTGGCGAGTGAACCCCGCACTTCACCCTTTTTTTCCGCGGGTAAGTAAACCCCACGGTGCCTTCATACACCTTATTGGCGGGGGAGCAGGAACTGCCGACTGGCACTGCGTCTGCTCCCCCGACAGGTGTGGGCTCTGCCGGACTTCACCCTACTGTAGAGAGATTACTTGGTACACGACCAGTAGACCAGTAGGCTCCCCTCGTCAGCCTCACCCGTGCAACGAGGAGATGGGGCCCCCGACCCATCTTTCAGGTTTGGCTACGCTGTTGGGAGCAGATGGGCATTATGCCTCGCCCCTCTCGCTGCTCTTTTTTGGCGAAGAGGGCCACTTCGCGGATTTACCCCCGGGGCCCTACCGCATGATACCCTAAATATCTTTCGCCATTTCCTGCATCTTGCATTTATCGTATTCCTTCCGTTATTGTCTACGCTGCCGCTCTTTGGATCAATGAACTGAGGTAGCGGAATTTGAAGCATGCTGGTAATAGTAGTTAGTACCTAGTGAAACAATTGAACATATGAATAAAATAGTATTTTCAAAATCTTTTACTGAAAAATATTCATCATTATCAGACTATAAGAGATCTATTGCAGGGCTATAGGGCTCTTCCAGAAGGAAGGTATGGACAATCACTACACTTACCCACGATGTATTGGCGTTTTCAAACTCTGAGAGAGCTACAATTGTATGTTTTCCCCTATATAGTAATACTACAAGAACATTTCTCAGGCTTCTCTTTTCTCACTGGGTTCTCCATCACCGTCAGACGATACTGTTAACAATTGAAATGATAAAATGTACGCAAATTTTGTAAAATTCGTTATTACACGCCGGGGTTCAAACCCGCAGATATAGAAATGTTATTCCACTAGTGAAACTGGTAGACTACCACTATTTACAAAAATTGGTAACTGATGGACTGAAAAATATTGATACACATAATTACCATATTTAGATAAAGAATAATGATGACGATTATGAATATGATTGAATAAAGTTTGTGTAAGTGCCTCTTAGAACTGTACTGTTATGTTTTAAAACATTTATGTTATAAATTGTAGAGATATACTGAATTAAAAACTGTAAATCAATGTCAAGCTGATTTCCATTTTCTTAATAAAGCCGATATATATCGATATATCAAATATCGATATTTTTTTCCAGTATATCGAGGTCCGATATTGATATTTTTATAAATATCGATATATCGAAAATCCGATATTTTTAAAAATATCAACAGCCCTACTATAGATCTACCACAGAGTAATAAAACTGATGGATATTCATCGATGTTGAAGAAACATCGATGTTTATCTGAGAAATAGCGATGTTTTGAGACATGGATGTTTTGCTATCCATGTTTATCGTAAAGCAGTCCCTTACCTCTCCTACGCTCTTCAACCTATACATTAACCGGCTGGTTGATTAGATCATGATGAGATCAGCAGCACTGGTATTGGATGTCATATAGACGGAGTGTGCGTAAATAACATCAGTTACGCAGATGATATGATACTGCTGTCTTCCATCGGTGCTCTACGAAGGCTTCTGAAAATTTATGAGTCTTACGCAGTGGCTCTAGAACTCAAATAAAACGTGAAGAAGAGTGAAATAAGTCATATAGAATCAAAGGCGGCCATCTCACTTTTACTAACTTTTGAGTAGATGAAAAATACCATTTTATTAATTCTGGGCAATTACTGTGTGCATCGGGATTTAACACTGCTTGCAGTAAAGATCAATTATGACATGCAACAGTACAATATCTACTTGTGACTGTAAATTACAGAATTATCCGAAATTAAAATTTCAAAACGGCCGTTTTTGTATCTAAGTATTGGTAATAGCCGTTTTTGCCTCCAACGTCGATAAAGATGGCCACCTTTGGCACGAAGTTTTGTAAATATAGCTACTTTAGTTGTAGCGTTGTCCAAAATTATAAATTAAGCAAAAAAATTCAAATAGGTAAACATATATAAAAATAAGGTCTTACCTATGAAATTGCCGTTCTGCAGTACGGGCTATTTCAAATCAAAATAATTTTTGTTTGGCTAAGAATTCTAATTTTAAATTAATTTTATTTTAAAAACATGGAACTCTTTTTCCAAAATTAGTCATTTGTTTATTGATTAGTGTTCGCGACAATTTATAGAGATTAGTATTAACTAGTAGTGCGGTTTATTCGTGTATAATATTATAGTATTTGCGTAGAAATAGTGCTTAGATTTAGTATAGATCGATATTTAGAATAGTGTAATTGTTGTAATTGTAATTCTTGTAATTCGTTTATAATTTAATTCTTAGATATACTTTAAAATGTATAAGTTACTAGTTGTAAGAATATCTGTAATTATTTTTTTAAATAAAAAGCAAGCGAAGGTTACTCGTCACGTCCCTCGCCCCGCCCTGTGTAGTATTAGGTTTAACTTTTTTTTTTTTCGAACTGACTACGCTATTGACCTAGCAAGGTCTTAACAGGTTCACCGAACTACTAAGGCGAGCGCTTAAGGCACTCAGCCGATTTTATTTGGGCAACTAGCTCAAGGGTGCACGGCACACCTCGGCTTGGCTGTTGCCTGTTACTTGCAAACTCGCGACCTATCTTAGCTAACCTAACTAACTATTCATATATGTTTGAGTTGTTGAGACGCATATATGTACCAAGTATACACGCCTCAACAACCCCTCCATATATTTTTTTTATCGGAAAATTAGAATTTTTCCAGTTCGATAAGGGAAAAAATAAAACCCTTCCATTTACATGTGTAAGCGTGTAGCGTGCACGCGTGTGGGGGTGATCGTGTAGTGTTGTAGCAGTGATGTAAATTTTTGTCTCACTGTATCGCGCAAGTAACGCACTCAAGGGCTCCCTGCCGAGGGATCGAAGTAGGTTTAACCGATGCCTGACGCTATGCACGTGGTTTCTAAGTGCTCTGATTGGCGGAGCACCGCCAGCGTCGGGCGAGCGACCCCGGTGTCGTATGGGCAATACCCGGAGCATCGAACAACTCAGGCGCGGGCGTCATAGAGAGCGGTCAATAGTAATAGTAACCGCGTAATAGAGTAATCGAATAAGTAAATAGTAATATATAGTGAATAACCCTGTTTTGAACGAGTCCGCATACGAGCACATCCTTCGCTGCGCACTAGCAAAATAATCTTTTATTATGAGAAATCCCTAATCGTCGTTTCTTTGAGATTCAATTTCGGAACCAGCATCGTAGTTATAGTTGAGAGCCATTCGGAGGTGGCTTTCAATTAGTGTTACATTTTCAAAGCATTTCAATCTTTTTTGTCATCATGGATACGTTAAAAATTCGAGTAATTATGTAATATGAGTACCGTCGTGGCAGCAACGTGGCACAAGCGGCACGTAACATCAACGACGTTTACGGACCTAACACTACAAACCAAAGCACCACCTGTTATTGGTTCGCTCGCTTCCGTTCTGGGAATTTCGACGTGAAAAATGAACCTTGCGGTCGTCCGAAGACTTTGGTCGACAATGACGAATTAAAGGCGATTGTGGAAGCTGATAATACACAATCTACGGCTGAATTAGCACCAGCTTTCGACGTTAGCGTCAAAACAATATTGGTCCATTTGCGACAACTCAATGATGATCGCCAGCGTGAAGTATGCGTCGAGACGTGCCTTGCACTGCTCAACAGACACACAAAGAAGGAATTTTGAACCGCATTGTTACCGATGAAAAATGCATTCTGTTTGATAACCGCAAGCGCTCAGCAAATTGGTTGGATCCTGGTTCAGTACCTAAACAATGTCCTAAACGAAAACTTACCCCTAGAAAACTGATGGTCACTGTTTGGTGGTCTAGCGCTGGTGTCGAGGAGGACGAGGAGTTCTTAATAGAAAAAAGTGAGTTTGAAATAGCAGAATTTCAATACAGTCATAATAGCATGGTAGCAAGTGTATGTCTTTCAAAGGTTCACCGTTGATAACGTAACGTCTGCTTTGTTATTCTGCTATTGTTATTATATTGTCCACTGTTTCCGAAATAATGTTGTACATTTTCAAAGACGCGCTTGAATATGTTATGACAAGTCTGGTAAGGTTACAAGAAAAGAATGTAACTTTTGTAAAAGAATGTTACTGTGAAACCAAATTTGAATATAATATGTTATATATGACAGTGTGATCCTATGGCTAAACGATCTAGTGTTTATATAAATACATTACAACGTGATATTATATTTTTTATTCAATGTAATGAATTCTTCTGAAGCATAAAATTTTCATTTACCTCTTTGTTTTTAATGCTTAATTTGACAGTCATTAAAATATTGCAGTATATATTATGTAAGCAAGTGGTTGTTTTTTTCTTTTTAATTTTATCTTACATTCTGACCACAATTCGTCCTAAAAGTAAAATGCTAAGTTTATAGAGACTAGTTATTATGTGTGGCCATTGGGAGACATTTATAGGTGAATTCATCCACAGGTGACTTATTATTGTGCTATTTCCATACTTTTGGGACGAATCTTCGACTGCTTGTCGCATTATAAATAATGATAATGGTTATGCCGGTAAAGTCGTAGATTAAACGCTTACATACCTCTGTAATTGCAATATTTTAAAATTAGGGCACGCAACACTTCTTTGATGTGCGTAAAAACTATCGGTCTCGTTATTGTATTGCGTTTATGGTCACGCAGTCCGATAATTCGTAACACATGACGATAATATTTATCCACATCTGTATTTAATTTGACCATAGAAAAAATATCGAAGCGATGAATGTAGCTATAGGAGTGGCTTTGTGAAGAGTTTTTTTGGCAACCAATCTTCTAATTGATTATTAGTGGCATGATCGAGTAAGTAATGATATTACAAGTTCCTTGTGACCGTTTCAAAGTTCTAACAAGATGGTGGTTCTCATATTAGAATTTTCCAGGGAGTTTTTGTGTTAAGTCAGAATACATGTTCCGTGGTACTATTACCCATTCACTTCACTTGTGCACAATTATCAAACTATTTTAACAACAGTCGTGGCGTACTGGCGAGTTGCCGCATAAAGTGGTTTAAAATGGTAAATGAAATATCTGACTTCAAGTGTATAGACTTTTAATCGCTTTGGCAGCAACTTTACAAATCCACCGTTTATTCGTTGAGTAGGTATAATAGAACATGTGCAAATAAATAAGGATAATGAATAAGTGAACCGGCAATACAAATAATGTAGAGTTTATAAATAAAAGTAAATCTAGGAAATGTCAATAATAACTAAGCACTAAAATAATAAGCACCAAACTAAGACCTTAACGATTCATCGCATTGTGTTCGGTTTGTCGGTGAAATTATGAGTACACCCAGGTAAGGGGTGTGGAGTAAGGTGTGTTTGCCACCAGGGCAGCGAGTCTTTAATAGTCGTGCTTGTTAATCTGAGTAATAATTGGATTCCTTGAACGCTTGGACATTTCACAGAGGTGTTTTTCGCATCTCGTGTAAATTGCTGTGGTACGCGCACATATAATTTTTACTGTAGGTATATGTGTCGCTACACTATATTAGGTTAAACTCCACAAAATATATAGTTAAATATCACAAGATTTTCAATAATGAAGTCGATAGAAACTAATACCACGGAGTATCAATTCTGAGGTGCCGCAAAAACTCCCTAAAAGATTATAAATAGAGGGCCACCATCTTGTTAGGAAACCAAAATTATCACAAGACATTTGTAATATTATTACTTACCTACTCGACAATGGCAGTCATAATCTTTGAAAGGACTGCGAGAATTGAAAAGTAATAAAGACGTGCACTGGACGGATGACTGACTACATATTCTTCGATCAACAATCGCTGATCGAAGACGTATAGTATAGTATCATAAATCATTTGTTACACCTGCTACATTAATGTAAAATGCTTATATATTGCATGAGTATAATTTAACTTCACACGCGGGTAAATCTATTTAAGGCAATACAGAAATTTTAGGTCTGCTATATTTTATTCCTAGATTTTATGATTGCAGTATTTCATCGTGTATGAGAGATTAACAAGGAATTTATAAATTCTCTGGATATTAATGTTGCCTTTTTGGAGGAATTAACTCTTACTCATAGCTATATTCTTTTAGATTATGATTACAAATTGAATTTCGCGTTTTCGAATTTACTGCAATTAGGTTAATAAATAATATCAAATAACCGTGAGTATAAGAAACTATTCATAGTTTAAATACGGTTCTTACTGTTAAACGTTGTCTTTTATTCTCGTAGTTGATTAGTATCGTGTATAAATATAATTTTTGACAACCTTTGTTCTAGAAAGGTACATATTGCCGATATTGTGGACGTTTCAAGCCAAAGTGTTTGTATTACATAAGTAATGTTATATATAGCGCATAAGTAGATACAGTTCAACATGTTTCTGGAATACATGTTTCACAGTATAATTTAAACTTAATTAAGTATCTATATTCGATATAAAACATCGGATCCCAACATCTATATTCATCGATATATCGCTGGAAAACGTTGATATTTTTTCACTATCGAATACTTTCGAGATAAGTTTGATATTACCGTTTTCCAGTAAGACATGCAAAGTTGATTGTCTTTAATTTTGTTTGTGTGAATGTAACATCAGAGACCTCTTCTATAACATAGTGGTGAAATGACTGAGATGAGTTATACCTAGTAAGTGAAATAAAAACGACAAATTAATAAAAATATTTTATTAGATATCACAAATATTCAAAACAGTGAAAAAAAATACATATTTAGACTAGCGTTAATCTAGGTAACTGCAAAAACTTACTTTTACTTTACCTATTTAAGACCAATGCTCTTTAGACATATTTTCAAAAAAAGCAAATATTCGATGTTTCTAGAAATAAATATATCGATATAACAAATTCAATAAATATTTGTCACAAAATTCAATCAGTCCGATACATCGATGTTAGTGAATATCCCTATTTCATGTACTCCTATTTAATTTTACAACGAGTTGAGATTACCTTGATTGTACTCCATGTTACCACACAGTTGTTTAAATTTGGATTTTTTTTTTTAATAATGCCATGGCTTTTATGTGTTTTCAAATCCATAATCTGTCTATATATTAAATAATTCCATATGAGATATATTTCCTTTATTTAACAGTTAGTATTTTATATATTTGTTTTGAAAGTTATTTTTTCAAATAAATGAAAACAGATACTTCTCTAGAGAATCTTTATTTATATTGTTCCAAATTTTATCGCTTTTACTCCTTAGCTATTGTATTATGAGCTAGCTTATCTACTAACACATAAAGTTGCCTTGCATTTACATACTGGCGAGTAGGTTTTATAACATTAAATGGTTACAACGTTGTTAAGAATTACCCAAAGTATTTCAACGTATCTCAACGTTTATGTTACTTAAGGCAATACCTAAATATTTTTCATCTCACTAAAGTGTCTCCCACGGTATAGGTAGGTATAAAATTTTATGATATCTTATAAATTAACAAATGACTGCGTCTTTTAACGTTAATATTTTTTATCGTTTATGTTCGCTATGTATAAGATATTTTGTATAAGTTGCATGATGTTTTTATATAAATCTATACATATAATAAGAATGTAAATCCAACGTGTCTCTAGGTATTTTTCGATTTTCGAGAAAAAAAATGTTGCATATGTCTAGAAATAAGCAATAGAATACATTTTTAAAAATATCTGTCTGTCTGCCTGTTTGTTTGTACGATTACGCATCACTGCTAAAGCACTTAGTATACAATAAAACCTCAACAAGAAAATCATACAGCATACCTTCGAAAATAACATAGTTTTTTTTGCAATTAAAATCGGTTCACTCTATCAAAAGTTATTGTAATTTTTATGATGACGTGGTGTAAGTATGAGAGAAAAGAGGATAAGTAAATGGACTTTATTAATCATTGTTTTTTTACATATGGTCGAAGTTGCGGGTACAGCTAATTTTAAAGAAATATGGTACGTATATAGGTTTGTTTTAAATTTTAGATTGTTCAGCTTCTCGATCGTAAAAATCTATCAACAACTCTTGATTCATGACGGCTTCATCACAATATTTAAATTTATCTACTAAACTTCTTCTGATCAATTTTTCATCGTTTGCTACCATATTTTTAAAGGCAGTGGTTGTTATCATGTTTGCGAAAAATTTGCGGTTGCTAGTAAATTTCGGTGCAAACCCAACTGTCGTTTTCGAAGGATGGTTGACGAATCCTTTTAAATTATCTGTTAAGAAACTTAAAAAAAAATATAATAATTAATGTATTTAATTTCAAACCAAATAATACTTACCGCTGATTAGGAAATTTTATAACTAAATTTCTGTAACTCTTTGAAGTGAAAACTTATTTAGGCGCGTTGGCGTTGATATTCTTGGCGGAAGATAAAATTATAATTTCACATCATGACATGCAACAAGCATGACCGGCCGTATTTCGCTTGCGCTGCTTGCGTTAGACTAGCGACGCGTAGTTGAGGAGTCTGCGTACATCTAACATTCATATTTTGCAGCTCATCATACGTTTCATTGATTAATAGACTTTAATGTATATAATTATTTCTCAGAATGCCAGTAGATATAAAAACCACACCAATATAAATAATTTTAATAAACAAATTCTGTAATTTAAATATTGTGATTCAAACTATATTTAAAATGAAAACTCAGAAGAGAACACATTGTTTATGTCATTGTTTTGAATTATAACTTCTGTCGGCAATCCTTAATTTTTGTGCTAATTAAAGAAATCTTAGGATATATTTCAAATACTCAATAGGATATCGATAGGTATACTAACTTTTGGTTCGGTATTGGTGCATTTATGCAATCGCTAAACATTTTGTAAAAGTTCATTAATATATCAATTGCAAGTTTGCTTCCTTCTTCGCGTCTGTGAATAAAGATGGATTGATGTAATTTTATCAATTATAGTGCGTGGAAAATATTTGATCGCTCTGAATATAGCTATGCAGAACACAAGTTTAAATATAAATACGTATTATCTTATGTGCATAACATCAAAACAAGTTATCGATAAATAAATTCCAGTTTTAGATTCCCATGATAATATTTTATCTTAGTTTTATATTCAACTTTTGACGATGTTAGGTACGCGCAAGCTCTACCTTACAGCTATATTCAGAGCGGCCAAAAAGATGTCAATGTCGGACTATACATTATATTACTATTTGATATACGAGATTTTATCTGATTTTTTTATTATTTAAAAGTATTTGAAGTAAATGAAAAACAAAATTAAAAGCAAGAATATACTTATAAAATTTCTTTGTAAACAATGTTATTAGTTTACTTTTCTTCTCTCTTGTGTGCGTACCATACCGCTTACCCTTCCTCACGCCAAGAAAACAAACACATGAAACACAACATACTGAACGCGCAGTGTTTATGAAATTCGTAGTTCCTTAAAACTCAAAAGGTATTATTACAAAAAAGTTAAATATGTGTTAAATACTTGCTTCAAAAAAGTTTCGTTCTAAATGAACCGCGCTCGCCCAAGGCAAGTTCGTGTTATCCTTTTTTCGTAAGTCTAACCTAACCTAACCAAAGCGAGACAATAGAGCAACTATTCAATACGTATTAAAGTTTTTTGTAATAACACCGTAATAGTCTTATTAAATGAATACATCACGTTTTTTTTTTTTTGATAAAAACCAAGTGTGTTAGAAGTAAGATAAAAAAATAACCAATCGAAATGTATTCAGTGCTATTTGCGTGACGCGGACAACAACGGATCTCTATCAATTTATTTAGAAGTTTTTTTTTTAACTTTATTTTTGGCAATCAATCTTTCCGATTATTACTGCCATTCTCACGTAGTCAATAATATCACAAACTTCGTGTGATCATTCCAATATTAAGCATCGTGTGAAATCATATTCTAACAAGATGGTGGATCCCTTGCTAGAACCTTCCAGGGAGTTTTTGTGGCATCTCAGAATTTCATGCTCCGTGTTATTATTTTCCATTCACTTCATTTATGCATAATAAACTAACTATATTACGTAAAACACCACCAAATTTACACAATATATAGTCAAATAACACAAGATTATGAATAAATATAAAATTCACTACATGACAGACTAAAATCCCGCCAAAAACTCCCAGTATTTAGAAGTTGTTAATAGGTACTTACTTTTTATAAGGATCTTGACAGTTTACATGCAGTGTTAAACCAAAGAGTAAACATATTCGGTAAATGGAATGTTGTTTCATCATGTTTCTCATATCATAAACTAGCACTCGTAAGTGGATTGTTATAAAACTTTACAATTTTATTCGAACGGGTGTTATGAGTGATTTTTAATGCTTTACATATATTATATAATCAGAAAACATAGCATAAAAATTTTAAACGTGTTTTCTCTCAATGTAATTTTTAACGGAAAATAAGGATATCAATAATGTAAATATTTTATATTTTATTTCTTAAAAATTAATATCATATTAATATGATATATATTAAAATAATATAACTTCCTCGCGTAATTCATGGAATCATCCCTATTTATAAAAATATACAGTGGGTTTATTTTTTAACTTAGTGTTACTGGCGACTTCGTCTGTGTGAAATTTGGCATGAATATGTTTTTCACTGTAAACATGTGCATGAGGCGTGCGCTTTACTGGGCTCCAAAAATAAATATAGATGCAATTGAAATTCAATTTCAATTGAAGTAAATTGAATCATATTGTCATTTCGGTTAGTTTGGTGTCTATTTCTTTTTATTTAGCGCGCTTGCGTCTACATAACTCAGTAACCATAACGGATAAATCTGTCCAGCCGTTTAGGAGGTAACTCACGTACACGCGGACAGGATAATTATATATTTAGATATATACATTTCTTATTAGTGTGTAAGACACTGAACTCCACTTAAACGGCTAGATCGGTTTTGATGGAATTTTCTGTGCGTGTTCCAGTGGATCCGAGAATGGTTTAGATTCAAATTGGAACCGGTAGTTAGCGATGTGGTTAAATTTTAGATTTTTTTATTATCAAGGCAGGACAACGTCCGTCCGGCCTGCTAGTATAGATATAAAGATATGAAAAATCTATCTGAACTCTTTTCTAATATTCTTTTTTATATGGTACATAGAAATCATATAAAACGTACGACGTAAAGAAGCGGTCCAATGAGGAAATTATCGTTTTCCTCGGCTCCCGCAGTTTGATAGCGGTGTGGGAGGTTTGCATTTTGAAATAACATTTGAAATAAATTTCCGCTACTGTCTACGATGTCGCCGGAGGCGGTCGATTGGAACATTGGCTCGATAATAATTAATTTCTTCAAACCGCATCCGATTTTGAAGTTCGCGGTGCGTCCTATATTGGCACTTACGAGCGTTTTGTTTATTTCCGATTCGATAAACTCGAAGTACTGTGAACAGGATTCTTTTTTGAACAAATAAAACACATTGAAATAGATTAAAATACAGACCGACTGACTCAGACTGTCTGATTAAAAATAGTGCCATTGACGTTCACCGGGTTGACCGGAGGATGAGTCCTGCGCAGGAGCAGACGTACCAGAAGGAACCGGAATTTAACCTCGTCTCTGCAGCAAAGTTTTATCAAATAAAAAACTACCATACTTTATTATTTGATTCATTTTAGAAAAAAATTCTTTTATATAAGAATTTTCTTTTATATGGAACTATATATCTGCTACTTAAAAATCTATGGGTAATATTCCTGAACTCTAGTTACAGATCTAATTAAGTAATGTAATTACATTTTAAATTAAACAGATTATCAAGAAATACATTAATACACCTCGTATTATGTAAACTGATAGGATGGAGTTTATGGCGGGATCTAGGAATGTCATGTTGTAATTTTTATATTTTATTCATAATCATGTATTATTTGTTTCTATATTTTGTGATATTGGTGGTGCCTTACGTAATATAGTTTGGTTATTTGGCACAAATGAAGTGGGTGGGGAATAATACAACGAAGCATGGATTCTGACTTGCCATAAAAAACTCTGGAATTTTCTAGTAAGACGGTCACCATCTTGTTACTTCATTCTTGTGATCGCAAAAAACTTGAAATATTATTATCTACTCGAAAATGACAGTAATAATCTATAAGACTAGTTGCAAACAGTAGAATCTTCATGAGTCTGATTAACTCTTCTACAATGAAATCAATTTAAGATAAATAAACAAAAATTGAGTATACAAGCGAATCATATAAGCATAAGTATATATATATACATCTAGAAAATTGTTTACGAATAATGATATCAACGTACAGGTCAGTATTAATTATTTAAGCTTTGATCTGTCATACACGCGTGCCAACAAACTGCCAATCGAATTTGGGCTTGTCCGGCTAGTAAGCAATTAGTCAATCGATACGCCACGTCCACGTTCCCTATTCTATATAGGCTCTTTTAGGCAATTTGAAATATTAATACAAACGGTATTTTGTGGATGTCTATGAATGAAACGATAGTCTGGAAAAGGGATTCGGTTTTTAGCGCTACTGAGAAGTTATTCCAGTCGCAAAAAAATCTACTTACTAAACTATATCATTTGAATCTTTCTTTTAAGCATTTGCAGAAATGAGTAATAAAGATCACATATTATTTTGACGGTTCTGAAGTATGACGCAATTGCCACAAAGTTGTTTTACTAATGTACGCACAAACTATTATTTAGGCATTCTGGAAATTGTATAGCATATTTGTTTTAAATTTATTTATTTTTACGAAGCTCCGGCGCTTCAAGGTTTAACTACTCAATCTTTAGGTTTTATTTTCGGTATTCGCTCGTTCCTGTCTTATTATTTATTTAAAGTCTTATACAAATCCCAAATAAATGTCTTTTTTCGGCTATTGACTAAAGAATTTTCGTCAATCCTAGCAGAGATAGACTTATTTGGTCAGGCAAAATCTCAAGGTTTGATCAGTCAAACTTCAATTAATGAAATAATGTCAAATTCCAGCAAATTTTTTACAACCATGATTGTTTGTTTGAGGCAATGTGCTCTATTCTGTGCTTTCGGTTGAGTTAGGCTAGATTTGTAATAAAATGAATTTGTGATATGGGCGTCAAAGATTGGATTCGTTTTTGATAAGGTCAAAATTAGAAAAAAATACTAGAAATTAAAAAAATGGTTAAACTAAGTTTGACGCTCACATCAAAATTTCTAGATCCCAAGGGGTCATAGCAGATGGGGAAAAATAATATTCGATAAGTTGTTCAATAAAACAAACGAAATAAAAATTAATTATTAAAAAGTGAATAAAAACCCATGTTAAATGAATGGGAAAAGCACGGAGTAAAGGATAGGCGGAAAGTATCGTTAGGCACGGTTAAAAGGTATCGGATTTTTTTTCTTAGATGTTTTTAGGCTATAAACTAACGATTTGAACATTTAAGTCAAAAAAGCTTTGGATACCTTAAATCAGTATATTGCAAGATTAGAATTTTTGCATAAATGTATTTTGTATTATTTCTATATTTATAAGAATCATTTACTTTCTCATTTACTATTTTCAAATTTTTTATTGACATAATTGTATGAAAGAAATTTTCTTATATTTAAAGAAACAACGTTTGGCTAAAATCCGAGAGTAACCCGAATTACAACATTCGTAAACAGCATTCAAAATAAATTTAATCTCGATGACATTTCCCAGGAAAATTCGAAGGATTTTTTCCCTCGCAGTGTGTAATATAATTTCTGACTCCAATTGGAATATTAGCTACCAATTTCATAACGAATTTGTTGATCGAGTCTGAACTCCGGTAGTGAGAGTATCTCCCTCTCCCCGTATCCGTATCTTTTATTGAATATAGCTATTTACATTGTAATCGGTTCAATGTTAGTAAGTATAGGTAATAATACTATTTCGTATTATATACATCATTTTATTTATTACATTACATAGATGTAATTGACACCATCTATCTTACATCTTCATCTTGCATCTTCATATAAATCGCAAAGGAATGGAAGGCGCTACTTGCATCTGCTTTTCCAGAAGTTTACAATATAACGGTCTTCAAAAGAAGAGTGAATAAGTTTTTACTGAACAAACAGGGCTACATCCTAAACCTCGTCCTCACTTTCCATTAGGTGTGACTTAGGACAAGCTTCATCCAGTTGTGGCAAAGCCACGTTGAAGCTACTACTGATTTCAGCATGAATGGGTCCGCTCACCCGGGGTAGTACCACCCTCTCACAGAAACCAACGTGAAGTGAGCGAGAGTGAGAGCGCCGGAGGACCAAATCCTCTCTCCTCCTTTTCCCCAAAATACTGGCTTGCAACGCATTTGCGACTCCCCTGGTGTTGCTTGTGTCTATGGACGGCGGTGATACTTAACATCAGGTGACCCGTCTATTTTTTGCCTCCTATGATATCAAAAAGTGTAGTGTAAAAAAATTGGATAACTTCTGTTGAAGTCCGTAATGGCAGAATATCTATGAATAAGGAATTTCACCCACAACAATATTTTTTGAAGAAAGTTTTAATGTAGATTTGACTATCTGCAATTTCCTATACTTTCTACAAGAACTACTCATAAAAATCTAAGAAAAATGTATGACAGTGACTTAATTCATCGGGTCTCCGCACATGTATATATACTCGGGATTGCTGAATTGTATGGCATTTATGTGAGCATTCGTATAATGCAAGTCATTTTAGAAGTTTGAACAAATACTAAATGTACTTAGACTTAGATTATATTATAGTATTTTTTAGATTTTTTTAGTTTAAAGATTGTTAATAAACCAATTGCTCGAATTCCTATTAATCACCGTAGTTTATTATTATTTTAGCGTAATCATCCACTTTATAATAACGGTATGATAGTAAAATCTGCTTGATATAATGCTTGAACTTAATCCGTGTCTTTCTAATCGATAACGTGTTTTGGTGCCTTATTGTAGAACCGAACAGTATTAATTTAAAAACTTTTATTGGCCTTCCTGAGTTTAAAACAAGTGATGACTAATTTGTATTTATTGCTGGTATCGTAAACTAAATTTAGTCCGTATTATTACAAAAAAAATTTTTTTTCTCGATCTGACTACGCTATTGACCTAGCAAGGTCTTAACAGCTTCACCGGACTACTAAGGCGAGCGCTTAAGGCACTCAGCCGATTTTATATTGGCAACCAGCTCAAGGGTGCACGGCACACCTCGGCTTGGCTGTTGCCCGTTGCATACAAAATCACGACCTATCTTAGCTAACCTAGCTAACTATTCATATATGTTTGAGTTGTTGAAACGTATATGAGTACCAAGCATATCCGTCTCAACAATTCCTCCATATATTTTTATCGGAAAATTTGGAGTTTTTCAGTTCGATAAGGGAAAAAAATTTACCAAAAATAACCCTTCCACCAAAATGTGTAGCGTGTAGCGTGCACGTGTGTGGAGGTGATCGTGTAGTGTTGTAGCAGTGATGTATGGGTGTGTCACCGTATCGCGCAAGCAACGCACTCAAGGGCTCCCTACCGAGGGATCGAACCTAGGCTTGAGCCGCTGCCGTGGGAGGCCTAATCGGGTGTGCGGGAGCGAAATTAACCCCCAGACCGCGGCGGCGCGATCTGTGGTTACGCGGGCGTGGGCGTGAGCACGCTCTGTTACGAGGGACAGGCTGGTACTGATCGTTCGCTGACGTGATATCGTCGGGAGGGTCGTTGAAGATGTGTCGCGGACGTCTTTTATAACGCCCAGCGTTGCGCACGGGTTCGTAATTCGTGGCGGATACCACTAACGGACTGGGATGA
>JACEII010000010.1:5532182-5590408 GCA_014332785.1 Antheraea mylitta
AACGGTTAAAAATAACGGTCACTTTTCGAGCAACGGACATACGTCTGACACGTGCGGCGACACGGATCGGACTCTTTTTCCTTTCTCCTTTCTACTCCTATTAGTCTTAAGGTGATGATATATAACCTATAGCCGTTCTCGATAAGTGAGCTATCTAACACTGAAACAATTTTTCAAATCAGACAAGTAGTTCCTGAGATAAGCGCGTTCAACCAAACAAACACTACAGCTTTATATATTAGTATAGATTTGAAATAAATCAATTTAAGAGATTCACAAGTACATCATAAATTAACTTTTACTAAATAACACTATTGACAGTTGACAATGTATTTAAAATATGAGATTATAATGTTATTTCATCTTAAGGACTTTGACGTAATATATTTATCTTATAAATTGTCATAGTAATGACAACAAATCTAACTTAAAATAAGTAAAATTTCTCATTAAATGTCTGACATATCATGACATTCATGAATTAAAACTGTTCGCAATATATCTGCATGTAATGTAATGTTATTGAATGATGAGATGGAATTGTACGAATGCTAGTCAGAGTTGAATAAAGTCAAAGTTACATAAAAAACTTAAATCAGCAAGAGTCTGCTTGGACACGTTTTTGTAATTAATTATTTTAAACATGTGTTCTACTATGTTTAAAATATTAAGCACTGCTAAGTAAAATTCGTGTTAAGGTCATGCTCATTTTTGTTTTTCTAAGTTTAAGTTTTTGCGAATATATGTAAAAATTGTAAGAACTAGTTAATAATCGTGTATATATAAAATACATTTTCTTCGAGACTCAATGACGGCAAAATTACTGAACATATCGGTATAGGATGAGGACCATTCGATCCGTAATATTTCGTAGATGGTTCTTAGCTACTTTCTTTATGGACTAGCTTGGTACTGCCATTTTTTAAAGCCAACGAATTGGGCGGGAATCTGCTAGTGTAGTTAGTTTGTTAATTTACAACTTCAATTTATTCAAATTCGATGTTACCGAAGATGGAAACACGGTTAGTGATTTAGCTTAGCGATAGTTCAATCTGATGGTACTGTTATGGCAACACGTATTCCAAATTGTTTTATCTTAATGTTTGCTTATTGCTTTTTGCACGATCTGAAAGTATATCGTCCGCAATATTCAAGATAATACTGAATCACTACTGCTTGGAGTAAATATTATGGGATAAGATGCTCACTTACAAAAACTGCATCTTTTTGATAAGTTAGAAAAACTCGTAAACTAAAAAAATTTCACAATTATTTTCAGATATTACTGATATAGAATTCAATATTAAAAATAACACTCTTAATTATCTATTTCTATTATACATATAACTTTCTATAATGTATATTCTGAAATATGGTTGGCATCTGGAGTTGAGACCTTATAATGGACGGGGTCCGGAATGTACGAGGGTCCACCTTCCGACTATATTGAATTCTTCACTTATCATGTTGGTAACAATGCGATAAGTACCTTTGATCAATAAAATTATCCTCCTAAAGATTGATATGATATTGTTTATATATTATTTTTTAGATAAATCATTATTTTTATGAATAATAAAAGCAAGTATAGTAGTAGTTCTGAATGCCCCTTAATTTTAAGAAAAAATGCTGGTATTACAATATCGAATTTTATTAAAGTGTCGTAGTTAGGTACAACCTTTAGACCCAAAGTTAATAAGACTTTACTATATTTGTATAAACACAATTTCTAACGTGTTAATTAATCTATGAATATTAAGCGTAGTGTAGTCGCGTAAGGTCTATGACGTGTTACATTAATTTGGTCTATTCGAAATATATTACATCTTAATGAGATACGAGGATTACTAATTAATACTGTCTAAAGTTCAGTAATCTATATAATAAGTGTGTAGCAAATAATGTATATTCGGTTGGTCAGGAGAACCAAATAACACAAACACTATGACTATTTATTCGAGCAGAGCTTCGCCTTACAACTTCGACATAGAAGTGCCACCCTATCAACCTTTACCAGATTAGGCCCCCTCGGCAGCGGCTCAAGCCTAAGTCCATTCCCTCGGCGTGAAGCCCTTGCGCGCTACTCGCGCGATACAGTGAAACAAAATCTTACATCACTGCAACAACATTACACATATTACCCCCACACACGTGCACCCATACACGCTTACACATGAAAGTGGAAGGGTTTTGTTTCTTTCCCTTAACGAACTCAAATAGTTTAATAAATTATCCGATACGAAATATATATAAGAGTTGTTGAGGTATGTATGCTTGGTACACATATATGTTCCAACAACTCATATATGTATGAATAGTTAGCTTGGGTCAGCTCAGATAGGTCGCGAATTGCACGTATCAGCCCAAGCCGAGGTGTGCCGTGCACCCTTGAGTTAGTTGTCAAATAAAGTCGGCTGAGTGTTCTAAGTGCTCGCCTTAGTAGTCCGGTGAAGCTGTTAAGATCTTATTAGATCAATAGCGTAGTCAGTTTGAGAAAAAAAACAGTGCCACCCTATCGATGACAACTTGCCTTTTATATGCCAAACTCTAATAGTGTAACGCTAGTGCCATATTAAATATTATAAAGGACATATAAAATCATTAAAATTAATTACATAAATAGAAATCATTACAAGTGTTATTGTCTATATAAAGATGTTTAAAGGGTGGACTCAAGACAATCGTAACAGTAAACCCATTCATTTTTAGCTTAATGTTACTATGTGATGATTTAAACTTAAAATCAAGAGAGAGAATATTCAGTTGTTTACCCACTTTAAATAACCTCGAGCGATTTGTTTCTGTTTCTCGCTCTTCCACAATTAAATTTAAAACGCGTCCGGAGTCTTTCGAGCAACCTTGTTTCGATTTATGGAAATTAATTAATGTAACTTACCAGAATACGCTGTGCGAGTGATGTACCTACTTAAATACGAGGAATCACTATGTGAACATTTGTTGCAATTAAAAATCATATTTATATTAAATTTGCATCGTTATTTTGCTTATTTTGTGAAGAGGATTAATTTATAAATGAATTACTTAAACGAGGATTTTTTTCTTTAAATACAGATAAATGCTTAACAACACTGCTATTTATATTACTTATTTATTATCTATATATTGAAAATATTACTTATTTATTGTGTCTCTGATTACTAATTTGACTGATAAGGTTGCATACAGAAGATATAGAACGCATTCGTTTGGAAATTCGTTCAAAAAGTCCTGTTTTAGTACGATTCTTTACCTTAATGAGAACTTAATGTCTCGATTGCATATCTATAGGTTCAGTTGTTTTAGTTATGTACTGCTTTCGCGCCCTGTATATTTTTTGGACTATGTTAATATTATAAAAAGGTTAAAGTGTGTGCATATATTTGTAAGAGGAAATTTCAAAAACTATCAATTCTCGGAATTTATTAACTCATAGAGAACTCCGTTGAGTCTATGACTATGACCTCTTTTATTGATGATTTTTCATCATCGTAATAAAAACCGTATAATTTGTAATAATAGGTCTTTATCTATGAAATTGCTGTTTTGCAGTACTGGCCATTTCAAATCAAAATAATTTTTGTTTGGCTAAGAACTCTCATTTCAAATTAATTTTATTTTAAAAACATGGAATTCTTTTTCTAAAAGTAGTAATTTGTTTATTGATTAGTGTTATATTTTCATTGCATTTCAATCATTTTGTCATCATGGATAGGTTAAAAATTCGAATAATTATAGAATATGAGTATCGTCGTTGCAGCAATGCGGCACAAGCGGCACGCAACATCAACGACGTTTACGGAGGTAACACTACAAACCAACGCATCACCTGTTATTGGTTTGCTCGCTTCCGTTCTGGGAATTTCGACCTGAAAAATGAATCTCGCGGTCATCCGAAGACTTTGGTCGACAATGACGAATTAAAGGCGATTTTGAAAGCTGATGATACACAATCTACGGCTGAATTAGCAGCAGCTTTCGACGTTAGCGTCAAAACAATATTGGTCCATTTGCGTTAAATTGGCAAGATAGAAAAGCTTGACAAATGGGTGCCCCACGAACTCAATAATCGCCAGCGCGAAGTACGCATCGAGACGTGCCTTGCACTGCTCGACAGACATACAAATGAAGGAATTTCGAACCGCATTGATACTTGCAATGAAAAACGGATTCTGTTTGATAACCGCAAGCGCTCGGCAAGTAGTTTGGATTCAGTTCAGCACCTAAGCAATGCCCTAAACGAAAACTTACCCATAGAAAAGTGATGGTCACTGTTTGGTGGTCTAGCGCCGGACACAATGATGGATAAGCTGGCACATCTCCAACCATCATTGGTCAATCGCTCGTCTCCGCTGCTCCTGCACTACAACGCACGACCTCATACAGTACAGCACACGGTGTCCAAGTTGCAAGAACTGGGGTTGGAAGTTCTCCGTCATTTGCCCTATTGACCAGACCTTGGGCCTACAGACTACAACTTTTTCCAGAATTATGATAACCCCTTGGTGCGAAAAAAATTCAATACACGAGAGGCAGTACAAAATGCCTTTGAAGAATTTGTTGCCTCCCGTCCAGCTGATTTCTTTAAGAAGGGCATCAATAAACTGCCACGGCGTTGGCAAAGTTCCATTGATTGCATGGGTGATTACTTCGATTAATACAAAAAACAGTACATGAAAAAAATTCGTTTACATTTTTTTCATACAAAACGGCAATTTTATAGGTAAAGACATGATATATTGCGAATAAATTAAGCAGGTACAATATCCCATGTCATAAAATATACTCGCAAAATTATATTTATACAAACACTAGCTTCTGCCCGCGACTTCGTTTGCGTGGAATAGTTACTTTAGGCTAAAGCTTAACACGCAGCGGAAGTTCTCAGAAGAAAAAAAAATGATTTTGAAACATTCTTCATTGGCGCTCCGCTTCTATCGGTGATAGCGTGATGATATATAACCTATAGCCTTCTTAGATAAATGAGCTATCTATCTGAAAGAATTTTTAAAATCGGACCAATAGTTCCTGAAATTAGCGCGTTCAACCTACTAAGCAAACAAACCCTCGAGCTTTATAATATTCGTATATTATTATACTTCTGTCGTCTAGTATTACTACACTACACTTCTGTCGTATTTTATTCCAGTCGTCATTCAAATTACAATAATTTTTGATAGAGTGGACTGATTTTAATGAAGCAAACAATTAGTTACGCCTCAGGATAAAGCAGTACTTTAGCAGCGATGTGCGGTCATAAAAACAAACAGATAGATATTTCTAAAAATGATTGAAATGTATTCTATTACTTGTTTCTAGACACCTGCAACAATTTTCTTCACGAAAATCGAAAAAGAATAGACATGTTAGATTTACGTTTTTTATTTTATGTATAGAAGAAGATAGTAGGATCAATTACACATTACACCAATTCAGTGTCATCAAGTATTAGATAACTGTCTTCAGTTTAACGTAATATCAAGACCCCGGGAAATATTTATAGGGCCTGCCAATTACAAATTTGTCCACCAGCTGCGTTCTAATACAGTATTTCGTAGTCACTGTAGCTTCAAATGAATGAGAGATGTCGCAGATGTGTCGACGTTTCGATATGCTTATAAGTTTATAGACTCATTGAATTTGCGTATCTTTAAACTTTATTGCTTCCATGATTTATTAGTTTATAGCGCGAAATCATTCTATAATTACGATTTAAATATTTTCTAAATCACATATTTACTAAATAAACCTGATCTACACAAGACCTTTCAACAAATATTTCAGCGTAGCCTATTAGAACCAATATAAATAATTGTAATATAAATAATGTTATTGTCGCCAAGCTTAATTAATAGATTTCAACCATATACAGCTTTTTCTAAAAAGTGTAAATCACAATCAAAGGATGTATTATAGTTATTTTTATTACAAATAAATTGTCTTGAATTAATTGCTTTACCTAATAGATGTTTTTAATACTTAAACTACAGAAGCTTATTCTCTCATATGGAGCATTAGAAATGTCTTCTATGTTCAAATTAAATTCATAAAACCATATCACTTAATTCTAATCTATACTAATATATAAAGCTGATGAGTCTGTTTATCTGTTTGTATGGTTGAACGCGCTAATCTCAAGAACTACCAGTCCGATTTGAAAATTTCTTTGTCTTAGATAGCTCATTTATCGAAGATGGCTATAGGCTACATATCATTACGTTAAAACCAATAGGAGCGGAGTACTAATGAAGAAAGTCTCAAAATCGGGCTATTTTGAGAGCTTCCGTTGCGTGTTACCGTCAGTATTGTATACGTTGCCATGGTAACGTGATAACATTCTCTCGCAAACATTTCCAAAGTTTATTTTGTGTTGCTATTCAAAAAGTTTAGTTGTAATAATATTCCTCCAATAAGACAGGCGAAGGAATTAATCCATACTGTCAATTCTAAAGTTATCAGCATAGGTAGTTATTATGTATTCTTTAGCTACTTTTCTTTTATGTCCAAGTTAATGAAAAGGTATAAGCACAAATCCTAAATTTCGTAAATTTTTATCTTTTTAATTTTCAAGACCACAGTATTCATGTTCCGTGGTATAATTTTTTATTCATTTCAGTTTGCACAATAAACGCCTAAAAATAAAATATTAAATAAAACGCCACCAATTTAACACAATATAGAGTCAAGTAACACAAGATTATGAATAAAATATAAAATCCACTACATGACAGACTGAAATCTCGCCAAGAACTCCTCAAAGAGTTTATTGTACGTTAGTTTTGTTTCCAATTTTTGATTTGTGATATATATATTACGTATTATAAAAATAAAAAGTGTGTATGTAATATTAAGATAAATACTTTTTGGTGAATACATATATCTGTGGTGCTACAAATATCAACATTTTTTTTATTCTGTCGATATGTCTGTTTGTTTATTTGTTCCGAGTAATCTCCGAAACGCCTGGACCTATTTGAACGTTTTTTTTTTTCTTAGAAATGATTACGCTATTGACCTAGCAAGGTCTTAACAGCTTCACCGGACTACAAGTAATATTTGAACGGGAATTTTACGGGCAAATAACTAACTAATTAGCTGTTTTATTTTAAACTGGCGGATTCAGCAGACGTTGCCCGCTCTGATAATAAGACAAACTATACTTAAACCTTGCCCGAGAAACATTTTATATACTGGTGAAAACGGCATGAAGACGCGTTCTGTAGTTTTTGATCTTATCGGGAACAGAAATATAGACAGACGTGGCAGAGGACTTTGTTTTACACTATATAGTGATGAACTGTTACCCGTGCATTCATTAAGTGAAATTGATCAAAAATATGCTGTTCACAGTAAACATGCGTGAGACGTGCGATGTACTGGACTCCAAGAATAAATATAATTGAAAGTCAAATGTTTATAGTCATTTAAATTATAGCAACGTATATCAATAACTTAATTATATTGACAATGTGGGCATATTATATCTGTATAATAAAAGATTTAACACATGTTGTTCGATAATGTATAGCTTAATATTTTAATACTTTCTTATATAGTGTAAGTGAGCATTGAGGATGGTATATTGTAGTTTAAAGTTCCAGGTATGTATGTGACTGATGACAAATTCCATCCCATTAGAGACACTGTTAGTATTCATGTATATAATGTACCTGTTATCTGTTACAGTATATGATGTGCGTGTCGTACTCACAAATATTTTTGAGAGAATATTCCTGTAATTAATATATATATAATATATTAAAAAAACGCGTGCGACGCCGCGGGTAACAGCTAGTGTACTTATATCATGAAGAGTTAAAATTGTAATAGTTCTTGAATCTTTATTTTAGTAAGACCAAAAATACTTGATGGCATTACTTGACCTAGAATGTTGTCTAAACGATTTTTATAGTTCTTGTATTTAATTTAAATTTACACCAAGAACAAGATAAGCGTGGTGTATTTAATACGAAATAACTCAAAGCTTTTTAAAGCAAGTACTCAATACCTATTTAACTTTTTTGTAATAACACTGTATACGTTTCTATAGGCTAAAGATATTTTGAAAATATCGTTAAATGGAGGAATCAATAGGTCGGTTATAGTACAAAAATGAACAATTGAGTGAAACTAAGTTTAGTTTAACACAAAGTCAGCATTATTGTAAAAGGGTACGGACAAACATATCAGTTTTCACACCATTACTTTTTTAGCTATAACCTTATCAGTATTGCTAAAGTACGACCGTACTACCGTATGAAATGTGTATTCAGATTTCTATAATGCATTATTCTATAAAAAAAAGTAAATGGGTAAGAACGGTTTAACTATATATTTTTGTTACGAACTTATTTTTTGCTGAAAACTAAAGTTAAACACATCCTAGTGTTTTTGATAGGTATTGGATATTCATCTGTTATTTCTTCTAATAAAAATGTGAATAATAAGACTTACCTAAGCGGGAATTGGAATATAGACATACATTATTTTTAATCTTGTTTTATTTTTAGGCAATTTTAAGTATATAGTCTTAATTATTTTTATGAACATATTTTTGAAATTTATTTTGTTAGCGTTCGGTCACTACTAAGACGTTTCAAATTTTGTTTCAATATATATATATTTTTTGTGTCCATTTGAAATTTTATTTAAACAATTTCTTTTTAATAATAACCGGATGAAATAAATTAGGTTTAAATAAAACATATAACTAAAATATCGCAGATTTTCCGCATTATCTATAACTTGTCCTCAGTGTCTTCGTAACTTTGCCGTGTACGTGTCCAACAGAGTATAACGTTGGCATTTTCCATTGGATTTCAGTTCAATCTCATAAAGGGTGGAGGTATCAGCTCTGAGACGCGATATTTCATTTTTTATGACGTAGGTGGCATCCAGAGGCCATAAAAAATATAAAAAAGAAAGAAAGTGCGACACCGTTTTTACGATGCCTTTAATACTGTCACACCGGCCGCGGCTAGTTGGTTCGGTTTTTGCAATAGGAATTGCTGCGAGCGGTTGTTTCTCTCTATATTAAATTTGATGTATACCAAAAATATAATTGACTATTTACCTGATTTAATGTCGACACCTATGGTGTTTTCGAATAACCCCAGTTTTCAGTAATTCTAGTATTATTTGATAGCATTATTGTTTCGATTGCGTTTCGTTTATGAAGGACTTTCGAACCGCATTGATACCTGCGATGAAAAATGTATTCTGTTTGATAATCGCAAGCGCTCAGCAAGTTGATTGGATCCTGGTTCAGCACCTAAACAATGCTCTAAACGAAAACTTACCTGTTGATTTCTTTAAAAAGGGCATCAATAAACTGCCACTGTGTCGATGAATACAAATAAAAAATAAATTTAAAAACAATCGTTTAATTTTTTTCATATAAAACGGCAATTTCATAAGTAAAGACCTAATATAAATAATAGAAATATCTATAATAGAAATATTATCGCTATATTTTCTTTTATATTACAACCAAGTGTCCAGGAAGTAAAACTATAACAATTTAATTGAAATTTCTATAATTCTATAAAATATAAAATGTGATTAAAAACGTCATATTTCTATACTAATTTATAAATTAATTTAAGTCTTTATCGTAGCATAGTGTCATGCGCTTCAGGTAAGTTTCCAATAAGTAGTCTTTTATGAGTAAGATAAAAACCTTTCATCCCGGCAGCAGATGCGCTTTATATGTATTTATATGAAACTAAGTTGATAAAAGAGTTGGTTTTATCGAGATCTTGTAATTTATGGATATATCAAGGGTCCAACGAAGCTAATCTATTTATATGGTCGAAAACCCGTCACAATGATTCACTTCGGAGAGTTTGATTTCAAATTATGTTCCATTACTTAAAGACTAAACTAATATGCAATCATAAATTCAGAAGAAAACAGGCAAAAGTCTATAATATCTCTGGATTCTAAATGAATACAATCTAATGCACTGAAATGTGATTGATTATCCTTGAAAAGTTATTTAAACACAAAACTTCAAATACTATAATTTTAGAATAGTACAAAGAAAGTTAATTTACGCATGAAATAACTTAAACAATTTACCCTTTGATATAGATGCCATCGATGAATAAAAGAGTAACATTAGCCTTGCAACCCTTGCGTGTTTTTTTTACACAAAGAAAAAGTACGTTCCTATTGATACAAAGTGAGGTAGCGCCCAGAGGTTAATGAGAATGGGAGTAATTTCGCATCCCGACTCGTGGGCCGAGCAACACCGAGTAATAAAGTTTTACGCCACGACCCTTATAACTGTTCCCACGGCTCATTCACTTCTCTACTGAAAACTGTGATTACCATAGCGTTAACTGATTCTAGTTATCTGATTTTTTTTACAAGACATGAAGCTATCCTGTTTCATTTTATTTTTAATAACGATTCACTTAAATTAAATCTTTAGGAACATTTTTAATTAATACAGACGGTAAAGATGCTATAATATTAAAATAATCAAATCGTGTTTAGTTTGTGTATATTATGTATATTAGGTGTTAGGTTAGTTGCCTTACAATATTCTTAGATATTCATAGTGGCATTTGACGTATAAAATAATAATATCAAAACCAATATTAATAAATAACAAAGAGAACGTAAGTCAAAGTTCGTTATAAGACTCTCAAAAGTATAAACATAATCGTAAGAAACTTAGGTGCAATGACCGGTGCCGAAAGCTGTAAGAGGCGACCCGGAGTTAATAACCCTCGACAATAAAACGGAAAATAAGCCCTTTTGTTTTGTTTATACCGTTTCTACGTTCACTTTCACTTCACCCGACGGTCATTGAAACTAGAATTTTGACGCGTAGAAGATTGCGTATAATTTTTGTATTTTTTTTAGATAATTAGATCAAATATTAAGAATCTATTTTTTATAGACTTAGAACGAAAATCGAGTGCAGAGTATCCTCCATAAATATTACTACTATGTAAACTTTCAGCCTGTATAATAGTTCGTAACCTCAAATTTTGTTTATGTAAGAGTTGTTTAAGTAAAGTCCAGGCTACAAACCAAAAAACTTACAATTTCATTACGGAAGAATTATTTTAATTTAAAAACATACAAATTCTATAGGTTCATTCGCATACTTTTAGATGAAATATACTTAAAAGCTAAAATATTACATATGAATTCAGCTAATTATAACATTTAGTCAAAATCGCGTACTATGTAAAAACCCCAAACAAGGGATAAAATCCTACTACACACTTTTGTCATTGCCTAAAGCTGATGAAAGAAAAACACATGATCTCTGTAAAATTAACATCTTCATTGTTTAATGTTAAACTAACAAAAAAGAATCTGTTATCTTTTCTCTATTTGCTCGTTTCGTCTTAAGAAAATTATCCTTTTATTTAGTAAGTACGTAGTAAATAAGACGTTAACGTTACCATTACGTTATTTTTTTACGCTAAGAAAGATTCCGTATTGATACAAATTGAGGTAGCGGTAGAGAGAATGGTGAGAACGATAGTAATTTCGTATTCGCCCTTAGGTTTGAATTGAACGGAGTAGTCAAATTTAACGCTAACACCCTTATTATGATTATTGAATAAAATGACAATAATGTAATAGATTCTGGGTTTGTTTTTATTGTTCCTGAAAATATTTTTTATTTATGTTACATAAGTATATATCTTATACACTCGTACATAAGTATATATAAATACTCTTATATGCGATTAAAAACCGTATATATATCAAAGACTTTACCTGAGTTTCGGGCGGCATCTAAGTCTGTCATGTAGTGGGTTTTATACTTCATTCATATTCTTGAATTATTTGACTATAATTTCATTCGCATTCACATTCGCTGTGTTTTATGCAATATAGTTCGGTTATTTTACAGAAGTGAAGTCGATAGGAAATAGAGAAAGAGAAAATAATTCTGAAATGCCACAAAAATTCTGTGAAAAGTTCTAACAAGGGAGCCATCTTCTTATAATATTAAAACTATCGCAAGACACTTGTAACTTGTACCTATTCGACAAAGACAGTAATAATCTAGGAGATTGATCGCCAAAAATAAAACTAAAAAGAACCTTTATTTGAAAAAAATATTTAATACATATGTAATAGAATATTTATATTACAGCAACTGTTCGGTTTATATCTTAAAAATTAGAACGATTACGTACTTGCTTTTAGAAAAAAATCACGACAGCAATCAGCATCGCTTCGCCTAGCTCGAGCGAGTTACCGAGGGACGTCCGGTTCATTAGGTCTAGCCAGCTAAAGAGTTGTGTTGGACACTCCCGCTACGTCAGCAGCCGCCCCTCGTTACCCTAATGACAGCGATTTTATACTACGAAGGCGCACTTTTAGTTCTACGAAATCGTTTACTGTAGCCCACCCCTAATGGCCTAATGCTACGGCCTGCTCCACATTTATTTAGTTAATCACTTTACCTAACATCTGTAAATTGACCATTGTAATGGCAGCTTATTTTCTGTATAATGATTTCAATGCTGATTTAATTATTTCGATTAAAAATATACCATTGTAAGGTTTAATTAGCCATTATCATCGAAGTGTTTTATTCCTTTTTGTAGCCTTTACAGGTTTGAACACAGTCTCAACCAAAATTAAATAAAGATGTTATTAAAGATGGTAAAATGGATACAGCGATATGTTACAGATTATTAACTTGAAAGGTAGCTAGCCACGAGGACTTAGAAAAAGTTCTACCGCCATGCTATGTTTTTCTTCCTATCATACCACGGATTTTGATACTGCAATTCTTTGTTTAGTTTTTTTTATTACATCGAAACAAGAACGATTAATCGTGATTTAAAACCCCAACTATATACATAATTACTTTCGCAAATAAGGTCCTGAAAAGGCACTCATTAATTTATAATCATTGTAACAAGAATAACAATAGACAAGAAATGACAAGAAATTCATGAGGTATTTAAGTTACTATTTATACTGTGGTTATCTAATGTTTTTCAAAATTGTACGATACGAAATATATATAGGAGTTGTTGAGGTATGTATTCTTGGTACACATATATGCTCCAATAACTAATTTATGTATGAATAGTTAGTTTAGGTCAGCTCAGGAAGGTCGCGAATTGCACGTGTCGTGCAGCAGCCCAGACCGAGGTGTGCCGTGAACCCTTGAGCTAGTTGCCCAAATAAAATCGGCCGACTGCCACAAGCGCTCGCCTTAGTAGTCCGGTGAAGCTGTTAAGACCTTGCTGGGTCAATAGCGTAGTCAGTTCGAAAAAAAAATCTAATGTTTTTCTAGGCTATATTCTAAGTGCATGATCTAAAAGGACAACTTTGTAACCTGTATGACAACTATATACTACATAAATATTGTAATAGGAATTATAAAATGAAAAACACATGTTTGTTTTTATCGAAGAAACGTGCAAAAATTATTTCAAAATATATAATGTCGTGACGTCACAAAATATGAAATATTGAGTTATACTGGATTATTAACAAATATAGGATAGAATATCGCGGTATATAATTCTTTAAAATTTTCCTTAGAATCCAAATTGATATGATATACATTAATCTGAGATATGTCCACGAGTGAGTATAAAAAACGTAATCCTAACAATTTATTTATTTACAAATATGATTAGTTGCTTTTACATATAAGTATAAGGCTTCTCCCTTTTTATTCGGTTACCGCGAAAGCCCGCCATTTCCTGACTATGATTTATCTTGCGGCCTTTAAGCTGTGGGTCACTTTAATAAATGTATTCGGGAAAGGTGCTTCCATAAATGGATGAGAAATATTCTAGATGCAATAACCTAATATACGGAAGATATATGTCTTTCTCCTCGGAGTTAGAACGAAAATATATATTAACTTAACAGTGTAAGAAGATAAAGTCGCTTAGTTCACAATGGCTATATAATGTATAAGTATATATATATATAATTGTGAAAATGAATGTTCATGTGTGTATAAAAAAAAGTCTTATAAACGTGCTGCCTGCACGTAAGTTGTTTAATTTTTTAGACAACAGAAATGAACAAAACCAGTGTGTATATAAATTTTATATACACTCACCAGAGAGTTTCGTTAATCACGATGCGATAGGCGACCATATTGGATAAAACCATTGGAATTGGATAATAAAGGTGGTAGAGTCAAGCTGAAGCTATTACTTGTTTCAGGACGAATAGGTCGGCTCGCCCGGGGTAGTACCACCCTCTTACAGAAAACTGTCGTGAAGTTACAGTGCTTGCATTGTTGCGTTTCGTTCGGTCAGTGAGAGTGCCGGAGACCCTCCTACTCTCCCCTTCCCCTTTCTTCTTCCCTTTCCTCCTCTCCCCAGCACAGGCTGGCGACGCACTTGCGACTCCCCTTGTGTTGCAAGTGTCTATGGACGATGGTGATCATTTGACATCAGGTGACCCATCTGTTCGTTTGCCTACTGTGTTATAAAAAAACTTATTTCTTACTATATTGTATTGTAGCTTATCAGAATATATTTAATATCAAAGGTATTGGAAAGAAAATACAATAATATATAACACAAATTAAAAAAGCGCACTGACTTCTTGGTCAGTGATGTATTGAAGACATAAAAGAATATAAACATTTATTCGTTTTTTGCTCTAAATACCCTTGATGGAACGCAAGTGCCAGTACTACGGCGTCTTCCGCTATTCGGACCTAGTTAACTTGCTACAGTACCTATTTGTCTGTTAGTAAATGGCAGAGCTTATAAAAAATTCAAATACGGAAGCATAAGTCCTAAATTTTTTTTTCTCTTTCAGATTGTAAAATAAAAAGAGTTCTAGGTATATTGTAAACATAAATGAACCACGAGAATTTATCTCAGAACCAGAATTGTAAGGTTTGACTGTGAAATCATCCCATATATAAGTATTAATATGTAGCTTAGCTTAGATTAGCTCAGATAGGTCGCGAATTGCGTGTAACAGGCTAAGCCGAGGTGAGCCGGGCACCCTTGAGATAGTTGTCAAAATAAAATCGGCTGAGTGCCTTAAGCGCTCGCCTTAGTAGTCCGGTGAAGTTGTTAAGACCTTGCTAGGTTAATAGCGTAGTAGTCAGTTGGAAAAAAAGATCCCATATATATACACCTATTTTAACTGTGAGGTAACAGGTACTGCTGCGTTCTGGTCTCAAACGTGTTTGGAAATGTGTAATGGTATACGAGGTGTTTATTTAAGGTTGTTTGTATATAATTATACGCTATATTGCTACTAGCAGTCGTACAGTTACCGATTTACTATAAACGGACGATTTGGTTTCATTTTCTTTCTTAGTATGCCCGTGTCGAGCATGAGCGGCTATCTAATCTATGCTAATATTATAAAGCTGCAGGGTTTGATTGTTTGGTTGAACGCGCTAATCTCAGGAACTACCGGTCTAATCTAAATTCTTTCAGTGTTAGATAACCAATCTATCGAGGAAAGCTATAGGCTATATATCATCACGCTAATACAAATAGGAGCAGAACAACAATGAAGAATGTTTCAAAATTGGGGTCTTTTTCCTTTTGAGAGGTTCTGCTGTGTGTTAGCGCTAGCCAAAAGTAACTATTCCGCGCGGAAGAAGACGCGGCCAGAAGCTAGTTATACATAAAACATGCGACATATTTATAGAGTATTCTATAATCCAAAATTGATTTTCTGTTACTTATGTTACGATGTGAATTTATAGATGAAACTTTTTGCTCCAATATATCAATTCATAAATTGTTATATAAAGCCTTAGGAAAGTAAAAATACGAGTCGTCGTACGCGAAAAACTCATAACGTCAGGTATTAGGCGAGCACAAGCAAAACGTATGTGAGGTGGTTGAAATACGATGTTTTCGTCCTTAAGACATATAAGAAGGGACGAGAAAAGTTCAAATAACCCAAATTAAGGAGCGCAATAAAGGGACCCTTCGAAAATCCTTGTGGGAGCAATTCATGAAAATGGTCGTCGAACGTTTCTGTGAAGATGTTTGAAACAGTATAAAGGGTTGGATGAAGAAGCTAAGCTTAACTTGGTCCGAATACTTCCTATTCGGCGAGTAGCCTGCATAGAACTTGTAGTTTATTGTCTAAATATACGAGACCTTATATTTGATATTTTCTGATTATCTTGACTCTAAAGTCATTTTTCAAAAAACGAAGAACTATAATATACATATATACACATATATATATAAAATATCTAAGTTTGCTTTCATCAGTGAGTAGTATATACTCAGTATGATATATCTTTTTTTTTTTCGAAAATTATTTATATATATATTATATCTATATCATATATATATCAACTATAATATATGAAATACTAACTTTTGCCCACAGATTTGCTCGCGTTAATGCTGTCAAGGACAGTTTTTTATCTCTCGGAGACAGCAAGTACCTTTTAAATAAAGGGTATACCTTAAGTCTCTTTCTATACCCCCGAAAACGTGTATACAAAATTTAAGGACGACCGCTTTAGTAGTAAGGGTGTGAAAGCGTAACGAACGAACTCACTTTCTTATTTGTATTATAAGGATTTCACAAAAAAATTTACTTAGATATCTCGTTGTGTGGGTGAACTTTGTGATCTGTTAATTTATTTTTTAATTTTATTTTTACTATAATTTTGTATTCTAGTCAAATTAGTCTGCAAAATGTTTACGATTGTAACACGTTTAAGACTAGTAAGGTCGTCAACACAATTTATTCCTATAAATAAAATTGAAGTGCCTGGTATTTGTCCTCGCTAATCTCTAAAACGGTTGAAACGATTTCGGTGAGATGTTTACTCGTAGATAGAGGAATTATAAGAGATATATCTAGATAATGTTATTATGAATTTTTTTAGAGGTGTAAGCGGTAATTATAAAAAAGTAAAGGTAATTTAAAATCATTCAAGGAATTATAGCGGATAAATTGTAAAGGAAAATTATACATAAAAAGGATCAGGATAACTCGCAATTTATTTAGATAAAACACAAAACTCCAATAAAACTATAGAATTATTTTAACGAAAATGAAGTAGCTGGCATTATTAAGTTATTAATACGTACCAACTATATAGTTATGAGATATATAAATTAACCGTTTTATTATATTTTTGCTTCAGCTCAGATAGGTCGTCAAGTGCACGTATCAGGCAAACAGCCCAAGCCGAGATGTGCCGTGCACTCTTGAGAGAGTTGTCAAATAAAATAGGCTGAGTGCCCTAAGCGCTCGCCTTAGTAGTTCGGTGAAGCTGTTAAGACCTTGATAGGTCAATAGCGTAGTCAGTTCGAGAAAAAAAAAAGAAAAATATATTTTTATTCTTTTTATATGGAAACCTAATATAAATAAGACTGAGTGATTATAATGTATGCAAAAATGACCCAAACATTATGGATTGTTTTACTTTTCTCTGACCACGTACATGTATTTATATTCGGTAGTCGCTAAACAGCGATCTATACCGTCATTGAAAAATTGTAATGCTTATTTATACACGCATATCTATTCATATAAGCGTCGAGAACGTTGAGCATTATTTATTGACAACACATGATGAACTTAATCTTAAAGCACGTATTAAATTATATAACAGGTCATGCGGGCGGACGCTGTGGCTCAAACTTAGTGTACCTACACATTCGTAATTATGTAGATAGAAACACTAGTGACGGAATACTTTAGTGTTGTTAACACGATCTTGTATTACAAAAATAGACTGAATTATGAAGTTTTAAATTGTCCACAAAGGCCTTAGAATATATGTTATACATTTATTAAGTTTAAAATGCTGTAAATAATATTATAAATTATATATTTTCTAATTTATTTATGGCTTTTGTATCTATAAAATTCTAGGCTACTTTTTAGGGGAGTATATATTGTGTATCCATATACATGTTATGTATGTACACATATAAATATTTGTGAAAGTTTATAGCTTCTCTTTCATTCCCAAATTTATAAATAGTCGACTGACATAACTGGCCTAAGAATTACTTCAGATCGTAGCACTTTTCGCTGCATGAATTTTAACTTTGTGTGTAATATTAGTTTTCACATCAGGTTCATATTTTCGCACTACATACGATCCATTAGTAAGATGTCGAAGCCGAACTATTCTAAGAAATTTATTGCGAAAAAATAATTAAAATATGCAAATATGAAATCCTAAAGTTTTTTTTTTGTATATAATCAGAGATAAAAAATATGCTATGTATATATAAAATGACAGGTGTAATAAAAGGAGAAAACATGAAAGAATCTGTATCTCTCCATAAAAGAATGAAAGATAACTGGTTATCAAAGGTTGAGCGATTGTGTAAAAGGAAAAACAAATGAAGTTTCCTCTAAGTTAGGCTTGGTACATTTTTTGTTGACCTCTTCTTGCTGTCACAGATGTCTTACAATAACACTAAACATAATGACGCTACCACAAAGTATATTTGATATATGGTTACGGACATTTTAAGTTAATTATTTAGGTATAACAATGGTATAAAATAATAGCAAATTGCAGTTTAAATTCTATTGAGACGACTTTGTTATAAAAAATAACTATACCGCACATACTAACAAATACACGCGTTCAAAAAATAAAGTATTAGAGAGCGCCGAGTATGACATAAATAGTGGCGGTGTGGAAGTCAGTTGACTATATAAAAATGAGGTTGTGAGGGATGTAACGATGGAGGCAGAGCGCCGGCGCCGCGGCTCTCACCCTCAGTCCAGCTCGTACAGTACGCGAACAGACCCGTTGGCGCCAGCAGTGCTTTCTAACGCTCAGTTCACTCCACACCACGCCGAATTACGCGTTCTCCCGAACGTTACGAATCTAATGTCATAAAAGGCACGTCTGTGATGCAGTGACACGCACTACACCGTTCAAGGTGACTTTGTTTTATTTTACATCAGTGTCGTTTAAATCTATCAAGTTTGAACTAAATATGAGTGAAAATAAATCGGTTGACATCATACCGATTTGAGTGTTTGTGCCAGTGTTTAATTGCAAAATGTATGATTTAAACACAAGGGAATTTAACGTAAGTGTTGTCGAGAATAGGTGTAATATGCACCTGAAATGCCAATATTACTATCATATCTTGTTAAATCCAGCTTAAATCAGCAGAAAGCGGTGAAGGATCTTAAAAATGGCTATGTATTTTAAAATGTGCTTAATTTCGATTATGGTGTCATTCTGGCAAATAACATATTCAGTATCAATATGCTCCGACATATGTGAATGTGATAATGTTTTAACACCGTGTAATATGTGTTCCTGCAATATAACTCTAAGGGAGAATATGAATACTTATCTACATACTTTGGCATGTTGTAATGAAGATACAAATTCAAGTTGGTTTCAGAAATACGTCAATAAAACTTTTTCTGAAGTAGAGATTCACTGTAATAATTCCTGTAATATGAGTATGTTAGAATTAAATCTAGTGTTATTAGATACGTACTCAGTTTCTGTTAAAAAGAACAACATAATCGAAATACGGTTAAATATTAAGCCACAAAATATAAGGAAAATTGATTTATCGTCTAATGAATTACAGAATATCACTAAGGGACTCTTCAATCACTTCACGAATCTTCGAAAATTATTATTGAGCCGAAATAAAATCATTAATATACTCGAGGAAAGTTTTGAAGGGTTGTTAAAATTGGAATCTTTAGATTTGTCTGAAAATAATTTAACAGTGTTAACGAATATTTTCACTCCACTTAAGAATCTGCAGCATCTCAACTTAAGCAGAAACAATATTGAATTTATTAATGAAAATTATTTCAATAACTGGCTGTTACAGCATTTGGACGTATCCCATAACAATTTAAAGAAATTAGCACCAGGCGCCTTGCAATTACTACCAAACTTAGCACGGTTTTTGCTATCAGATAATCCACATCTTGGGATTACACAATTGGATACACAGTTACTGGTCGGTACTGGACGGAGATTACAACAAATAGATGCCTCAAGGATAGGCCTTTATCAGATACCTGAGGCATTCACACACTCAATTCGCTTTCTATCACTTGTTGGAAATAGAATCTCTGCAGTTAGGTGTGGTGATTTGGATAGTTATCCTTTATTACAGTCTCTTGATTTATCTGATAACAAAATAGTGTCTATAGAAGATGACTCTTTGGGTAGACTAGAAATGCTTTTATTTTTTAACATAAATAAAAATTTTCTTAACGCTGTTCCCAAATCTTTACCAGATGAGTTAAAGTATTTATCAATTAATAATAATTTAATTAGAAATTTGTCTGTGCCGGATTTAAAAAATTTACCGAATCTTCGCATACTTTTATTACAAAATAATTATATACATTATATTGAAGATCATATATTTGATGATTTATTGTCATTAGAGATGCTAGATCTGTCAAATAATCCAATACAATCGTTGTCTTGGAATACTTTCGATGGACCTTTGTCTCTTCGAGATTTGAGACTTTGTTATCTAAATCTGTCGGTCCCTGAACGAGATGGAATGTTTCCAATGTCATCTCCAGAAAGCGTGCAAATGCTTCACTTGCAATCTAGTCCTGGATTAGCGAAACAGTTTCTGGCAGATTCTGCTGCTTTAGCTGCATTTTCAGGTTTGCAATACTTGGATTTACGAATGAATAATTTAACAGAAATTAGAAGAGATCTGTTATTTTATTTGGGACAACTGAAGACACTACGATTACACGGCAATAGAATAAACTGTAGTACTGAGATGTGGTTAAAAGATGGGATAAATTTGAATAAAACACTGACCAGTGATGAGACGTGTTATTATTCTTCAACAGAAGCTAAAGTTGAAATGGTCAAATACAATTGCACTTTCCCCGAAACTTTCACTATAAGCGAAAGTCTTCCACCGGTTAATTTATATAGCACAGAGATGATCAATAAGCTTCTAAGATACTATGGCTATCTTAATAACAAAACAGAAAGAAATTTAAAACATTTCGGCCTAAATAAAAACACTGAAAATGACAACAAGGAACAATTAAACAAAACGATATTGAAAAAAACAGAGCATCCTGTTTACCCTATCACACAATTAGAGAGTAGAGAACGGGTATCTTCAAATAGCAGAAATTATGTTCAATACAATATAAACAGTACAACTTTGGTAAGAGGTGAAGAATACTCCAAAACTTATGATACATCCAAAATCGCAAACGAGCATTTAAAGAAAAACTCCAGAAACAACACAGTATCAAACTTATTTATGCCATCATCTATTTCCAGAAACATTGACGAAGACGTAACTGACACCTATAAAAGAAATAGAACGGGTAAACGATTAAATACACCCATAGACACCAAAAACAATTCGTTGCAAAACGAAGGTTATATACAGAGTATTTTAGTACCGCCAACAATAAAACCTACGATTAATGTAACAACTTATGAAGCTTATACTTTGAATCCCAATGAGCAAACAAAATATTCACCGTATAAGTTAACAAATACCTATTATGCTCAATATATAGGTATTGCTGTTATATCCAGCTTAATGATTATGTCGTTAATACTTTGGGTTAGCTTCCGTTTAAGACACAGAAGAAGACGTCTTACTGTCTTTGACACGCAATCCGAGAATCAAATAGAAGTGTCAAATATATCTGGCGGGGTACTGTGGTGACATCTGCGTGCAGCCGACCCCACGCCCTTCGAATATGACTCTCTTCTCACGTAACACTAATGTAAGTATTTAAGATTCGAAGCACACTGCTAGTAGGATTTTTTATATATCTAAAATGTATACCATCTCTATATACCATTGTGCGAAATACTAAAATACGATAAATATTTAATGATAATAATAATCTTATCATTACATATTATAAAAGAAAGTCTTCTGCCACGTTTGTCTGTCTGTTCACGATAAAGAACGGATTTTCATGCGGTTTTCACCAGTAGATAAAATGAGTAATGAGGAAGGTTTAAAGCATCCAAAAAAAAGCAAGCAACCAGTACGTTTTTGGCCATAATTAGATACCAGCCTAGCATTGGATTGTCATAAACCTACCAATATCTCAATCATTCTATATTTTCTAATAGATTTTGAGGAATTGTCCTGTTATATCTTCGAAAGCTTCAAGGATAAATTAATTAAAATGATACCTCCTTGCATATACTTATAATATAATAACGATTTTCCAAATCGGTTAATAATGATGTTCTGAAATAACAAATATTAAAAAAATACAACCGAATTGAGTCTTCATTTTTCAAGTCAGTTAATAAATGATGGTTTGTGAAGCTTTTGAAAATGCACAAATAACTTTTAACTATTTGTACTTTCAAATGAAGAGAATTTAATGAGTGATTATTAACCTTATTCGCTTTAGTATAATATATAGTGTTTTGTTTGTCTATTTATGATGGTTACACAAGGTTCTTAAAGATGATTATTGTTTGTTTCCAGTTCGAAGTGGTCGGCTGCTTGTGGCACGAGTGTTTGTGATATAATTGGTACATATTTTTTTATGACATAAGTACAAAAAGGGTGGTCGTTTCGGCGATGAATATGTATTTTGATTTTTGATTAATTTGTCAATATACCTGTGTCGTTAAATTCAGGTAAATATTAGATGAATAGGTATATTTTTGTGTGAAGTCCTGGTAGAATTTAGCGAGTTAATCATACCTATACAGTTATGATTGTATCGTTTTACCGGCTTCATGTGGTTAAGCTACAGTTTGTACAAATCTCTAGTAATTTCACAATATTGGAAGTGAACGCATATTCCCTAGATATGTTCTAGAAATATAATACTTTGCGCCAAAATATTTGGAATAAGCAGATCATGTCTTCCCTAAATCTCTCTTTAACGTGTAACTATAATGTAAGTTTAAATCATTGCATAATACGTATTATTTTGTTTTGTACTGTCAAACAATGTAGTATGAATAAATCTAAATACATAAACTATTTAGCATGTTATTTTTGTACGAAAAATGTATAGATCTATCCTAAACACGCTGTTAAAAATAGTAGAATTAATAATAATCAACTTTGAGTTATTGTTAATAACTTGCGATTATAAAGCGTCCGACATGGAACACATTTCTTGAATGCGTTAATTATTTTAGTATGTCTTCTTTTAATCCTATTGCTCATATTTATTTGCGACTATTTTTAATTAATTATTTCGCATGAATTAAAAACATTACTGATAAAATTTTATATGTAAACATTTCACTAGAAAAAATCACTGGTTTTAATTAAAAATATCTATTTCGAGAATCTATTGTTATTCCATCTTAATTATACCGATAATTAAGATTTCTGATATTCAGTTATTTGGTAAACTGAAATACTGCATCATTATATGAATTTAATATAAGTTTAAAGAGTTTAAATACTCAATTACACCTGATTAACGATATAATAATGCATTCCACAATTCTATACATTTTGACATAAAAGATCCTATCCTTAGAAAAATAAACTTATATCTTATGTTTTTTAAGTTAGTTCATGGATTACATAAAAGGTTTTATATACGTCAAAGCTTATAAATTGTGCTAGTAATAAATATGTCAGTCTTATGTAAATCGGTATAATAAGATATTCCCAAACAACCTGACGAATAGTAAAAGTGGAATAACAGTATTGTAAGAGTTGTTATTCGTACAAATAACTACAAATGTAATTTAGTACTTCTAAATAACAATAAAAGAAACTTAATTATACTGTTGTCTGATATATGAAAAATATGCGTAATGTTTTTGAACGAATATAATTCGAATGACGAAGTATTCGATGATGTTTTTGATTGATTACATTTTTATTGCTTTGTCTCGCAACTACATGAGAGATAGAATCAGAATGACAAATATTTTTCTGTATATAAACAGTTTGAGTAAAATTTGTTTCATTTCATTAATAATTGAAGTAGTTAAATACGTAAAATGGAATATATTTCGATGTAAGTTAAAGAAAACTAAAAATACAAAACCAGATAAATCCATTTAACTAGTTTAGTGATACTAATAGTTTGTATTTAATATCTATTTATTTTATATATGTAGATTATGTCATTTCATTCATCACTCTGAAACTATGGTTGTAACTCGATATATAACAGTTTGAAGACAATGATGTTGTAGATATATGTTTTTACGTGATCGTAGTTTATGATGTACAAACACATAGCCAAAGATTTAATAAATAATAGAATGTATTCGTTGGTTTTGTTTTAATATCCATAAAGTAGTTCCCTCTCCGAGTTAGTATAAACATTTATATAAAATATTTATTTATTAATTTATCAAAAATTTATATCAGGAGCTACCAATATAATCTTTATATTAATAATACGATACTTTCGTATTAAATGCACTGCGCATGCAGACCGCTGTCGCGGGCGGCTCGCGCTATCTTTTTACGCAAGTCTAACCTAACCTAACCAAAGCTAGACGAAATTTTTATTTTAACTAAAAAATCATCAAGTTGCTAATATAAAAAAACCTAACCTAACTGATTTATTTTCTCAATTTTCCCGTCTTAGCTCGGGTAGGTTAGGTTAAACATGTGAAACTAAGGCAGCGCAAGCCGACCACGATAGCAGTCAGCGAGCGCACTGCGTTGCCGTTAATATGTAACTATTCATTTGTATATTACCAACTGATTTATATGTTAAAACAAAACGGTTTCAACTCGATTTGGTTAGGTTAGGTTGAGTTTGTGTAAAAAGATAACGCAAGACGGCCGCGGCAGCGATCGGCGAGCTCGGTACATCTAATACGAAAGTACCAATTACTACAATTTACATTGGTTAAAAAAGAATGTTGGTAGTATGGGGTCGAAATATAACTACAAAAATCTATACCTATATTTTGATAATTACTTCAAGGGCAGAGCTTGTTTTCGTTTTTAATTGTTATATAAATAACGTGAAAAATGTGTTGAGTTCTAGTTATTATAAAACAGGTTCAATGAAAACGACTGTAATTAGATTTCGTTTTGCATTACGAATTACAACAAAGGAATTCGGCTAGAAACACTTTAAATTCTAAGCGTTTGAATTGTATCGACATTTTATTAATTGTGTCTCCGTGAGCTTTAGATTATTACAAAGCTATTTTCTAATGAAAATGGGAATACATAATTATGTTCATTCAAGAAACGTATTGTATGTGTTCTATATGCATACATTATGTATATATCATACACTTTTCGATGTCACAAAATATGTGAGTCTGGTATAATGTACCGAGTGAGCCGAAAGTAATTTTCTTTACGACTTATCTGAAGAAAAATCGTGTTCACTTGAAAAGAAAAGAAGTGAACGTAGGTAATGATTTTTCAATATTTGTATTGACAGGGAAAATAAGGGGCCGCCTACACCGTTATTCGCCTACAGGGTGTTTGAACTGGTTTTGTACAGGACAGGGTGGAAATTCGAATACGTATACAGCTTTATTAATTCTCAATAAATTTCCCCCTATTGTATTGAAATACGCCGATGTTAGATAAGAACTTGACAGTTTTATATTGGTTAACTTATCATATTTTAATTAAGAATCCACGATAATGAAATTAATCAGTAATTCTAAAAATAAAAGCAGTTTTATGTTGAAATGTTGTCCACGCAATAACATAGTAGTTTATCACACAAAAGAAATACACCTATATGCAATAATATTAATAAATATAAATGAAATATTGTGACTGTGAAATAGCGTTAAGCTTTAACATCTTATCCTATAAAGAAAACTTATTTTGACCTTCGATTTAGCCAAAATAATTGCATTAATTATGTTAAGTAAAATACAATCCGAGAATAGTAGTAACGGCCAACAATTGGGTATCTTCCACGAATGAGTCTTTTTGCTCTCTTGAAGATACCACGAAATAAGATACTATACGACTACGTACGAACTATCTTTGCTTTTTCAGATATGATTCAGCAAATTTATCATTGTAAATATCTCGTTTATTTCCAAAACATCTTAAATCCCCAAACATCCATACGTATGCAAATAAATGTTATTAAAACACATAAATAATATTTTATACCTATGAGTAATGATATTGTCGTTTCTCATATACAAGGTCCTTCTGCTTTGAGACAATTTTACGGTAGAGTGAGTATGTAAGCAAGTCGTATTTGAAGCGTAGGGAGAATGTGAAATTATTAATAAGATTATTCAGGTTGGTATAGTGAATTGCAAACAGCCCTTAAGCTATTATGAGTGCAGTACGCCTTCCTTAAATATTGATAATGGGACGCATATAATCGCTGGCAGCTATTTCAACCTACGTAATATAATTTACTGATTTGTAATCAATTATTTAATTTGAATTACGAAGTGGTTCCAACCTATTTAATAGGCTAGATGTAGTTTACGATGATTTTATTTATTAAACTCAAATGATTTGCTGCGTAAACCTAATAATGGGATATGGTAGTGAATTTTTAGAGAGGTCTTTGTGTATTGGGTATCTGGTTTTATCATGAATATATGCTAAAGTGTTTGTTTATGTGTAGCTTGGATTAATTACTGAAAACAAGGGATGTATTAAATGCGAATAGTATTGAAATCGATTCGCACTGAATAATTATATTCGATGCGAATTTCGATTTGAATATTCGGATTGTTTGAATAATTCAAACTATTTGGATAAATTGTTTTGTAGGTATTTTTGGGTAATTTCTTTATAAAACCAAGTAATACGGCAGGGGGTAGATGTAGAAAAAATATATAAAAAGCAGTTCAAATGATAAGGATTGAAAAATAAGTCTAGAGTTGCATCGACGTAGTTAGATTAATGCGATGTAAAAAGAGCATTTTTCTTGGAAAAAGTAGGCGTCACTTATTAGACCATCGACGCCTAACTTGTTCACCTTTTTCAACACCTCGAAAGAGAAAATTACGAATAATAATTTAAAATCAATTATCTTTAATGAGATTATGTGAAGTTATAACTTACGATACTTTGATGCGGTGTTGAGTTATGTCAAGGAATATTAGTTTGGATATACTAAACTTTATGTCTTTATAAATATTTTAACTCTTATTGGAGTACTAATTTTGGACTAGCGAATAATGAGATTTTCAAGCGCAAATATAGAAAGTAATTTTTTTTTTAGCCACGAACATCGAAATCGGGAATAAGGGAGCCGAGAATTAAAAGAATATACAATATACATTATCAGCAATATTTTTAAATGATTTCCCAAGTTTTGCTTCCAGCTAAAGAGGTTCTTAACATAAAATTATCACGTTGTAAAGGCAGTAAAATTATATATTGGTACGTTCGAGTTTCTAAGGTAAAATTCATTTTTTCGACTTAAAGAGAGGAAATACCTACCGAATGTAATGTGTGTACTTCAAGTTGTCGACGGCTCAGATTTCGAGTGATAATGGAACTGAAGACGAGGGTTTCGTTCGAGGTTTACTATATATCGAGGTTCGATTTAACGAAGTTCCTACATTAATTGCACTTCGAAACTTAACTGTCTGTTATAGTAAAATGGTTTTGCAGCAAACTTTTAGTACATTTAGTTTTAAACAACTGTTTTTACACTGATATTGTTGACGTTAATACTTCATTTTGGTAGTTTTAATAAGTTCTGTCGGTTCTTAGGAAAATGTAATTGACGCACCATGGAACATACTATGAAGTAATAATTTAAGACAGGAATTGTTAAATAATTTCTACTAAAATATTAATAAATTTAAAATTATGTTAATAATAAAGATAAATATCACTTAAATAACATAGTCTTACTACAAATTAGTATTCAAATTTCACTGAAAGTTAGATTAGGTAATTTACTAATGAGTATAAATCAATTTTTTTCCTTTAAGGAAGCCGTTCGTTATACTTAATAAATCATAATTGTAGTAGACAAAGGTCGTTAATCCTGGTTGGCTTTAATTACCAACCCCTTTAATCCCTGGCTCCAATAAAAGCATTTAATTAAAATTGTAGCAGTAAATACGTCAACGAGGCACAACGCGCAAAGAGGCCAGGTTTGTTTAAAATAAATTTAATAAACTCCGTTTATATTCAAGTGATTGAACAAGTATAACTTTATTATAGTCGTAACCATTAGTTTATTATTAAAAATTGGATATTATACTTATTTTTACTTTTCTATAGGTTTATAATTATTTCCCTTATAAGAATGACGCGATCTGCCTATTCGTGACATTTTATAACATTGTACGCAATTATGTTTTAGGATATCCTTATACCAGGTAAAAGGTTAGACACTCGCAGGATATAACACTTCATGGTCATATTTAACATATAAAATAATCATATTAAAACAAATACTAATAAACAACCAAGAAAACTTAAGTAAAATTTTGTTCTAAGACTTTAAAAAGTATAGCTACAAACGTGTAAATAAAATAATAAACCTAAGTGTATTGACTGGTGCCAAAAGCTACAATGGGCGAGTAGGAGTTACTTTCGATAGTAGAACGGGCAATAAACCTCTTTGTTTTGTTCCTGACGTTTCCACGATCCCTTTCAAATTAAACTGAAATAATTTTAATATAGATGCATAGAGGATTGTGTATATTTTTCCTATTTTTCTAGATAATTAGGTTAAATATTAAGCACCTATTATTTTATTGATTTAGAACGAGAATCGAGTGCAGAGAATCCTCCAAAAATATCGCTATCATCCTAACAGTTACCTGATATAAATGATTATATATATTTACGGTTATAAAATATATAATGATTTATCTTCGTTATTTGTCTATTAAGCTATAAAAAACTCTTATTTCACTCGATGCGTCTTACATAAGTCCTTACATAAGTAACCTATTCTTGATGTAAGTGAAAAAAGTTTGCTAGGTCAATCTTTAGTATAAATCTGACAGAGCATATCTAACTAAGGTCGTTGGTGCCCGGGCGAGATGAAAGAGCATTGAATAATTCATAATATTTCTAACTATAGTTGCGATTTATTCTTTTGTTCACAGAAAGTTAGTCCGTATGATAATTTGAAGTTAAAGTTTTCAGGTTAAAGATAAAGAATATAAGAAATTCAGGTTATTAACTAAGATAATAATCAGCGTTATAAAAAATGATAAAATTTAAATAAGAAACTCTATTTTTATGATAAATTAGCTTCTGTCCGCAACTTCTTCCACGTGTAATTGTTACTTTGGGCTAACGCTAACACGCAGCAGAAGCTCTTAAAAAAAAACGATTTTGAAACATTCTTCATTGGTGCTCCGCTCCTATTGCTATTAGCGTGATATAGCTTTCCTCGATAAATGAGCTATCTAACACTGTAATAATTTTTCAAATTGGACAAGTAGTTCCTGAGATTATACTCGTAGAGTTCAAGCAAACAAACTTTTTAGCTTTATTATAATACTAGCCTCTGCCCGCGACTTCGTTCGCGTGAAATAGATACTTTGGGCTAACGCAAACACGCAGCGGAAGCTCTCAAGAGAAATAAAGTCCGATTTTTAAACATTCTTCATTGGTCCTCCGCTCCTATTGGCCTTAGAGTGATGATATGTAACATTGAAATAATTTTTCAAATCGGACCAGTAGTTCCTGAAACTACCCCCTACAACCTCACAAACTCACAAACTTGACCGCTTTATAATATTAATATATTAAAAATAAATATTATAATAATATTGGTATAGAACTAAACATTTATGTTACAGCGTTATGTTTAAAAATCATAATATTATTCAAGATTAGTTAGTATATATTTGTACGTAAAGGGTGTGATCAACTCTGACCGCAAAGCGTGTAGACTCTCCAGTCTGCATTTAACAACCCTGAATAATTCATTGGGGTTTTAGTTGTCACGGCCTTACACCTAATAATACCTAGTCCAGCAGCATTTATGTACATTGTACAGCTAAGTACAGCTATTTACTTCTAATTTATTTACGCATAACTGAAATTAGCATATCTACAGAGAAAAAAGTATGAAAAGATAACATGAAGTATGTAAGTTTCTACACACATACTTTATTTATTGGTTGGTATAATATTAAGTTTTACATAATTATTATAATCTTCCCGAAATCTCAATCAATGTAATCAATAGTGGTTAAGATTCGTGTCCAAAGATTGCATTATATTATTCACGTCAACGATCAGTGAACAAGTCTGTTGCGAGTATTAAATTTCATCAACTCGTCAAATCATTAATTAATTTAGTACGCCTGGATATTGATGATATTGTAAATCATATTAGAAATAAACTTACCCATATTCTGAAATGTAATGAATACACAATTATCCCGATATATAGCAACTTATCTTATTCATTTTAATTTGTATATAAATAAAACGATAGAGGTCAGTTGTTGAGCGCGTATCACGGAAAAAGTAGGTACTGGACAGATTTTAAACACTTTTTTTTTTGTTTTACTTTTTAGTTTTATTTCTTAGTCCTTATATAAATATAAAAATATCTACATTTTATAGTGGTCACAGTTTTAAGAAATTAACTTTTTTACAGGCACTACGCGTTTAGTGATGTGTGAAGTAGGGATAAGTGGTGGGCTGTAATGTAATGTTCCCCACATTGTTAAATTTTCGAAGCAAAATATGTATATTTTTGGTTTAAATTTTTTCTACGTTTTTGCTCTGTACGTAACATTTATTGTTATGATAATAAATAAAACAGACGAAGTCGCTGATATCATTTAATATATACTAAAACCCGAAAGTATGTTTAGAAAGACAGCTTATGTCTTGTAGTAAAGCATTTATAATGTTGGGTAAATAAATTATAACCACGGTTAGTAGCTTTTATTTCAATATAATAATATGATCTTGATCTTATATATGTATATAGTATCATTTGCATCATAACAAAATATTTCCTCCGCAATAAAATACAATCTTAAAGTATCCTTAATTAAGTTCGATTATTGCGAAAATATTCCTATGTTCATTTAAACTCTATAAAAAAAAAAACTGCAAGGAAGTTCTCTTATGTAATGAAGTAGTAAACAGGCATGCAATCAACTTCATGTTAAGTGGTAACTGCAACGTATTGCTATAAAGAACCAAACTCAAGATGGTCGCACTTAATGAAGCTAACCATCATATCTTACTACTTTTGAGGGCAGGGTTGGAACGCAGCGTGTGTTAGTGCGCATTACTAATTACATACTTTAAATCTAAAAACAGCAGCGCGAGCAATCCTATTCTGCAACAAATAAGCGTCACTGTGTTATATCCCAAGTCAAGCCGTATATTGGTTCTACAACTACATGCAGTATGAAAAGTTATAAGTAACGAAGCAATGTGTGAATGAAATTGTCGTGTCTCTCTCGAAAGAATGACAGCGGGTCAATTATTAAACGTGGTCAGACGTAAAAATATATTAAAACGATTTAAATTTATAAACACAGATATAAACAGTGAAAATAATCTATAAAACTTTTTATGTCGAGGGATTTGAAGTGTAAATAAGTAGTAGGGACTGACTGTTCGTTTTATGTTCAAGAGATGTTAAATAATTCATCGTTTGACACACTTTCATCTTGTTTTAATTACAATTCAGTGTTAAGTATTTTTACACTATCTATTCAATAACGACGTGAACCATTTTGTATATTAAATCTATACTAATATTATAAAGCTGGAGGGTTTGTTTGTTTCGGCGAACACGCTAATCTCAGCAATTACTGGTCCGATTTGAAAAATTGTTTCAGTGTTAGATAGCGCATTTATTGAGAGATGATACAGGCTAAAATATATCATCGGGTTAGAACCAATGGGTACGAAGCACTAATAAATAATGTTCCAAACCGTTTCTTTTCCTTTTGGGAGCTTCCGCTGCTCGTTAGCGTTAGCCCAGAGTAACTATTTCACGTGGACGAAGTGGAGTTCTGATCGGGCGCTCAACGTGAGCGGTTGTCCTTTTTGCTGCGCGTTTCGACTTCGATACTCGTGATTTAGTGACGTCTGTTATTACTTCGGGAGTGTTCGTCATTGTTCCGATCGGGCACACGTGCACACCACCTGCATTATTTTCCCAGAAATTGAGTGAGACCTTTCCATTGTATTTATTTATTGCTTTATTTAATTCTTAGGATAATTATTTGTTTACTCAGTTGTTTATCTATTCATTTACGTAGCTCTTTAGTAACTCCTTTATACATTTATTTACTATTCAATTATTTATTTAATTAACTATCTATTTACTTATTTGTTTTCTATTTACATATTTTATTTACTTGTATATATATTACATAAGTGGATAGTCCTGTAGCTTACTGTTTGGCATGCCCCCTGCCCTTCAGGCAGGGAGGTTGGTTCGGGGCGCCCACTCCTCCCTTAGGTCATCAACATGGAACAGGCAGCTCATTTTAGAGATTTTCTCCTACGACAGGGCCCAAACGCGGATATCGTTGCTAGTTTCGATAACTATGTAGCGTTATTCGGCGAAACTACGCAGTACGTGCCCCGTGTGACAACTGCAAATTCTTACGCGACTCTCTTGTCGCAATCGCCGTTTGACATCCGAGATAGAGGCCTAATAGAGGCCCCAATACCGAGCTCCAGTTCGGAGGCCGGCTCCGAGATGGAGCTCGATGTAGCGGCGTCCGCCGAGCCGCCTGCGACCGATAACGCGCCCGCGATTGCCGCGCCTTCAGCGCAAAACATAGATAATGACGGTTATAAAACCGTCACTTACATTAGACGTCGCGGTTCGCGTTCGTCAGATTCTGACTCGGGTTCCACACCCCTGAAAAGTTAGTTAATATAAATGGCGCCCGGGTGCCAGCACCGACTACACCGACAGTCTCTAAACCACGCGTGGGTGGACCTAGCTCCGTCGCTGTCGCTCCTTCCCAACCTACGGGTTCCACAGTTAGGAAACAGCGCCCCCCGCCTCCTGTCACGATCCAAGACAAGTCCCAGTGGACTTCTATCTCGAATCGACTTAAGACACGTTCAAATTAAATGTCCCACCTCTACCGACCATCGTGCGCTAACAAAATTCCTTAGAGAATCAAAGTTAGCCTATTTCACTTTTGCACTCGAGGAGGAACGCCTCCTCCGCGTAGTGCTTCGCTGCGTCCCGGCCGAGATCTCGGTCGATGACGTCACCCTCTCCCTTAAGGAGAAGAATTTCCCCGTGCGTGAGGTACATCGGATGTACCATCCACGCACCCGCGCCCCGTACAATATGGTCTTAGTCCTCCTCGACCGCTCGCAGGAGGGCAAGGCCATCTTCAACCTCACATCGGTCTGCGATCTAAACGGCATCACCGTTGAGCCCCCACGCAAGACCCATACCCCGTCGCAGTGTCATAACTACTAGTGTTATGGTCACTCGGCGAGAAATTGCCACCTCCGCCCCAGGCGCGTTAAGTGCCTGGGAGACCACGCCACGAAGGAGTGCGCGCGCACTCCCGACACTCCTGCACCTCCGAGTTGTGTGTTGTGCGGTAACGCGGGTCATCCCGCGAACTATCGCGGTTGTCCCCGTGCACCGCGCACACAACGTCCCCGTCAGGCAAGACAGGTGCTCAGGGCGCCTGCGGCCGCCGCCCGCTCTCCACCGCCACCTCTCATGTCCGTGGAGGCCTTCCCGGGCCTGCCGGGCGCCTCCCGTGCCCCGGTAGCGCCCGCACCCACGACCTCATCGCGCTCGCCACCCTCTGTGCCGCGCGCGGCCCAACCCGGGCGGGCCCCTATGGCCCCCTGGGCCCCACGACCCCAGCCTCAGGCTTCCTCTAAACCTCAGGCGCCGCTGCCACAGGCGGCTTATGCTTCATCATCCCCTCTCTCGGGTAAATTCGACTGGATGAAGCATTTACTCCGCGAACACGACATGAAGGAGGTCCTCGCCTTCTACGCCATCGTCGAGGTAGAAGAGGAGCTAGGTCTCCTCACCGCTCTAGCGCGCTTCCCGGCTATCGGAGCCACCATTCAGCGCATCGCACAAATAAGTCTTAAAATTCACGGTTCTTAATAAAGTAAAACCACGCGGTCTATGTCTCTCGTTTTTCAATGCGAGATCCCTTCGGTCACAGCGCGATCTAGTAGCTGACTTTTTGCGCGATAGACAGATTGACGTTTTCCTCATCCAGGAAACGATGTTAAAACCGAGTATGCGTAATCCGAGAATCTCAAATTACTGTATAGTCAGGAACGACCGTGTCACCCGCGGGGGTGGCACGTTAATCTATTTTAGGCATTTGTTGTACTGCTTGCCGTTAGATCCGTCCGCGCTAACCAATATGGAAGTGTCAGTGTGTAAATTAGGTATGACCGGTCACTCGAATATTATTTTAGTTTCCGCGTATTTGTCACCGAACAAAGAATTGCTAAGATCCGATTTTCAGGCGCTACTTAATCTAGGAGATTCAGTTATTATAGCGGGGGACCTCAATAGCGGGAACGTTATCTGGAATAGTCCGTGTACCTCTCGTAACGGGAGAATACTCGACGAACTAGGTAGGGTTCTCGCTTTCGACATCATAGCCCCTCTGGAACCCACGCACTATCAAGATCACTGCCGACCCACAGTATTAGATATAGCTCTCTTAAAAATATCACGCTTCCTGTACGACTCATACAAGTCGTATACGAACTTGATTCAGATCATCGCCCGGTTGTTTTACAGTTAGGTCACAATTCAGACGTCACCCCGCCGTCGGTTAGGGTGGCTGATTACGCGAAACTCGTTCAATATTTTAAAGAAAATCCGTCGTCTAGTAGTTTAGACAGGATTCCGGACGTGTTGGTGTCTAAAGCCGACGCGGATTCGGCCATCGATTCCTTGGTTGATTATCTTCAGACCGCCGTCAGAGTGACCTCGAAAGAGGTACAAGCAGCAAACGATCGCCGTTTTATACTCTCTAACGACGTGAAAGCATTGATCACGGAAAAGAACGCCGCGACTCAAGCTTACGACGCTTACCCGTCTGTAGAGAATCGCGATCGTTTACGTTTGTTACGAAAAACAGTCAAGTCTCGTATTTCTGAGTTCCGGGGCGACAGGTGGGACAGACTCCTGGAGGGTCTCCAGCCGTCTCACCTCTCGTACTGGACTCTAGCGTGAACTCTGAAATCAGATATGGTCACTCCAATGCCTCCTCTCGACAGAGGCCCCGGGTTGCCTCCCGCGTTCGATAGCATAGATAAAGCGGAATGCCTTGCCGCAAGCTTAGAGAAACAGTGTTCGCCAAACACTAATAACACTGACCCTTCCATCATAGAGTCTATCGAAACAGCCGTAGAGCATGCACTCGCGTCTCCTCCGGCGGATACCCTAACCCCGATAACGTTTGACGAAGTTTCGGCCGCCATCAAGCGTCTCAAGCCTAGGAAGTCCCCTGGTCCCGATGGGATCAGGAACAAGGTTCTGAAACTCCTTCCTGATCGCATCATAGCTCTATTGGTCTGCGTCTTCAATGCGGCCATGTCCAGGGTCACTTTCCAGCCGTCTGGAAAAAGGCCGTAGTGATAGGTATTCAAAAGCCCGGCAAGAAAGCTACGCTTCCCGTTAGCTATCGCCCCATTAGTCTGTTAGATACCTTAGGAAAACTTTACGAGCGGCTCCTTCTGAACCGTCTTCAGTTCTCGATCACAGATTTAAAATTAATACCACCTGAGCAGTTCGGATTTCGCGCCGAACACTCTTGCACGAATCAAGTACACCGCCTTACGGAGTACATTTTCTCTAAATTTAACGCCGATCCTAAACGTAAACCGAAACGCACAATTGCAGTCTTCTTCGATATCGCCAAGGCCTTCGATAAGGTCTGGCACGGAGGGCTCATCCATAAATTATGTAAATCTCGCGTACCCGATAGGCTTATTCATATTATCCGCGATTATCTCACTGATAGGACATTCCGCTTCAGAGTGGATGGTGAACTATCGCTGCCCCACCCGATACGCTCAGGTGTGCCACAGGGCTCCATACACGCGCCCACGCTCTTCAATCTGTTCATCAGTGACCTACCTCGGTCTCGGGGGGTCGAGGTAGTTTGTTACGCTGACGACACCGTTATTTACACTTCCGGCTGGCGGTCGGACTTTCTTAGGAAGCGCATCGAAAAAGCCGTTCATACTCTCGGTGAATGGTTTCGTCGATGGCGCATAGAAGTTAATCCCGATAAGAGTGCCGTAATACTATTCGATCCCACGAAACGCGCAAATAAATTTGAGCCCATCAGGCTATACGGAATCGATATCCCTTGGGTCGAAGAGGCCAAATATCTCGGTGTTACATTAGATAAACATTTAAAGTTCAACTCACATATAGACAGAGTGCGAAACAAAGCCGCTATGGTCTTGGGTCGCTTCCATTCGTTGTTTTGTCATAAGAGTAAGATGTCCCTCAGACACAAGCTCACTTTGTATAAGACGTGTATCCGTCCCGTGATGACATATAGTTGCCCCGTTTTTGCGCATATGTCCAAAGATAACTTTCATAAGCTGCAGGTTCTCCAAAATCGTGTTTTACGTAAAGTGACCGGTGCTCCGTGGTACATTCGGAGAGTTGATCTCCATAGAGACCTAGAGATCCCTTCTATCTGGGCGTACGTAAAATCACTTACGATTAGCTATTTTGAAAAAGCCACTAATCATCCCAGTCCCTTAGTGGTATCCGCCGCAAACTATGAACCCGTACCTAACGCTGCGCGTTATAAAAGACGTCCGCGACGCATTTTTACCGACCCTCCTGATTTAATCACGTCAGTGAACGATCAGTACCAGCCTGTCCCTCGAAACAGAGAGTGCTCACACCCACGCCCGCGTAACCACAGATCACGCCGCCGTGGTCTGGGGGTTAATTTCGCTCCCGCACACCCGATTAGGCCTCCCACGGCAGCGGCTCAAGCCTAGGTTCGATCCCTCGGTAGGGAGCCCTTGAATGCGTTGCTTGCGCGATACGGTGACACACAAATATACATCACTGCTAAAACACTACACGATCACCCCCACACACGTGCACGCCTACACGCTTACACATGAAAGTGGAAGGGTTTACTTTTTTCCCTTATCGAACTGAAAAACTCTCAATTTTCCGATAATAAATATATGGAGGAGTTGTTGAGGCGTTTATGCTTGGTACACATATACGTTTCAATAACTCATACACATATGAATAGTTAGCTAGGTTAGCTAAAATAGGTCGCGATTTTGCATGCAACAGGCAACAGCCAGGCCGAGGTGTGCCGTGCACCCTTGAGCTGGTTGCCAGAATGGAATCGGCTGAGTGGCTTAAGCGCTCGCCTTAGTAGTCCGGTGAAGCTGTTAAGACCTTACTGGGTCAATAGCGTAGACATTTCGAAAAAAAAAAAAAAAAAGTGGACGAAGTCGCGGGCAGAAGATAGTATTATATATACGCTACTTACATTAAAGTAATGCTCATATTATACTAGAATTCTTTTTTACACCTGTTGACAAATACAAACAATGAAGTCCTAATGATAACCTAACAATTTCTATATGCTAATTCCTTTAAAACCCTTGTTTAATTTCAATATTTATTTTTAGTATGTAAGTAAAATGTATTATATGACAGTTTCAAGATTCTGTTGATACAAAAAATCCCCGTTGTGGTTTTAATGTTTTATCAATATTGGAAAATACGACAGTTAATGATATGTACGTTTTTCAAACGATTTTCAAGTATGACATTAACAACAAAATACAGAAGTACAAATTTTGATTATGACAACGTATATTAATATGTGATTAGCAATGATATTATAAAACTAGTGATTAGACATACAACAATCATTCAACAACTCAATAAATGAAACTAAGTAGGCTCTCCTCTACGAAAATACGTAAATATTAAAATATCTGAGTTAGATATGTCTGCTATATTTTACATTTCACGAGTCGAGTTGCGAGGAAACGATCGCTTTCATAAAGTCGAAAATCAGACACAAACATGCTTTTCAAAAGGCTCCTACACATAAATTTAGCTCATATTCGATATATGGATCTTTTAGGCGAAATTTTATATGCCGTTTTTCATTTCCTTGTTCTTGTGATTTGAGTTTTGTGTCTGGCTACCGCTTCATTTTAAGCAACTATTTGATAATCGTAATAAGTAGAGTCTAGAAGAAAAAGCCATAGCGGGACGCCTGACAGGTGTGAAATCTCGAAATTGTTTTGTATGCCTAAAAGAACAGATTACGACAAGAATCAGCTATGGCACGGTGAAAAGAAAAAGCATTACAAATTTGTTCCATAAAATAATTAGTGATGACTGAATGATAATTATTTATTTTATCACATTTGTGGTAGAGCCACGCTGAAGCTATTCTTGGTTTCAGTATGAATGGGTTGGCTCGTCCGGGGTAGCACCACCCTCTCACAGAAAACCGACGTGAAGTAACAATGCTTGCATTGTTGCATTTCGTTCGGTCAGTGAGAGCGCCGGAGACCCATCTACCCTCTCCTCTCCCTTTCCCTCTCCTCTAATCTCTCCCCCTTTTTCTCCATTCCCCCATACACAGGCTGGCAACGCACTTGCGACTCCTCTGTGGTTGCTAGTGTCTATGGACGGCGGTGACCTCTTAACAACAGGTGACCCGCGTGATCGTTTGCCTCCTATATGATATAAAAAAAAAACATATATATTCATATTTATTAAATATAAAAACTTAACTAGGCGCAGGCTCGGTGTGTTTGGCGGCATTTATCAAAGGGCGCTGGGTCGTCGGTGCGTACCACGTAACTCTAGTAGAACGAGTGGCCTACAAGACAGCTTGAATGCTATGTTTATACAGATAGGGTTGCAAATGTTTTTAAGTATTTCGTTAATAATACAATGTTCGTGTTTTGCGTCGCCACGCCAACAATTAGGTTTACCCTTCGCCTATAGATATTTCATATCAAAAATACAGGTTCTCAAGTACACAGCTGTCAGAATAGTCCAATTAGTCCTTGGGTTAGTTATCTACTACATCCAGGTTTACTCACGATTTTCCATTTCAACGATAGTTGTGGCTTATCGGGCTTATATTATCATTCCAATTTAGGTCAACGATTAGAAAAGTTGTTGTGGAAGTAGTCCATCAATTGTAGACTTTATTGAAATAAATTTACTGTTTCTATTCATTTACTTTTTTACACTTATTATTAAATTCAAGTTCATTTTCCACAAGAAAAGTTTAATAAAGCGCTATGACTGTTCGAAGAAATTTGTTTGTTACCTATAATAAAAAAACGTCGTTTTATCTCACAAAATGCCTTATATTCGTTTTGTTCCGAGCCATCTTGTTTTCAACCGATATTTAATATAATAATACAAAGAAACTGCTTTGTGTTTTTATAAGAGTCCGTAAACTGCGGAGAATGTGGTGTTTTATACAATACTATTTCATTATTTGTACTTTTCAAAAGGTATAAAATGAAAATTCTAGTATAATGTGGGCATTAGTTTCATTTATGTATCTCAGCGTATATATAATACTAGCTTCTGCCCGCGATTTCGTCCGCGTGTAATAATAACCTTAGGCTAACGCTCACACGCAGCGGAACCTCTCGAAAGGAAAAAGACACCCCGATTTCTGAAACACTCTTCATTGGTATGATGATAGATAGATTTCCTCCATTAATCCTTACACTGAAAAAAAATTCAAATCGGACCGTTAGTACCTAAGATTATCGCGTTCAACCAAACGAACAAACAAACCCTCCAGCTCTATAATATTAGTATAGATTTTATAGTTGGGTAAGTTTGAGAGTTCCAATATATTTTTTTGATATATTCGTGAATATTATCAGCTTATCCCGATGAAGTGAAGGCTTATATCGTCCAAAACCTTATTTATTTTCCTCGCCAATTCGCAACCCATCGCTATCTAATTTTATTGACTATTGTTCCTGTTATTTATGATTCGGTGAATTGTGTTTTGATCAGACAATGGTCTTGGACGCCCTCAGCTTCTGTAATTGTCTTAGTAAATCAGATTTTTTTATTATCTATATACCTATATAGGGAGCTACCTACCTACCTACCTAGATAGGAATTTAATTTCAGTAAATAAAACAACTTGTAGGCCAAATAGGTATTCAATACCCATATATATAAGTAACAAGCATGTACATTACATTTGTGTACGGTCTTTGAACTTGTGACTTTTCAATCAGTCAAGTTTAACTTTTTTTTTTCGATCTGACTACGCTATTGACCTATCAAGGTCTTAACAGCTTCACCGGACTACGTCAGGTTTAACCTATTTACCTATTAACACTACTATTGGACCTTTTTTAAGATACCAGATGTGATTTTCGTCCTAACAATTTGTAGACAATGACAAAAGTTATAGTAATCCGGTGAAGCTCTTTAGACCTTGCTAGGTCAATGGCGTAATCAGTTCGAAAAAACATAGACAAAAGTTATTGTTCAATATACTCTTAAACACTTTATTATAACATTAGAAAATGTATAACTTTTACGTCTGTAGCAAATTGAAGAGCTTATAAAAATTATAATAGACAGTACAAAGCTAGGCATTTTATATATTAGAGTCATACAAAGGATGAGTAATATAAAACAAGATCTTTATCTAGATGAACGGTCTTCCTTTGATGTGTTTCCAAAAAAATACATTTTGTCCAGGTATCCAAAGAGAGTTAGAAAATAAAATGTTATGTATCAAAATATCATTCATAACGTAAGAATTGTCTATAAAAATGAAGTCACGTCGATCTATAATATACAATTTTCTCCTAAAATAAGTTAAAATACCTAATGTTTAATTGTATGTTTCTTGAAGTGTAATCTTATATAAACGTGATGAGAAACTTTTGGTAGGAAAAGTACTAATAGGTGCGCGTCACCGATGACCTCGACATGTGCGTGACGTATTGCGCTGGCGCCAGACTAGCGACGCATACTTTAGCGGCCTGTGCTCATGTAATATTGAAATTTTGTATTGAAATTGTGCATCCCATTATATGCCTGATTCATTAATTAACTGAATAAAAGTGCACCTTACTGTTGTTCGGAGTGCCAACAGATATGAAAAATATGTTTTGTTACTGTAATTGATAATCATATTTTAACTATTTATATAAGTCTAATCTATAAAAAAATCAGAAAAGAACGAGGATATTGCATTGTTTTGAGTTTCTATTTCTTTTGGCAACCCTTATGGTTACTTCAACTTTTTTTTATCTATTTTGATTTTGTCCTTACTAATATTCTAATTGCAAGAATGTGTTGTTTATTTTGCTGTCACGCCTTAACTTCTCATCCAATGGTCGTAGTCAAGGGTACAGAAAAGGACACAGTGTACTTTTAATTAGCAAAGATGTACTGTGCGATAGATCAAAAATACTTTAACGTTATGGTAACCACGAACAAAGGCTAATACATCAAAAAAATGTATCCTGAAACACTCCTAACTATAATAGAATAGGATTAAATAATACTCTACTTACTTTATGTTTACAACGAATAACTTTCACATGCTTTTCTGTATGAACAACTACTTTGAATAGAGTTTTTGTTAAAGCAATTACACATCATCATCATGTATCATGAAAAAAGTGGTTTTTTCAGCTCACTTTTGTGCTCGTTACAAAGTAAACCGAAGTAATGCTTCACTTTATACTTTTTAAACGGAAGAAAATCATAAAATTGGTATTATTTTTTGTCATAGACGAAAAAGGTAAATTAAATAATTTCGAATTTTTATACTGTTGAAACAATCACCATGATAATTGGTATGTGTGGATATTTTATTATGACGAAAATCTATATTATATTTAATTCGTTGAATATCACGCACGTCAACAGTCGGTTTGACCCGCCGCTATAGAGGTTCCGAATCAAAAACTACGAATTCAAGCGGGCGGACACCAGTTTGGCTTCAATAAATACCTAGAAAAAAGTATTTTTTTGTGTTCACATTAAAAGAGTCAGAAAAATTGATTTCGCTACACGCTTTTGTCTACGTAACATCATTTACGTAATACAATGTTATGATTTTTATACTTGCATCGTGAAATGAATTCTGTATCTTATCTGTAGAAAGTCTGTTATATAAATGTATATTTTCGTATATATTGTAATGTGTTGTGGAGAGCTATTAGAGTGTTATTATTGGTTGGGCTGTAGAAGCATTACCAATCAGTTACTATGTGGAGAGTGTGATTAGCAACTTGCAGTAATATACGAGGCGTTCTAACTTCGTCCTCGGGAGTAGTAAACCTGTTATATTTCTTTAAAAAATGTACCGATGTAGTCTAAGATGGTAATTATGTTAAATCTAGAGGGGGGCTGTAGTCTAGTCATTTAGGGCATTTTAAACCCTAATATATGGAAAAATTCCTTGTGAGCTGGATTTTTGTATACACTTTAATTTCGGTGTTTTAACGAGGATTTGGAAAATTGACATTGGTATCTTGCTGGCTAAAAAAGTTATAATAGTTAAAAGGTCACGAAAATCAGTTTTTCGCAAATATCTTACGACCTTTCGCTCGGAGCTCAATAGCGGTACATATCCATAGGATTTGGTGGTCGGTTACCATTACGTGGATTCTATACATGTTTGTTGTTTTATAATGTAATAAAAGTTACTATTAAGAAAACTATTTTATTGAGACTTTTGATATTCTGAAATTTATATATTAGCCATTATGATATAACATAACAAAATAACGAAAAATATACTCATTAATTACCATAATAGTTGTAGAGTGTGTAAGTTCAGAAATAAAAGTTCTATGAAAGATATTACGATTATTATAAAGGTGGAGTCGTGGGAATTCGTGTTTCAAAATTAATGAATCAAAACCACTTTTAATTATTCTTCACTAACAATTATTTTCCTTTGTCATTAATTTTTCAGTTGATACATAGATAGATCGATTATATTCATAGTCAATTTCATTGTCAATTTTAAACATACAGATACGAATATATGAAACATAATAAGTAGAACAGTTTTATGATTTTGTTGTGTTGTTGTATTGATTTTATTATATTGTTATGATACCTATAAAAGGGACGCATCAAGCTCCCGGCCTATCTCGTTAGTACGAGTTTATCGTGGATCAAGTTGCTTTACTACCGACATAACTGTCATCGTAATTTAACGTTCCTTTATCTCAATTGACATAACTTGGTGATGTCTTTGTCCGAATTTCTCAACTTCGAGTAGATAGGACGCTTGAATACGTTTCTTTAGATTCCTATCTACGATTTCAAATTCACAATATTATCATTAAAAGTTTTAACTGTATAAAATTTTTCATCGTTTAGTATTTATTAACTAACTAGCTGTACCCGCAGCTTCGCACGCGTTTTTTAAATTGTATTAAAGAATTATTAAATTATGAAACTATGTACAATTATAGAAATGTTCTTTAAAAACTATTATAAGTACGACACGCACGCTACTGACAGTAACATGTATATTAGATATATAGATACTATTATTTATTATATTATTATATTTGGGGTGTGAGGGGTGTCGAATAACATCATAAAACTTGAGACACCCAAGCCAACCTCACCTGCACGTGGTGCACCCTGCTGAATAACGAACGAGGTAATGGCGAAAGCGGGGTGGTAGGGTTTTACAGCCCGACTGGGTCGCAACCGCCATGTATATGGCGAATAAGCCCGTAATAGTGATTCGCTTCTGCGCGTCGCGTTTCGGGATCAGCCTGTGAATATCCAGCTTTTTGCAGGCCGGCATGACAGTGGCGACCGGCGATGGATAGTGTGTCACTCGGTGGTCGCTATTGTTTTTGGATTGTACTGTGCTTATCATCAGGCACAGTGCAGTCATTTTGCCGTGCTACGATAAAAAAAAATACTAATCGTGTATTAAATGAGGATTATAATAACCAACATATTTGGAACATTAACCAACCATGTGACTACCTCAGTGCTCACTTATACTGTACAAAGAACTAATGAAAAAATGACTTAAAAATAGATAATGACATAATGTGCCAATATTGTCAATAAGTAATACGTTTATGGTCTAATATAATATTAGAAATATCTCTTCTAACCTCAAAATTACTAATAATAATTATTATATTAAATTATAAACAATGAATGTGGTGACGTCTTGAATCTTGCATATATATAAATCAATATATAAAATTTTATATACTAAAGCACGGTAAATACCCACATGTTTTCAGTGAACAACATATTTTTGCTAAATTTCATACGGACGAAATCGTGGGTAACAGCTAGTCTAAAATAGAATAACCTCAATTATTATTTATAATTTTCGCTGTCTACCAATGAAAGTCCCGTGAACATCTGTCTAACATTTTTGGAGAAACTTTTGGGGGCGAAAACACGGTTAACAGTTATTATAAACAAAAATTATCTAAATTACTTTTATAAAGTTAGATATCTGCCATAAAAAGTCTCGTAAAGATTGGTCTAACCGTTACGGAGATAGCACTGCGAGCGAAACCACGGTTAATAGCTAGTATAAACTAAAATTGCCTAATTTATTTTTTATAAAGCTAGTTATTTGTCAGTGAAAGTTTCGTGAAGATCTTTAACCTCTTCATCTTTTAACCGTTTTGGAGACAGTACTGCGTGCAAAACCACTGTTACTAAAATTGCTTGAATTACTTTTTATAAAGTCAGCTATCTGCCAATGGAAGTTTCGTGAAGATCAATCTAATCGTTATGGAAATGATACTGCGGGCGATGCTATGGTTAAGAGCTAGTACAAATTAAAATTGCTTGAATTATTTTTTATAAGTTCAGCTATCTGCCAATGAAAGTTTCACGTAGATCGGTCCAACCGTTTCGGAGATAGTACTGCGGGTGAAGCCACGATTAAAAGCTAGTCTTAATTAAAATAGCTTGAATTATTTTTTATAAGATCAGCTATTTGGCAATGAAAGTTTCGTGAAGGTTTCTTTAATCGTTTTGGAGATAATACTGCGGGCGAAACCACTGCTAACAGCTAGTATAAACTAAAATTACTTGAATTACTTTTTATAAAATCAGTTATTAGCCAATGAAAGTTTCGTGAACACCGGTCAAACCATTTTCAAGATATTACTGCGGGCGAAGCCACGATGAAGAGCTAGTCTAAATTAAAATAGCTTGAATTACATTTTATAGGGTCAGTTATCTATCAATCAAAGTTTCGTGAAGATCGGTCAAACCGTTTTGGATATAGTACTGCAGGCAAAGTCACGGTTAACAGCTAGCATAAACTAAAATTACTTGAATTATTTTTTACAAAATCAGCTATCTGCTAATGAAAGTTTCTTGAAGATCAGTTTAACCGTTTTAGAGACAGTAGTGCGGGCGAAGCCGCAGTTAACAGCTAGTCTCAATTAAAATATACTGAGTTACTTGTTATGGTATCCGTTATCTGTTGGTGAGAGTTCTGTGAAAATCGGTCCATCCATTTTGGTAATAGCATTGCAGATGAAGCCGCGGTTAACACTTAGTCTAATTTAGAGTAGCCTATGTCACCCGCAATAATTTCAGCTATCTGCTAGTGAAATTTTCGTTTAAATCGGTCCAGCCGTTTCGGAGATTACCGGAAACAAACAGACAGACAGAATGACAAAGGTTTTAAAAATTGCATTTTTGTTATCAGTAGCATGTATACGTTCATATACAATCAGTAAAAAAAATTTATTTCGGTGTTATATACAGACGCTTCATTTTTATTATATGTATAGAAGAAGATTATGTAGGCCGTGTCCGAGATGTAAAAATATGCACTTTTAATATAAAAAGGTTTTAATATGAAATAAAGGACACCCTTGTGTATTAAGGATTGCTGTTGGTATGTCTGATGTCAAATAACCTTCAAATTTTTTTTAAATTTCATATTAGGTAAACGAACACATGGGTCACTTGATGTTAAGCGATCACCACCGTCCATAGACACTTGCAACAGCAGGGGAGTCGCAAGTGCGTTGCCAGCCTGCGTTGATGGGGAAGGGGGAGGGGTAAAAAGTGGGAGGGGAAAGATAGGGGGAAGGTGGGCCTTCGGCATTATTACTGACCAAACGAAACACAATAATTCAAGCACTGTTACTTCACGTCGATGTTTCTGTGGGTCGGGTGGTACCAGTCCGGGCGAGCTGAACCATTCATACTGAAACCAATAATAGCTCCAACGTGGCCTCATCACTACCTACCTACCATCACTAAATCTATTAAATTTATCATTGAAACTTATTAACACTTATTAAATAATAAAATATCAGTTACACAAAATAATTAAAAATGAGCGTGAAAGTTATATTAAACCATATTTAGAGTTTTGGCGGGATTTTAGTCTGTCATGTAGTGAATTTTATATTTTATTAATAATCTTGTGTTATTTGACTCTATATTTGATATATTTGGTGGTGTTTTACGTAATATAGTTAGTTCATTGTGCATAAGTGAAGTGAATGGAAAATCATACCACGGAGCAAGAAATTCTGAGATGCCACAAAAACTCCCTGAAAGGTTCTAACAAGGGATCCACCATCATGTTAGAATATTGACTCACACGACGATTAATATTGAAGTGATCGTACGAAGCTTGTAATATTTTTTACTACGCGACAATGGCAGTAATAATCTAAAAGATTGATTGCCAAAAATAAAGTAAAAAATAACATATTTAATGATTAAGTATGTATTTATCGTATTTTTATTCTCCGTGCATATATCTTCATAGGTTAGTTTATGGTACATCTAATATTAGGTGAGAATGCGCCTAAAGATAATATTCTATCGTAATATTCTATAGTAATAGATAATATTCTATAGTAATATTCTACACTATCAAATGTAACCCTCGTAAGACTTTAAAAGGTACTAGGCACTAGGCAACAGATATGTAATATACTTATTTAATAGAACTTATAAAATCGAATACTATTAAATGAAACGTCGGTCCAATGATTTCGATAATTTATTATTGATTTTATTTTTCTTTCCAAGTGTTTTATACCAGTTATAAAAAAAACGTTATCTTTGTAAGATAAATATAACAATATTGTTCCTTATTATTTAAAATAAATATCACCACATAGCCTCTCCCTGCGACTTCGTTCGCGTGGAACATAATTTGGGCTAACGCTAACACGCAGTGGAAGCTCTCAAGAGGAAAAACACGATTTTGAAACATTCTTCATTAGTGCTCCGCTCTTAAACCTAACCTTATAACTACTAATACCCATATAACTACTAATAACATTCCTTGATAAATGGGCTATATAACATTGAAATAATTTTTCAAATCGGACCAGTAGTTCCTGAGATTACCCTTTACAACCTCACAAACTCACAAACTTTACCTCTTCATAATATTAGTATAGATAAATACAAAATGAAATTAATATTTGTACTATTATTTATGAACATTTTTAACCGACTTCAAAAAAAGGAGGAGGTTATCAATTCGACTGTATGTTTTTTTTTTTTTTTTTATGTTTGTTACCTCATAACTTTGGACTGGCTGAACCGATTTTGAAGATTCTTTTTTTATTTGAAAGCTAGTGCTTCCCGTGTGGTCCCATTTTTTGGTCCAGTTCTGTCAACGGCATCCAGTGCAAAACCGTATAAGTGTTAAATTTGCATTTGGTGTGTATACGACAAATAGACGAATAACTCAATATCATGCCAACCAATTTCGATGATTCCTTTTTTATTGTAAAGGGTGTTCTTCAAGGGTAGTTTGATGAGAGTTTGGTTAGGTTCTGATTATGGGATCCCTGACAAAGTAACACAACTTTCAAGAAACAAGTCTACTCCTTTCTTAAGGTCCGGCAACGCATCTGTGATTCCTCTCGTGTTGCAGGTATCCATGGGCGACGGTGATCACTTACCATCAGGTGACCCACATGTTATAGAAAAAAAATTATGTACACTAAAAAAGGAAAAATAAAGTAAATTTTCAAAAAAGAATTAACCGACTTCAATATTAATCAGAGGCATAAAAATAAGGCAATCGGTGCCAACCGAAAATCATATCATCTACATCTAGGTACAAAGGCACCGACTTCCAATGCATCTCTTGGTAGCACACATATTCATATGTTTCATTAAATTTGGTTAATTTGATAAACTATTTATTTTCCGGTTTTCAGTGCCTTATTTTTATGCCTCTGATTAATATTGAAGTCGGTTAATTCTTTTTTTTGAAAATTTACTTTTAAAGTAATATAGTTATACAAAATAAACTGTGTCTAATACTCATTGCATATATATCGGCGAAGAATAATAAGCAAAATGGAAATAGAACTTTGTAGAAATTGTTGGGAGTCCGATCTTGATTTACTTTTCATTACGTATCAGTGAACTTGCGCATATCTGGAATACCTATGTTACATTACAGAAATTCTTTTATTTGACAATATTGTTTTATTTTATTTTATGTACCTACTTCGCTATTATGTATCTATTTCAATTACTTATGACAATGTAGATATTCTTCGTCAAAGCTAAATTATTATTAAATATCTAACAAAGGGCCAGACACAAAAAGTTTGCTTGATGTAACAGTATTTATGTTCGAAGTATCTCTTTGAAATAAACTATGAGAATTTGACAAGAATTTAGAAAAAGCAAATACCAGTTTTTTTTTCTATATACGATACGTGGCCATTGCAGATTTGTGTATATTATCAGGTCAGTAAATATAGAAAAGAGAAATTATGTTTACTTCTGTTTGCTCTATTCTAATCGCTGGCGGACTAATGTACACATATGATTTTGCCAAGCACGTTTTAGGTCGATGTGCATACAATAAAAAAAATCAATGCTAAATTAATCGTATATCAATTCAGTCATAGTTTTGTGCAGTTTATTATTTGAGAAGGTTGTAGTTATGGCTCTTTTGTAAAAATTTGAACCTAAATGTTTTTGCCCTCATATAATAAAATGAAAATATATACCAGATGAATGTTTACACAGTAGCAATGTTTATGGAGGATACTCTGCGTTCAATTCTCGTTCTATATCAATCGAAAAAATATGAGCTTGATATTTAACCTAATTATCTAGAAATATACAAAAATTATACTCAAAGTGAAGTGAAAGTGAAACCAACCATCTAACTAATACTGCGAGTGTCTAACTTTTCACCTGGTATATTTGGATGCAATTTTGGTTTTAGTCGGAGATTAACCTTGAGCTACTTAATGAAATAAGCAGATACCATACTCAACGAACAGATTAGATATAAGTGTGTGGGTTAATATGAAATTTTAACAATCATACCTAAGTAGTAGAACGTACATATAATCAAAGAATGAATCTGTATTCAGTGAACTTTCTCTAATTAGATTAGTTTGGTTTGTACAAGTTGTACGTTGCAACCGCTTTCGGGCCTGCTTGATAACTGACCAAGATGCTCACTTGTGGCAAACAGTTGTGAAACAAACTATTTCTCGGGTTCCGTTATATTAGAATTGTTGAAATAGTTTAATAATAGTAAATTTACTAGTTTTTATATTCAAAAATTTAATATTAAAATTATGGATTTGAGTTTCTACACGTAAAGTACCTTTATGCATAGATAAACTTTAGATTTAATTTTGTATTGCACATTTGTAATCAATTAGAATTTAAATAAATCATTACTCGTCAATTGGATTTATTCTTGTATTTACCATTGTGCAAAATTTTAATATTTAATTTTGTATTGACTGTCCTTAGTATCATGTACAGTGGTCATCACTTGGTCACATTAAAAATCGTGGTAACCATTATTAATGTGCAAAAAATAGAAATAATTGAAAATATATTAGAAATACTACTTGTTGACAATAAATTAAAATACATTTTGAAGTTTGACGGACGTCAAAGTGAAAGCATTTCGAAAGTTACTGGGATGATTGTTGTTGAAGTCGAACGAGGTGTCAACCAACGTTGTGTCGTGTCTGTCGACTTGACGTTCCCGCAACGCCACCAACTTTGGCAAGTTCAGGACATTCTTGTCTACCCGCGCGCGTTACCACAGAATTTTAAACAGGTGCCAGGTGAAGGAGTTATATTTAAATACAAACATTTAAGAAATAATTCACCATAAATTTATTTTACAACATTTTGTTATTGTGAATCGAATCAAATAAAATCAAAATATCGTTTATTCAATTTAAGCCCTGAGAAGGCACTTATGAAAGTTAATGCTGCCATCGGTTTGGAAAACAACCCATCGAGAAGAACTGGCAAGAAACTCGGTCTGGTTAATCTGATCATGTTACATATTTTTACAAAACATAAATAGTTACGATTTTATTGGATGCAGATGTTTAAAAATGAGGATATTAATTAGAAAATTTTAATATATTTAGAGGTTTCATTAGTTTTATAACATTTAGTTTGTCAAAAAACATAGACATATGACAATAATGGGTATAGATTGTTTGGTGAAAATATTTGTTTTAGTTTCACTATTTAAAATAAGATAGAGGACTACCATTGTATGGACTATTTACCGTCCGCCTTTTCTTTAAGTTTCTTATTAAACTAATGCTTTTGCGATTTGCGATTTGATGTACTATAAAACTATGAATATGATAATTTTGTATATATTGTACAATTTCAAAATAATTCTTTAATTAAAAACGACTTTATTAAGGAGAGAAAGGAACAGTATAAAAAGAATGCTCTGTGAACTAATTACCATTTTTCTTTATTACATATACCTACAAAGATTTATAATTGTACTATGATATTTATTACAGTGAATGAAGTTTAGAAAACTTTTCAAATATAGTATGATAAGATTAATTTTCTTAAAAGATAAATACAACATCTTTTCGAGATGACTACGCTGTTGGCTTGAGGACCCTTCACAGCTTCACCGGACTAAATATAAAAATAACAAAAAAAAAAAATTTACCAGCACATTAGCAAATTATGCTCTGACACTACTAGTTACGCTAATATAGATCGCTTCTTGTTTTAATTTTGGCAGCATTTTCATTTATAACTTAAAGCCACTTTTTTTTTTTTTCGAACTGATTACGCTATTGACCTAGCAAGGTCTTAACAGCTTCACCGAACTAAGGCGAGCGCTTAAGGCACTCAGCCGATTTTATTTTTGGCAACTAGCTCAAGGGTGCGCAGCACACCTCGGCTTGGCTGTTGCCTGTTACATGCAAATCGCGTCCTATCTTAGCTAACTTAACTAACTATTTATATATGTATGAGTTGTTGAGACGTATATGTGTACCAAGCATACACACCTCAACAACTCCTCCATGTATTTATTATCGGAAAATTAGAGATTAGAAAATTTTCAGTTCGATAAGGGAAAAAATAAAACCCTTCCACTTTCATGTGTAAGCGTGAGGGCGTGCACGTGTGTGGAGGTGATAGTGTAGTGTTGTAGCAGTGATGTAAGTTTTTGTGTTACACTGTATCGCGCTAGCAGCGTACTCAAGGGCTCCCCGCCGAGGGATCGGACCTAGGTTTGAGTCGCTGCCGAGGGGGGCCTAATCTGGTGTGCGGGAGCAAAATTAACCCCTAGACCACGGCGGAGCGATCTGTGGTTTCGCGGACGTGGTCGTGAACACGCTCTGTTTCGAGAGACAGGCTGGTACTGATCGTTCGCTGCCGTAATTTAAAGCCACAAAATAGGATGCATATTTATATAGGTCAAAAGTGGCTACTTAATTTTGTGTATTATGTACAAAGAACTACGATAAAATTACTTGTTCAGTTCGAAAATAATAGATAATGTGGTTCAACGTAGTTCAATTAAGCGGAGATAAAAATGTAACAAAGATTTCTTTGTTGGAGGATGCGAGCCAAACAGCGTCATTAAATAACGCGGTATCTGTAGGGAAATGCGTCGCGATAGCATCGGAGAGTGTTGCCAAATTACACCCTTGTCGTGCTTTACAATAACCGCACGGGCAGAATTAGTACCTGCTCGGAGCTAAGTACCCATCTACGATAATGTATGGATATTGAATTAATTCGTACTATGTTTCGTATCTAAGAGTTTAAAATATTATTTTGTGAACAGAAAATAGATAAGTTCTTATTAGTATGTATATATATATATATATACGTCTGTTAATCTATTGTGGTAGAGTATAAAAGAATTTTTGTATGAAGCACATTCAAAAATGGTTATTGATAGAGGAGTGACATTATCGTAACAAAAAATATTAAAGAAATTATAATAATATAAATACACTAAGTATATAAATTTTAAGGAATAAGTCATTATATTATATACTAAGTTGTATAAAGAACATTCAAACAAGTGGGCCTAGCCAACTTGCTTATCTACAATGGAGTAGTGAGATTATCGTAACAATAAATATTAAAGAAATTATATTAATATAAATACACTAAGTGTAATTTTAAGAAACACTTTATTCCATCATATATTAAGATTTTCCTTATTTTAAGGTATGATGCGTCTATTCATATCAAGCTATATTATTACGTACTACATTAGTACATAATAAAACAATGCATTAAACGACAAGTTTCTAAAAACATTTTTTTATATAACGATGATGGCAAACAAGCATGTGGTCCGCCTGATGTTAAGCAGTCACCGTATCCTATGGACGCTTGCAACATCAGAGGTGTCATCTGCGCGTTGCCGATCCTTTAATAATCTATTCACTTTCCGCTCGAAGAATTCCATAATGTAGTTCCCAGAAAAATGAAAACAGGAAGTTCTTTCCATCATCGGAGCGTCCGTGTGAGGAAACCCCTTTGGAACTGGACCATCTGAGACCATTTCGGTTCCAATGAATTCCCTGCCGATGACGAACGGTAAGACAATGGAAAGCAGAGTAATGTGGAACAATTTCATAATGGCTTGTGTAATGTGCCCATAATTGTATAATACAAACGGTAGAACACACATATGGAGGCAACCTCACTCTTTAGGTTTAATGATTCGTTACCATTCGTGAGCTTGGGATCACCAATAATTCTCATAGCTCATCTTTGTGCCAAGTCAAATGAACCAAGTTGGTGTCCAGGTGCGGGAGCAGAGATACTAACAGTATTTCATATGCGGTCGGACTTGCGTTTTACATGCTAATAAAAATATAAAATGATAATACTAAAATTGAAATATAAAAATCCAAAGTCTAAAAGTAGCTATAAAGATAATTTGCTTTTAATAAATTTTAATTACGTTAACAGTTAAGCTCCGGTTCTCATATTTCCTAGCGGGACGGTTTTAACGCTTACCTTACGCTTAGCGCTTGCGGTGGATGCAGAAAATTCTTAGTTTTCTAGAGTAATTACATTATAATCTTTATATATAGTATGTTTAAAACTTAAAAAACTTTACAATCATTAGAAACAAGCGTAATTTATGACGAATGTTTCAAGACTTTCAAGATAACATATATAATATACATAATGACTTTATTTTTTCATGATACATAGAAAATTACTGTACATTCTCTGCCTCTCTTGAAACCTTATGTTCTCAAAGTGTCGGCTCCGAGGGCAGCGACGATGCATGTCGATCTCGTTCAGTCGATGGCTTTACGCTATACCTCATTCCAAATACTAATCTTATAAACTTTGCGAGTACAGATCCTCGCCAGGTCTACTTAGGTCGACCACGGCTCTACATACCCTGGGGATTCCAGTTCAATGCCTTCTAAAGAATGGTGTGTATTAACTTATTGTAATTTATTTATAAGTACTATCTGTAGAAGATATACGTCTACATTGTGAGGACATCTAGAAGTTAATGAAATTCCTTCTCTCTATTACGTACTGAGAAGATTAAAATTGTGTCGTTACATATATCGTACTCCGGTGCAGCTGTTAAAATCTTGCTAGGTAAATGCGTAGTTAGTTCAAAAAATGTGTCGTTACATTTCAAAATGAGCTAAATCCAATTTTAATCGCTTATATACCATGTATAATTATTTAGGATTTTCAGTTTTTATACACCGAGAACGAAGTTCAAATTTTGTTGTAAATAAAGTTTTGTAGTTTTTTTTTACATTTACAAAATGTGAAGATCTAGAAAAACAAAGTAAAGCATTAGGAATGGCTAAAATTGGATTTAGCTTATTTGGAAATGGAACGACTAAATTATTGATTTGTCAGCATTTAATATTGCTTGAACTTGTGACAGCGTGGAGATCTAAAAATGTAACAGTGAGGCGTTACTTAAATTAAAACCAGATTACGCCCCCCTCGGCAGCGGCTCAAGCCTAGATCTGTTCCCTCGGCGTGGAGCCCTTGAGTGCACTGCTCGCGCGATACAGTGACACAAAATCTTACATCACTGCAACAACATCACACAATCACCCCCACACACGTGAAGTAGAAGGGTTTTCTTTCTTTCCTTTATCGAACTGAAATAGTTTAGAAAATCATCCTATACAAAATATATAAGAGTTGCTGAGGTATGTATGTTTGGTACAGATATATGTTCCAACAACTCATATATGTATGAATAGTTAGCTTAGGTCAGCTCATTTAGGTCGAGAAATGCACGTATCAGGCAACAACCCAAGCCGAGATGTGCCGTGCACCCTTGAGCTAGTTGTCAAATAAAATCGACTGAGTACCCTAAGCGCTCACCTTAATAGTCCGGTGAAGCTGTTAAGACCTTACTAGATCAATAGCGTAGTCAGTTCAAGAAAAAAAAAGTCATATTAAAGTTATAATTACGTTACCAGTTCAGATCACTTTATATGGTGATAATGTACTAACGATTGACTTTTACTAAGTCCTCTTTAATTAAGTTCCTCTAAGTAGGTAACCTGTACCATACTACTAGTACTAAGTAAGCATTAACTGCGCACGTTCATTCTTTTGAAATCGCCTATTTAGTTCGTACTTGTTGGCGCTATCATTTACGTGACTAAAATGAAGCAGGTCATCTATCTTTATATATTTTTGGGATTTTATATTGTGATGTTATGACAATCAAACATTACTGTAATATTTTTGAATACAATGAATATTTTAGTATATGTTTAATGATGTTATAATATGAAAAATAAATGCGAGAATAATATTTTAAAATGAAAAAAATACACGCAGTGTTTTTATGGTTAATGTATGTAATGCTAGCTTTTGCCCGTGGCTTCCTTAGAGTTGATGTAAATTTGACCTATCGCATGGAAAAAGTCCATTTTTTCCTTATAAAAGGTACCCCTGACATTGTTACACATCGGTGTATGTTCATGATGTTTGGTTCAATAATTAATGCATAAAAGCGTAAAATACAAACGAACTCACATTGGCCTTTATAATAATAGTTATGATTTGGATATAAAATGTACTTTATATTGTTCTAAAGTTTCGACATAATTAGGTTAATAATGTAATTTCCGGGTTTTAATGATGTATATATATTTTAAAGTTAATTACTACAGTTTATTGTCATCAATTGTGTTGAAGAATTTGTGTATTAATCGTGTCGATTAAAAATAGATTTTAGAGATATTTCTGTCATAAAAGACCGTAAACAAAAAAAAAAACTAGATTTATATGTATAGGAAACTGAAGGTTTGTACGAAATCTCCCATATCAAAGCGAGGTCTTGTCGTTCAGTGAGCAATGAGATTGTTTCAATTTGGCCAACTTAACCACAGTTTCAGTTGGTTATCCTTTTAACTTGTTAATCAGCTTATCCCACCGCAAGGATTTGTGTACAAAACTGGGATTTCGGAATTTTCAGACGTGACATTCTGCTAATTAATTCAAGTTACTTTGTTGTTTTTTTAGATTTTTATATATTTATATATATTTTTTTTATATATTTATATATATTAATATATTTATATTTATATATATTATATATTAATATATTTATATATATTTATATTATTTATAGATTTTTATATATTTTTTAGATACACTCTTATGTATTTTAGGGTCGTCAACATGAACAATACTCTAGTAAATATTAAAAAGTAGGACTATTGTGATACATTACAAAAGTACGTGATTGAGAGACTACCACGGCGTGCTCCAGCAATAAATTAAATATGAATAAAACTAAATATTAAACTATTTTACATATTTAATAATAAAACAACAAGTAAATTGAAACAGAAGATAAATAAAGTACTAAAACTAATTGATACTTTCAATCATGTTTTATATTTAAAAAAATGAACAATAGCAAAAATTTGCAAAATAGCAATGTAGCAGAACGAAATAGAAAAATTAAGATTTTATACCTTAATATATAAAAAGACAATAATGAGTACGTATTACAAATCATTACAAGCAATAGTGTTAACATTGCAATTATATAAATAACCTGTATTTACAACTCCGGATTACATCTTAATTAGAGTATGAATAAAAACATAAATAGAATAAAATTGAGAATTTTATTATTGTTTTGATAAATAAATTACCTAACGCTGTTCTTAAAGTCTGCATAATTTTTTAAGTTAAAAAGATCAAATAAATATAGCGTATTATAAGTAGCTCTTTTTATCTCATGTTTGCTATTTGGCTTTATTCACGTCAAAGTAAAATGCAACTTATGCCTTGGAAACCGTACGTTTGGACGAAAAGGCGCTCACTCTATGTCCTTCTATAATCCTGACAACCTGTATACAAAGTTTCATGGTGGTCGGTTAATAAACAAACATACTCACATTTACATCTAAATTTAAATAAATGTCCGCTCTCTGCCGGTGTAAGTCCCGTGGAAATCGGTCCAACTGTTTTGGAAATAGCATTACGCCGAAGCCGCGTTTAATAGCCACTTTACAAAACTAATAATGATTGAAATTAATATGTAGGATTGTTTTTTACACTCCTGAGGTGTTAGACGTGTGAGTATTTTGTACCATATATGTATAATTAGCGGCGATTAAATAAAATAATTTAATAGTAAACCATGTCGATAAAGTTGTTCGATACGTGAATTTAATGAGACAAACACATGTGGCACTTACAATGGTGGCTCGAGTGGTTTTCACATCACTCGTAGTATAGAGCACTTACATTTCTGCTCTGCCACTTTTCACATTCAATGGAGGCACGTTATTGAGCATAAAGTGCTTCCATGGCGCGTTTAAAAAGCTCGTCAGGCTAAAATAAGACTAAAATCGGGTAAAAACTTTAGCGGCTGGCGAAGTTTTAGTAAAGTATCTCGAATGAGTAATAAAGTATCCGTCGAATGTCTGCCTTTAAGGACGCTTTAAATGATATGCTTTTATATTTATGTTTAAGGCTTTTTGTACTGGTACTGTGTTTTTTTTTTCTCCAACTGACTACGCTATTGACCTGGCAAGGTCTTTACAGCTTCACCGGACTACTACTACACTCATACTGTGTTATTTTATGTAGTGACTAGCTGACCGTGTCCATTTCTTATATAATTGTGAGTGCGATTCGGTTAGTACTGAGTGCTTACATAGTTGATAAGAATTCATAATTTTTGTTAGCCAATAAAAATATCACATAACGATTGAACTTTTTTTTAAACTCCTTTTTTGGCTTAAATATAAAAATTAGACATATGCTGACATTAACTTTTTTGTAGGCATTATTAAGCTCTACAACTTTTCTCTAAAACCCCATCATATGTTTCTCATCGTTAAGGCAGCGTTCTTAAAAAACGTTTTCTTTCGACAGTTTTTTCTCCGACTTACTTTGCAAGTCCTACTACCACAAAAAAGTCCTTTTTTTTGGGGTAATATGTAGTCAATGACACTCACAAATAACGTGGCTTCCCATTTGTAAAAGAATTTTCAAAATCTGTTTAGTAGATCGAGACATTACTCCAACAATCTTACAAATCTTTACCTCTTTATAATATTAGTACAGACTACTTAATAAATGAATACCTTTTCATCCACCTTATTTAATAATAAAAAAGATAAAGTATAACCTAGCAGTACCTACTGAGTGCGTCACTTATAGTAAAATCGATTGTAAAAATCTTAACTCTATTAAATATCTATTAATCTCAGATCAACTAATCTACCGACCAATTAACATCCATTTTTATAAACAACTAGCGGGCTCAGCAGGCAGGACGCTCTGAAAATAAGGTCTATTCTGTTTGTTTTGTAAATTTAAAACCATTTTGAAGGGGAGGTGGAAGTGCTGAACGCGCAAAAAAATCATTAAAATCAGTCCAGTGGTTTAGGAGGAGTTCAGACACATACACATGTAAAGAAGAATAAATAATATAACGATAAAGCCATATAAATTGTATATATTATCAAAAATAATACAACGGCTTAGCGAAAAAGCTTCTGATATTTGAATGAAGAAGGCGTTCCTTTGCGGAAATCCAACATTAAACATTATAGTGGACGTTACTTTGCATTTCCGCCTGGAATTGATTGACTAAATACTACATCTCA
>JACEII010000010.1:5590808-5631333 GCA_014332785.1 Antheraea mylitta
TAGATAATAAAATGTGTAAGTAAGGATTGTAGTTTACAGTGTTGCTTATTAAAGAAATGCTATTGAGCTTTTCATTTCGTTTTCATATTTTCTGAGATAATGAAGTAAAAATATGTCTGTAATAGAACCACATTTAATAAGTTTTTATTTTACTGAAGTGTTTGCTCACTTTACAATTAGGCTCATTGTACACATTCATGCATGGTAAGCGTAATGTTCTTTGAATTTATTCGCTATTGAATCACTTCAAATCATTCGCTATTGAATCAGTTTTCAATTGTTAAAAACCGCGTTGAATTCACAGTATTTTTACATACAATACTTTAACATAGTTGGTAAAAAAATATGCAAATATGTGGATTTTTTTTTCCAATGACTGCACTGTTTCTTTGAACAGATTTTATATCTATGATTTTTTTATATTCTGGGTATATCTTTAATATTCCTCGTAGTGGAGGTATATATAGGGACTATGTTATTCGTAATTTAGATTAACACTAGCTTACTCAGAGTAACTTCGTCAGCCATTTAAACAAATGGGCAAGGGACAATCGAATCTAAAAATAAGTAAACTAGAGCTCTTTTGTCTCGCTTTGATTTGGTTTGGTTAAACTTGCCAAAAAAGGATAACGCAAACTTGCCGTAGGCGAGCGCGGTGCACTTATTACGAAACCTTTTTAAAGCAAGTATTTAATACAAACATGTATTATTTTTGTAATAACACCGTTGCGGTGCGCAGTAGTTTTACGTGATCAAGTCTCATTTCACTACCAATTAGTCGATTCTATTGCAGGCTAATAATTAAAGTATTAATAAAATAATGTAGATATTAATTATTATCAACATTTACATATTTACATTTACATTGTAGATTACTTCCATATTACTTTTGAAGGTTATTAAGTTCAAGTAAAATATAAAAGCAATTTGTGTACGCTTTTTCCTACTGAACTTCTTAAAAATTGAATGAGCTACAGAGCAATGAAATGAGAGTGATCTTATTTGAGTTTTTACTGAAGGTAACAAAGAAAATTACCATGCGCGCCGAGAGCTACGAAATAACATAAAAATATAAGAGAGAGTGCCGGTGCTACTTGACGATCAAAGTGTTACAATGTTGTCACCAGAGTTTATAATAGATTAAATTATGAAAATGTTAATATCTTTTTATATCTATTAGGTAAGATTATAAGGTAATTACTATATACATATGTAACACACTCATTTAAAGTCACAGATTCATAACTTTCGGCAAAACTCTTTTATTTTTGTTTAATGTGTCCACGCACGTTTCCTTAGAGGTTTTCTACGAAGTCTCTTGTTAAAATTATCCTTTATTCGTATAATACCGTAAATATCATGTTTCAGTTATTAATATGCTTTATTGCATTATAATACAGAAAGAATTATACTACATTTCATTAATTATTACTTTTATTTCTCAAACTGATTAATCTCGGTTGGCTTGATAGGCCTTCACTGCTTCACCCGGCTTTGAGAGCGAGTGCTTAAGGCAGTAAGCCCAATGGCAACCAACTCAAAATTGTCAAAGTGGCCGAACCTCAGATTGCGCTAATGCCTTCAAAACAACAACGTGAATTGAACCAAAATAACCATGCAAGCTAAGCTAACCATACGTTTATACTTTAGTGGGATACATAATATACATATGTATAACTTCATGTGTCACACGAACGCGCAGACTAATTTTTAAACAGTTAATTTTGAAATAATTACATTGTTTGTATGAGACTTATGGGGAATAAAAATGTTGTAAACTTTATTTATATTTTACGGTACACATACACTGGAAGATCAGAAAATAAGTTAAAATATATGTCGACAGATACATAAAGTAATTATTCGTAGTTTCATGAGATCCGGTGTCCGTTACATGAGCGACTCCCAATGGACGTTCACGGAATATTAACTCAGAACGGGATAAAAATGGCGGCGGCAGCCGTCCCCTGCTCAGGTGACAGTGGAATTTGACGTTGGTAATTTGACGCCTTTATCCGGGTCGCCTTTCCAACAAATGGCAGGTAGAAGCTGAATAAGCTAAATGACATATTTTACATAATCTACCGATGTTATAGGTGAAATATAATTTCTATCGTCTGGAAGTATTCGACTTTTTGATCATTATTTCTAACTATAATATAAATAAATAAAATGATTAAATTAAAATATCATATAACATTCCCTATAATTACACTTACATAACGGCATTTCTTTATATAATGAAGTCTGGCTTACGCTCATTCACAGATAATGAATAAGGACTCAAGAATATGAAAAAATACTAAATGATTCTCATTTATTTTTTAGGTTATGTTATAATGTCTTTTCTTACTACAATATTGTATGTAAATCTGAACATGTTTCATAATATTTGTTGTTAATTATCTTCTACACCATAGTTTACGCCAACAACGGGGGACTCATTTTATCCCTAAAAATATAAAATGTAAATAAACAAAAAAACTGCGACTATCCTCTAATTAGGTCTGAAATTTAATAAACTAATAGACTACCTCATTAGTAAAAGAAAAAACATATTAAGTTTCTTTGAAAGTCTACGTAGTGCATAATGAATTTAAAATAGCTACGCTAGAGTATTCATAAATTAAATATTTGATATATGTTTTTAACTTTATAATATGAATTTGAATAAATGTACACGACTTTTAATTAGAGCACTGACATCTTTCATTCTACATTCCGTAAGTATCTGGAAATAACCTTCTTAAATAAATAAGAAATATTCTTCAAAAATAACATTACCATAACATTAAAATTCATTAAAAAGGAAACTTGATATAAAAGAGCGAACAAAAATTCATTGATGCAAAATTCAAATAAGAGAGGGCGGTCATGAATCAATGAGGAAAAATGAAATAAAACTAATTAGAATAGAACGAGTAAAAGTTGGTCGTAGCCTCGCATTAGGCGGACTTAGTGTCTGTGCGGAAAAGTTGTGCCAATTAATGTAGGGGGTGTGTCAAAGGTTTTTAAATTAAAACGCTACGAGACATACAGGGGTACGGCTAAACGCTTTGATCTACAATTATTTTCAAATCCGTAGGGTAAAATATTGCCTTTTTAATATGTAAATTATTGAACAGAAGTTATTTGTAATATTTAATTATTCCGAATATTTTGTAGGTGGTAGAGCCATGCTGAAGCTATAATTGGTTTCAATATGAATGGGTCGGCTCGCTCCCGGTAGTAACATCCTTTCACAGAAAACCGACGTGAAGTAACAGTGCTTGCATTGTTGCGTTTCGTTCAGCCAGTGAAGGTATTGGAGGCTCATTTCCTACTTGGAAGTAGGGGGGATGGATCCCTCCCCCATCTCCACCAACATAGGCGGGCAACGCACTTGCGATTCCTCTGGTGTTGCTGGCGTCTATGGAAAGTGGTGATCGCTTAAAATCAGGTGACACACTTGTACGTTTGCCTCCTAGGATATAAAAAAGAAAGTTTCTTTAATATAACTAACGCCATAAATTCGAAGTAAATAACCAATATTATACTCGTTGCTCATAGGTTCGTTCATATTAATGTTGATTTCTAGTGTAGATATCATATTGTCATAGTACAGTTAAAGGATATTTGTTCCCAAGGCATGCATCAAATTGAAGTAGTATGTAAACGTACTAGACATATTGCTTTTTACAATAGAAAATACTAAGTCATCCATAAAAATGTACTATGAACCGTGGTAATTATAAAAAAAGCAGAATATTAACATAGTATTCTTGTTCTATTCATTTGCTTGACTATTTACTTTCTTCGCAGACACAATAGAGCGAAAGTGTCGTAAAAGGGTTTGGTAATAATGTATTTGAGCGAAAAAATCTCGAGCTGCCCTTTCATAAATTCTGTTTCAATTTTCAAATTGAATATTCTTCGAGTAATATAAAATTCGCCAAGAATTTTCCTGATAAAAAATTCCAAGTGAAAATTTACAGTCACCAAATAAAAAACATTTTTCACTTTCGTTTTTAAAAGATTCAATTTATTCACAAACACGTATACAGTTAGAATATAAATAAATATAATATCAATTATCTATACATATAATAAAAATGAAGTGTCTGTATGTAACATCGAAATAAAAAAAGACATTGATATGATATGGGTATGAAAGTATACACGCTTCTGATAACAAAAATGCAATTTTTAAAATTTTTGCCGGTCTGTCTGCATGTTTGTTTGTTCCGAGTAATCTCCGAAACGGCTAGACCGATTTTGACGAGAATTTCCCTGACAGACAGCTGAAATTATAGCGGGTGACATAGCCTACTCTATACTAGCTGTTAACCGTGACTTCGTACGCAGTGATTTCTCCATAACGGTTACACCTATTTTCACGGGACTTTCACTGGTAGATAGCGAACCTTATAAAAAGTAATTTAAGTTTTTCTATTTTAGACTAGCTGTTACCCGCGACTTTGTCTACATTAGCAAGATTTCAAATCATTCTTTATTTTTTATTCGAGAAAAAAATATCAGCTTAATGTTTGCAATTCGACATTACAATTAGTAACTATGAAGAAGAGGTCTTCCTAATAAGATCTTAAACCATAAACGTATTACGTAAAGAGTTCCATAATAAAATATCCCGCAGAACAGACGATCGTTTATGTTTTGTATAGTCACAAAATCTTTATTATTATAGCAATGTAAAAGTATAACTATGATATGAGTACAATTGTTTGTTTACGTTACCACTCATCAAAAGAAACAATTAAATATTCTAGTAACAGTTACATTGTTTTTTTCTGAATTTCGAGTTACTTCGGCTTCCTCTCCACGTTACTCTATGGTCTTATTTCTAGACTATGATGCGGAGAATCCTTTTTACTGGTAAACTATTAACATTGTTACGTAGGATATGCGTTAATAACGTTTTTTTTTTGTCGTAGGAGGCAAACAAACTGGCAGGTCACCTGATGTAGTGATCACCGCCGTCCATACACACATGCTACACCAGGAGAGTCGCAAGTTGCCGGCCTGTGTTGAAGGAGCGGGGGAGGAAGGGAAGTGGATAGGAGGAAGGTGAGGAGAGGTGGGCCTCCGCCGCTCTCACTTACCAAACGAAAGGCAACAATGCAAGTACTGTTATTTCACGTCGGTGTTTCTGCGTGTCGGGTGGTACTACCCCGGGCGAGCCGACCCATTTCATGCTGAAACCAATAATAGCTTCAGCGTGGCTCTACCACGTATTATACATAAGTAATTTAATTTGAATCTATTGGTGAGTCTTTGCTAGTTCGTGTATATAGACCAAATAAATGTTATCGAAATACTTGTACATCTAATATTAAAATTCAAAGGGGTTGGAAAACTTATGTTACACGCATGTGCGTACCGTTTCGAGTTTCTATATTCATTTAAATAGTGAACTGTAATTGTTTGTGAATAATAAATAAACGTTTCAGTATTAATAGTCGAGAGCTTTTGATTGATGAAATATCGATTCGATATCTATACATATAATAAGACTGTAAATGTGTCTAAACTTTTTCTATTTTCCAGAAAAAATGTCAATCATTTTTAGAAATGTCTGTCTGTCTATCTGTCTGGGTTCACAATATAATCACATCAAGGAAATCATAAATCATCTTCAAAAATAACTTGGTTATTTATTCATTAAAATCGGTTCACTATATCAAAAGTTATTTTAATTTTAATGACGACGCGGTGTAAGTACGAGCGAAAAGTAGATTAGTAAATGGACTTAATACAGTCAGATGACTTTATTTCAATAAGTGTGTCTTACATAGGGTTCCACGCGGACGAAGTTGCGAGCACAGCTAGACCGTAAATAAGAGTCTCAATATGGAGTTTTGTGGCAGAATCCTAGAATGCCATTTAGTGATCTTTATATTTTATCCAAAGTTCGGTGATTGTGCACAAGTGAAGTGGATCGGAAATAATAGCACGGAGCATGTATTCTGACTTGCCACAGAAACTCCATGTAGAGTTCTAACAATACGGCCACTATTTTGTTAGTTCATTGAAATAATCCCAAAAAACTTGTAATATCATTACATACTCGACAACGGCAGTAATAATCTAGTAGATCAATTACCAAAAAAAATAGATATAAAGAAAGAGTTTCAATGAATTTTTTAAAACATGTTTACCAATTTAAACAAGTAACATTATCGTTGCAAGCTGACAGCGAAAGAAAATATAACGCAGAAACCTGAATCTGGGATATATTCTTTCAATATTCCGTATCCAGTAAAATATATAATTTCGTGTCTGAAATCGTCTAATTCGTGGACTGGCGTCGTAATTATGCTTATATGATGTGGCTGATGTCGGGGGTAGTTATAGAAGTATGACGTCAATCATAGATGACGTCTTTCTCGTCGTTTAATTGATCGATCACTCAAGTCTAATCAAGTTTTTTATTATTATATATATATTTATTATTAATAAAAGCGTTTACCATATACAGCAGATACAGAAATACTCTGCTGAAATAGTTACGTGTTATCTCTACAGGTGTGAACGATCCGACGCTCCACGAGAGAATGAACCCTGATCCTCTATCCTTGCTTCGTATTAGACGGTAGAACGTAAAATTTATATAACACACTTACTTTTTGACAATAGTCGGGACCTTTGCCCCGACATATGACTTTCCTCGGGAAGAAAATTTTGGTTTACTTGTGGCAATCTGACAGACTTGTTATTTAACTAGTTGGAACCTGCGTGTTGGAAACTCAGCATAAAATTAATCATTGTATTGTCAACAATACTACGTCCACGTCATCGTGAGCCTCGGTGTTCTATTCCAGTGTGCTTTCATTATTTGTGCTAGGTACACAGCTGTTAAATGAACTATCATACAATACAAGACGAGTCTGAATCAATTTTGGCGATAGTAACACATTCTTCAAACTAATCAATATCAACAAATTAACCTACATCAAGTCCAAAACATCGCAATTTTGTTTGCCTCATTTATTATCTTTACAATTTATGTTATATACAGAAGAAAAATGCAAGACCCTACTTCTTACTCCACTTATCCACAGCAAGCAAACACACATCGCTGAACACGCAGTGCCTAAAAAAAAGATTTGTTTCCTAAAACTTTAATAGTAGAACCACAGTACAGTCAATTTGTTGTGACCTGTTAAAAAGGTAAGGTAGAAATATAAATAAATTAAATCATTTTGAATATTCCATAAGAAACGATTGAAACTCTAATATTATATTCGGCAGGATTAGGAAGTTTTTCTTAAGCATTTCGTAAATTTTATTACGTATAACAGGAGAACCTTCATCGTTTCGGATCAGCGGTAATCCCATTACATTTCCAGTTTTAGCAATTTGAGTGCCGGTGGGGTAGTAAGAAGTTATTATTGAGAGACAGGTGAGAGTGGTACCATTTGTCTAATAAATGTTACAATAAAATCAATGCTGACCGAGAGTCGTATTAATTGGTTGGTACTCTTAACAAGTTCTTTTGTAATAATAAATTCTGAGAATGTTACACAGTAATTGTTGAGTTATTATTGTTAACAAATATTTCAAAGGAATGTTGTCTTTGTTAGTGTTTGAAGTACTTGTTTGTTTGTTTGAAAGAGTTAAATAGAAAACTGTTATCTTGTTATATAAACGTTACATTTTGTGTACAGTGAATAAAACGGGTATTAACAGACATTGGATATAATTATTCTTCTTAGTTGAAGGTAATCTATTTTATATAATATCATAGTTAACGGACATATTTTAAAGTACAAACCAGACAAGTAGTGAATAAATCTTTTATGTAATATTCTAACAAATACTATGTATATTATTTTTAAATTTATCAGTGTCCGATAAGTGAATGCGAATGTTGAAGAGGTAAATCTTTATTTTGTTTGCATTTACAAGTACATATTATAAAATTACCATCAAATAGAATTATACTGCGGATTATTCCAAACTGAATTTGAAAAATATTATTCTCGGATTTACTTCATCACTTGTATCAAAATATCACAATATAATACTACATTATAGGTTGCGATAATCAATAAGTGGGATTTTTAGTATGACATTCCGTATCTCTTTTATTCTCTAAACTAAATACTTCTCTTTTATAGCTCTATGAAGCATAGTTTTGTTTTTATTTAGTATTCATTATCTTGATGTCCTTTAGCGTCACCTGGTGGTGAGTTATAATAAAAACTGCTGCATACGAGTGACAACTTTCGAGGTGACCGATCAAATGCTATCGGAGTGTATCAATCGCAAATAATAATACTATATGTGTAGCAGAATTTGAACTTGTAGATATGGATAATATTCTGTTATTTATACAAGTTCAACAGTGCGAGCGGCTGACGGCGAACCAAAACATCGCGAAGAAATATTGTTATATGATATATTCTTGTAGTCCAAGAATATAGTGGTGAAAAATACAGTCGTAGATTCGACGGCATTTGGTAACTGTAAACATATAAACGGGAGTTGACATAGAAGTGGCATGTCATTATTTGTTTACCTTTTTCTTATATTTTATTTACTGCTGTTCCCTCGATTTCGTCCGCATGGTGTAGTTACTTTGGGCTAACGCTAACACGTGGCGAAAACTCTGAAAAGGAAAAAAAACGATTTTGGTACATTCTTAATAGGTGCTCTACTCCTATTGGTTAAGACCGTGATGATATTATAACGTTGATCGCTAAATGATATGTCCAACACTGAAAGGATTTCAAATTTCATATCGGTCCAGTAGTTCCTGAGATTAGCGTGTTCAACCAAACAAAGAAACCCTCCAGTTTAATAATATTAGTATAAATTTGCGTGTAAATGACGTATATTCTAATATAACAAAATTATTATCTACAATTCTAGTAGATTTATCCAATAAAAGAACGAGTAGGCGACTTAGATAAGAATTCAGTTGATTAATGTAGCTGACCACCTACCATTTGATTTAGATTGTTCACCAAGCCAAACTTGCAGCGATAATTCTACACTTTAAAATTTTGCTCTACGATAAAATGAATTTCGTTGAACGAGTTCATAAGTTTAATAAGTTGGTTTACATACATTATACTTTTCTTTATATTGAATGACTATTAAATACATTAATTTTTAACCAGTTTTATTGCTTAAAAATTTTCTTACACATTTTATTTCCCTTCGATCTGAGTTTATATTATTATTCATATTTAAATAGAAGAATTTTATATAAATAACTACGACAATAGAGATCTGCCAATGTGCGCGTATCACTGAAAAACTACAGAACAGGTTTCGATCAAATTAAAATAATTTACTTCTGAGAAACTCGGTCCTTATTCTACATAAAATATTATCACGATAGCTTCATTAATTATAATGTTATGAAAGTCTTAAGAATCTACGACTTTTATAAGAGTTACACGTTTATCGACGTGTGTTATTGCCATGGAGTAGTGTAGCAATGGTTGTGGTGTTTCTAGGTTTTCCTTTGTACACAAAATATATTGTTAAAATAAGAAACGACGAAGACAAAATCGAGGGTATAAGTTAGTCATATATAGGAGACGGAAAACGCAATAATTATTTCATTTATATTGTTAAGCTAAGTTTACTAACAGTGCAGTAGGTGGTAGAGCCACGCTGAAGCTATTACTGGTTTTAGTATGAATGGGTAGGTTCGACCGGTGTAGTACCACCCTCACACAGAAAGCCGACGCAAAGTAACAGTGCTTGCATTGTTGCATGTTGTTCGGTCAGTGAGACGGCCGGAGGGCCACCTCGACTCCCCTCACCCCTCCCTCCTGCTCCTCCCTGCTCTTTCCCCCCAAACACAGACTGGCAACGCAATTGCGACTCCACTGGTGTTGCAAATGTCTATGGATGGCGGTGATCACTTAACATCAAGTGACCCGTCTATTCGTTTGCCACCTATGACATAAACAATCTTACAAGTTTTAAACACAATTGTTTCGTTTCAATTGACAGTAATAATCGGATCCTTTAGTTCGGTTTGAAATGAAATTTTATTCTAGTTTATTTTTAAAACAAAGAGGTAAACATATTAAAAAATCGAACCTTCATTGTGCGTACGTTAGCGTTGTGGAATGGGTTTGTTTTTTTTTTTATATATTATAGCGTGCAAACGAAGAGACGGATCATCTGATGGTTAGTGATCACCGCCAACCATAGACACTAGAACGCCAGAGGAGTCGCAACTGCGTTGTCAGCCTGTGTTTGAGGGAGGGGAAGTGGGAGAGGAGATTGGAGGTGGTCCTTTGACACTCTCACTGACCGAACGAAATGCAATAATGTAAGCACTCTTACTTCACGCCGGTGTTCTGTGAAACGGTGGCACCGTTCCGGGCGAACCGACCCCTTCATGTCCAAACCAGTAATTGTTGCGGCGTAGCTCTACCACCTACAATTTACACAGCACGGTTTTTCTTAAGGGCTATGGTATGGGGCTCTTCAAAAAGGGACTGAAAAGCGCTCTTCAAGGTCGGCAACACTATGGTGATGCCCTTGGTGTTGCAGTTATCCATAGGCGACGGTAACAATTTACCATCAGTTGGGTCGTCTGCCTGTTTACTGTCTTTTGGCATAAAAAAAAGAATACAGTGAATACACAGAAGTAAACAACGGCGAAGTAAAGCCACAGTGAACTTCTTAATTATTAACTAAGTATATTCACATAAATAAATAAGTTTAAACAATTAAAAATGCAGCTGAATACTTTACTAGATAAAGAGCTAACTCATTAATTTAGTTGTGAGCTAAATAAACCAGCGCAATCTGAACTGTCTCGAGGTTTTCATAAGGAAAATATTTTCTGATAAGAATAACTTCATTTTTAACTTTTTCCTTTCCTCTTATTTGCTTTCCTATATTAACTAAGGTTTTTCTGCTTTTTCTGAATCTAACTTCGCATTTGTTATAAGAAGCTCGCTGCATTCTTATATGAAATATTATACACGGTTCTTTGGTAATATCAATTGTGGAAATTGCTAATGATTATTATTTATCTACATTATCTATCTATATCTAATCATTATCTATCTATATCTATCTAATACCTTTAAACGAGCAATTCTTGTATATTTTTATATTTATATATATTCAGGATCTAGAATATGAAGATAAATTTCGCCGCTACTGTCAAAACAAAAATAGCTCAAATGGAAATCGTTTGCTTCGAAAATCCGTGTAACCCCGGTTCAAATCCGAGTGCATATATATATAAAAAAATGAAAATGATAATTATGTAAGACAAACCTAACAGTTACTTTAGGTACTTTGGTTTTAAAGGTCGAATTGTGTTGTTACGGATAGGTATATGTACGAATTCAATATATTTTTTTTTATATATTTATTAAACTTTGTTCATATATTTTATGGTATACTAGCGGGCCCGGCGAAAGTTATCCCAACTTGACAATAAAAAAAGAACCTTTATGGATTATACCTAAACCTTCCTCATGAGTCATTATATCTACTAGTGAAAACCGCGTGAAAATCCGTTGATTAGTTTCTGAGTTTATCACGAACACACAGACAGACATGGAAGAGTAAAAAAAATCATCTTGCCGATTTCCATAAAATTATTCACATGGGAAATATACGTCTATTTCGAAATTGATACATAATAGTAATTGTTAATACTACTCTTAGGAATCCTAAACATGAATCGATTGTCATAGTCATGTCATTTTGTAGGTGGTATAGCCACGCTGAAGCTATAATTGGTTTCAGCATGAATGGGTCGGTTTGCCTAGGGTAGTACCATCCTCTCATAGAAAACCAACGTGAAGAAACAACATTGCGTTTCGTTCGGTCAGTGATAGCGCCAGAGGCCCACCTCCCTCCCTCTCCTTTCTTTCTCTTCCTTTTCCCCACCAACACGGGCTGAATACGCGCCACCTCTGGTGTTAAAGGTGTCCGTCCACCTGTTCGTTTGCCTCCTCTGACATAAAAAAAAATGAAATGTACACGCGAAGTATATGTTCTACCAAAATGGAAACATAAAATGTACTCAAATTTTAATAAAACTACAATCATAAAAATCATGCGCAAAGTCGCGGGCACAGGCAGTACACGTATAGAAGTTAAATATTTAATGAAACTTCATACAGAACATATCATTGTACTGTCGTATAATTAAATGTAGATTGAAAACAAGTAACTTCAGGCCCGTAGCCTAGAGGCTATGAAAACTTTGGTAACATTGTAACCGTACTGTTTTATGAGAGAAGGAGTTTAGCTACAGTATAACTTAACCTATTCTTGGCAACTCCGTGGTTAATGCTGTTTATAATTGTCGACAATTATTTTATGATTTTATTATGTCAATAAAGTATAATTTCTTTCAATTATTCTACTGATTTTTTTGGTAATCGAATTAAAATAATAATATTTAATTAAGTTGTTTGCGCCTTTTAGCCAAGCTACATATGTCGGCTTAAGTAAATGAAAATGCGTGCGTTGTTTCGTGATATGTGTTTTAATTTACGTTTTACAATAAAGTATAAACTGTTATTGTGTAACTAACTGTAACGAACTTAACGCTTCGTCCGGATTGGTTTGTTTCCGTCGATGTCGCGTTCCTGGGGGCCTACCCAAGTTGCTTATCGACAATTACTAACGCAAATAGAAAACGAAGAAATGTATGGAGATGACATATCTGAGCGCTATATCACATGATAAACACGTGATCTTATCACGTGATATAGCGCTCAGATATGTCATTTCCATACATTTTTTCGTTTTCTATCTGCGTTAGTGATTGTCGATAAGCAACTTGGGTAGGCCCCCTGGTGTCACCGTGTCGATTTGGAGCGTGAAAAATGTATATATATACAGTTTATATCACTATTTTCTATCGTATTTTAATATTGTATAATAATATAAACCGGCTCTTAAATGGATAGAATACCCCTGTAAAATAATAAAAACAATCGATTATGTAATTTATAAGATTAAAATTAAAATATATTAGAAAAACAGAGAATATATATTGTTATCTTCGATCAAAAAAAAATCTGGGTGAACATTACATTTAAATGTTATTAGTTACACAATATAATTAAATGAACGATATAAAATACTAAGACGCTTAGCTTTTTAATCTTCGTTTGTTTTGCGCTCCGTGTAATAGAAAACTATGACATATACCTATACTTTAAAAACAACCCTCGTAAAGGATTTAAATCGTTATGTAAGTTTACATCATTATCTTTGTAGTCTCAAGTATTACTAACAAATCGTTCAATTTGTATAACTATGGATTTTTTCTAACTTCTACTTCTTATGACTAGTTTGGGAATAGTTATGAAAGTGAATTTTTACGATGCGCATGCACACCGCACTTACGAGCGCCATCATGAAGTTGGTTGGTAATTGTCTGTCAAGTTTTCGTGGGAACTATATTCAAGGTAGTCTTTCAAATATTTAGGAATCTACAACATGTGCTTTATATCAGCGGAGGTGAAACAATATATTCATATATAAATATGCATGTGTATGTGTATATCACTTGATTTCGTATACAGATATATACTAATTTGATTTTAAAGCATTTAAGGTACATTTTTTAAATTAAACGTTATCATTTACATTTAATGTTTTTTTGAGGTAAAGAAATATAATTTCTTACGTTTCATATTTTATATATTTGAGCTACTTTAATGAGATATCGAAATTTAGAATGCAATATTTCATCTTTACAATAAGGGATACGTACTTTTTCTTCTATTTACAAAGCAATGGTACAACGGTTGGTGTCTAAAGTGTTTCCGTTACGTTAGGCAATCGTACTGATACGGTCTAAATCTAAGCAAGTTCAGTTAAATCGGTTTAACTTGGACTATTTGAATGCTAAGCTGGTTTACAATTGACGCTACGGTGTTAAAAGGTAAAGCTATCTTAATGTTTAGATCAAAACATCACGCTGTGATTTTTTGAGTCCTTTCAGAGTCCATTGTAATTAATAAGAAGGAGTTACAACAATTACCCGAGACGGTTCCATTGGGTAATATTTCAAATAGTATAAAAAAAAATTAGAAATAGAACAGACTTAAATTTGTACCATAAATGTCTTGGCCATATTTAGGTATCTACCAAGTGTAGTCTACTTTAAATACAATTCCTATTTGGTTTTGAGGAGCTTACTCGTATATCTTCAAAATCCAAGGTCAATGAAATTAAAATAGAACCCCCTTCAAAATACCTCCTTTCCGATGATAAATATGTTTCTAAATCGATTTGTATACGAAGAAGTTAAGATGTAAGAAACAGAAAAAATACAAACAAATTGAAAACATTCTCTTTTTTGCTAGGTAAAAATTAATTGCAACATGTAATCTATACAAATAAACAGAATAGAAATATCTGTTTGTAATGTAAAACGAACAGCATCTTACTAAGTAGGTACTATACAAGTTACACATAGTAATTATAACAAAAAAAGTAATATTTAAAATTTCTGTTTGTTTCTATGCTTCGGCTAATGTCTGAAATGGTTGGATTAATTTTAACCTTAATTTCAATGGCAGACAACTGTAATTAGAAGGAATTATTTTAGCCTACTTTTGTTTTAAAGTTTTTTTTTAATATTATATAGGAGGTAAACATTCTTGCGGGTCACCTGTTGTTAAGCGATCATCACCGTCCATAGACACTAGCAACCCCAGAGAAGTCGCAAGTGCGTTGCCAGCCTGTTTTTGGGGAAATGGAGAGAAAAAAAAGGGGAAGGGAGAGGAGAGGGTAGGGAAGGGAAGATTGGTCTCCGGCGCTCTTACTGACCGAAGGAAACGCAACAATGCAAGCACTGTTACTTCACATCGGTTTTTTTGTGAGAGGGTTGTGCTACCCCGGACGAGCCGACCCATTCATGCTGAAACCAATAATAGTTTCAGCGTGGCTCTACCACCTACGAAGATAAAGATATAGTTCCGCTATCCGCCGCCCAAATATAATGCTTTTTTAGACACAAATGTAGATGAAGACGCAGTTAGTTGCTAGTAACTTTTCAGATACACTGATATTATGCATTCTCTTGTTTGAATTTTTCATCAGGTTAAAATACCCATTGTCTCGAAAACTTGTAAGTTCGAAGAGTATAATCTTTAGTCATTGTATTAAAACTTCAAAAATGTGTTTTTGCTTGCCCAAGTTGTTTTAATTTTGATACTGGTATAACACATTATTTTATTGCCCCCGGGGTAAAACTAACACAAGTCTTTATTTTAATTTTATCACCTTGAATCTCTAGCGGAGCGTGTAATTAAGTTTTGAAACTCGAAATTAGTTGGGGTCATAATCGCACATCCCATATTATATTATGAGAGACAAGGTAAACTCAAGTTCGAACTTATGCAAAGTTTACTCTCTATTCAACTATTCACTAACATCCAGAATATCGATGGGTTTAGCAAGGCAACAGGCAAAAGCGCAACGTATGAAACTTTACCACCTTAACAGATAGAAGTATATAGATATTTTGTTACAGAACATAGCACTTATGTGATTGAAAAGATTGTGACATATTTCACAATTTCATTTCTATATATTTATATGTATAAAATATGAAACAGAACATCATCGTAATCAACGATTAAGAGATCCACTGCAGAGCCATAAACCTCTTCTCGAAGGAAGGTATGGACAAAATCACCGCGCCAGTTGACGAGGTATTGACCATTTCAAACTCTTAGAAATCCATAGTTCTATGTTTTCCCACATACAGTAGCACTACAAAACATTCGTAAGGCTCTCGTTTCGACTGGTGCAGAGTGTTTGCAGCGTGGGTGTAACAACTGGATTCTGGCTGCGGCGGTAGGGGCGGGCGTTGCAAGTGATGTCTTCTTTCTGCGAGCAGGTCATCTTGCAGAAGGAGGCAGCGGAGAGAGCTCGCGAAGATGAGGGGCTCATCTCCTCATTGCACAGGTCCGGCTGACGAGGGGTTGCAGCTGGATTGTACTCAGTCTGTTTCCATATTTTGAAGGAGCCCGGCGACTACCTTCCGCCGGGTAGACTATTGGGGCGGCTACCCAAGGTTAAGTAGCTAGTACGATCCCTTACCGCGCCAACAAATACGGCCTGTCTGTACACCGCGGGGTTTTTGTTCGTGCGAGTTGGATCCACTCTCTCCTCCAAGAGAGTGGGTATCCATAAAGAATTTCCCCACGTTAATAAAAAAAGTTCAGGTTTCCTACATTTTCCTTCAGCGTCAGCCGATAATGTTACTACACATATAGGCAGAATGTAAGTGACAATCGGTGTAAATATTCATAAATATTTTATTTAAATACTTTTTTATTTCGTAACTTCTAGTAATATAATTTCAAAAGTATATTCTAGAAATACAAACTTTGTTTCATAAAGTATTAGACCGATGAATTTGTATTCTAAAACGAACTTTGAAAAATGCGAGACGCATGGACCGCTTGGAGTATCGGATACTGGATACTCCTACTGCGCCGTGAATAATAAAATAGCACAAACCAAAACAAAATAAATCGTCCCGGCCGCTATCAAGTTTTAGTAAAATAAATCCCCGTATCGCAGATGAAGCACGGCAATCCTTATTGACAATTGAGTTTCTGTTCCCCAAAAACTAATTTACCTTCTATTGTTCCTCCATATTTACGGAGTTATTACATTACATTTGCCTTGAACAGATATTAAATTGCCTCCTTGAAAGGAAGGACCCTTTCTCTTATAAGATTTACCGAGTCACATGTATAGAACAAAAATAGATATTCTTAGCTATAAATAATTTCAGTAACATCTAAGCCAGATATGCTTCAAATTTACAACAATTAGCCGAACCTGTTTAATATGTATAAAGATAGGAAAAGTTTACACAGAGTGCCACATATTTTACTAGTAATTTCCCGCGTCTTCGCACGCATTTTCTATGCAGTTTTTTTTACTTTAGACTTTACTGTTTGACCAGAATTTCATCAGAACTTAACGACTTATGTAACGACATGGTATACAGATAAATATACAAAAGAATAATTGACGGCAAAGTAACGTTCAGCCTCCTTTAGAGCACCTTATAGGTTGTATTTCTAAAAATCTTGGTGCTCAACTACAGTGTAGGAGTTTTGGTGGGATTTTAGTCTATCATATAGTGGATTTTATATTTTACTTATAATCTTGTTTATTTGACTCTATATTTTGTAAACTTGGTGGTGTTTTACGTAACGTAGTAATTGTGCTTAAGTGAAGTGAATAGAATATACCACGGAGCATGCAGTTCTGAGATGCCACAAAAACTCCCTGCAAGGTTCTAACAAGGTAGCCACCATCATGTTAGAATATTCAAATATTGAAATAATCACACGGCGCTTGTAATATCTAATACCTTTAAACGAGCAATTCTTGTTTATTTTATATATTCAGAATCTCGGAAACGGCATCTTTTTCCGTGAAACTTAGTATGTAGGTAGTTTCGGGAACCATTAATCGATCTAGTAAGATTTTATTAACATAAAACTTTTAAACTGAGATTTCAGGCAATGAAAAAATATACCTAGAATATGAAAGTAAATATCGCTGCCGCTGTCAAAACAAAAATAGCTCAGGTGGAAATTGGTTGCTTCGAAAATCCATGTAACCTCAGTTCGAACTCCACTCGAATTATATGATTATATATATATATTTTTTTATGTGAAAAAATGCTAATTTTGTGAGGCAAACCTAAAAGTTTATTTTAATTTTAAAATGTTTTTTAAAGAACCGTGCTAGGCTCGGTCGCCCACGTACTTATTTTATTAAGTACACGATAATGGCAGTAATAACTTGAAAGATTGGTTGCCAAAAATAAAGTAAAACAAAGCTTACAATGTAAAAGAAATCCTTATGCAAAATTTTATAGTTCTGATCCCAGTAGTTAAGATTTTGCGATGACATGTCAGTTAGTCATCCTCTTATATACATATGTGTAGGTACTAATTGGTACTTGCGAGATTTGTCGTAGAGATGGTTTTCTTGTTCCATGGAAACTACATGGTTTGTGTGTATTCATTCTGGATTGTTTTATTTTTAGCCCTACTTAAACCCTGAAAATCCTTTTGCGACTTATGTATATGTAGTCTAGACAATACTGCTATCTGCTAGTAATTGTCTCGTCAAAATTGTTTCAGTCGTTTCGGAAATTAGACCGGATAGACAACAGACAATTTATTTATATCCATATACATAGATTACCATCTGTCTATAATTTAATCGTATGTCAAGATTTACGTAATAATTATAGGAAAAGTTGAATGGAACATTATTTTTGTGTGTTTTATCACAGCATAAAATGTTCCATTAATTGTTAATTCGGTCATCCAGTTAACCTTACTTGACAAATATTTATTGTAAAATTTCAGTCACGGTCCTAGTATATTTACTTCAAAATGTTACTGGCGCAATTAATAATCGTAGTGACGTCATATTTTTACACAGTTAACGTTGTCCATATGAGCCATGTTTTTTTATAAAGGTCATTCTTTATATTATGATATATTCATACAATTTAATACAAAAGTAAATAAAAATAAATCATATAAATAATAGATAGAATCCGAATGGCAGATGATTTATAGACGAACCGGTACCTACTTATCCTCGGGGAGGAGTAGGTACAGATAATTGAAAATTCACGGACGAAGGCCGAGATTTATTGGACATAGACGAATTAACGGTAAAATATTATAATATTTGAGATGTTGACATTAAATTTATTTACAATTATTATTATAACACAATTGAAAGCTTAAAAGTAAACTAGCCACTGTCCATCATATGCAGGAACTCCGCACAGGTAATATTGCGGTGTCATTTTGTTACTAAGATAATTAACAGTGACTGGACTAATAAAAAAATTGAGTAGTTACGGGATGTAGTAGATGTATGTAGTAGTAGATGTGAAACATCGGAATTGTGTATTTAAGTTATATGTACAAAAGAAAAGACTACGACAGGAATCAACTATGGCATAATGAAAAGATAAAGCAAATTTGTTCCATAAAGTAATGACTGTTTATGTATTGTATTACATAAATATTCATTTTTATTAAATACAAAATTTCAATTAGGAGCAGGAGTGGTCTGTTTGTCGGCATTTATCAATTGTTGGCATTTATCAAAGAGCGTTAGGTCATTGGCGCGTGCCGCGTAACACTAGTATAACGAGTGACCGACAGAACAATTTGAATCTTATGTTTATACAGATAGGATTGCAAATGTTTTTGAGTATTTCATTAATAGTGCAAAGTTTGTGTTTTGTGTCGCCACGTCGCCAAGTTAAGATAACGCCTGCCTTTCGGGTTCGCTAGCACTGTTAATAAAACATAGTTTGTGAATGTGCTGATAGATTATAATTACTGGAATCATTGGTATAGTCCACGCCAAATTTTTTGACCGCCCCGAATATAGCTGCATAGATCACAAATTTACGTAACAATAGATATTTTATTATATGTGTAATATCGAGACAGCTTAAGGATAAATAAATTTTAATTTAGATTCCTATAATACTACTTATACTTTATTTTGTATTAAAATCATAATTATATTATGCGCAAGCCCGTACTTACGGCTGTATTCAGAGCGTCCGAAAAGCTTGGCGTGGACTATAGAAAGTTATGTTCAGGGTTCAAGCTATGTTCGATGCTTGTGAGTTATATTTCATTATTATATTCAAATTAACGTCTCATCCAAAGTTCAAGTTCAAGTCAAGGATCAGCTATTTTGGCACAAGTCAAGGTTCGGCCTTTTTGGGACCATTGAACTTGTTTTCAAGTTGCTGACCGCTATTAGCGCTCGCCCTATTAATCTAGTGAAACTGTAAAGGTCCATCAGGTCAATAAGTAAGTCAGTTCGAAAAAAAAAACAACGTATACGAAATCACAGGTGGCTGCTAATGAATTATTTTTTATTAGTGCAGAACAAGCTACAGTTATTACCTCACACATACTTACTGTAATTGAGCTGTCTCCATACAACAATTGAAAATATTGTATGTAATTTATTAAATCGTACTGCATCATAGTGCAATGAAAGCTCGCGTCTACGCTTACGTAATAATTAGCATGAAAAGCTGTTTCTGCACACATATAGGGCAACGCTCCATCGTTGAGTCTTGCAACGTCAAAGAGGAACTTTACTAATTAGTAAATAAAGCAAATTGAACTCAATGTTCACGTCGCGTCGACTAAACGTGGGAGTTCAGTTAATACATTCTTGTTATAAAACGTTTAAAATGTATTTTTGTAACATAAGTATTGATTTGGTGTGTATTTTATATTGGCATGATTGTTAATAATTAATCAAAGGAGCAAATAAAGGAAAGTATATTTTAGTATACAAAATATGCACATACCGTATTTGTATTACTTGAGGTATGTTTATTAAATTAGAAAACATTATTTAGGGTATTAACACATTATTTTTGGGTAAACATATATACTTATAAATATATTTGCACTACCGATATAATTACTTTATACATACTTGGTATTATTTTTTATCTATATGTAAGAACCCTCAGGAACCTTCAAGAAATGAGCGTACACTTCTTTAAAAGGCCGGCAACGCAAATATGATTCCCTCGTGTTGCTAATGTCTATGGATGGCGATAATCACTTATCATCGGGTGACCTGCCTGTCCGTTTGCCACCTATAATATAAAAAATATATTAACTTGTTTTTTTTTAAGTATTAAAGTACACCAATGGTCGAAATTCGAGCATATTTAATCGTTCTTAATTCTCAACATTGTTATAGTTTTTTTTTTTGCTAAAGATCATGACTATTATTGTTGCACATATACATTTTCTTTATTTACGTCAGCTGTAAATGTGTATAGATGCGTCATTGTGCATTATTTTTTAGTTTATTAAAAAAATATTTAATAGTCGTTGATATGGAAAAGTAACTATTTCCATGTATTCTTTTGAAAACTATAAAACTCGTTAATAGATACTAAACAAAAAAAAAAAAATTAAAATATTTATATGTATGAAATGTGGATTATTTAAGATAACATTTTTACTTAATAATTTGTATGTATGTTTTATGGCAATATTGAATTATTCTTTTTCAAGCTGTCAAATGTCTATCATAATAAGAAGAGGAGAGATGAAGATTAAGTTTACATTAACGGCTGTTATTTTGCGATTGTATAATAAATGTTTACATTTTAAAACCTATCAAATTGGAATTGCTGGAAGATCCTACATAATTATATATATATATATATATATATACATATGAATGAATGAAAGAAAACTTTATTGCACTTTTTGCTTTGTTTAGCGTGCTTAATGACACAAGGCACCTTCTTCCAGATAACCAGCGATTACATATAAATATAAAAGAGTGAAGAAAATGTATAGAGTAAAAATGTAATAATAAAATTAACATACAACTAAATATACATAGTGTACTGAACATCCAGTGAATGAAAATGTATATAAATGAAAAAACAATTTTTTTTCATGAAAGAAGTTTAGTATATGTCCTGGCTTTACCTTAAACAGATGCAGTAATATAATTATGAATATAGACACGTATTTTCTTCAAACATGTAGAATGTTCAAATTAAAAGTATAGAACCATAGCGTCCATTTTTATTCTTAATGCCATTTATTTCAGTAAAATATAACATGAAGGTCATATATCATAAGGTAAAATAATAAAAACATTAATAAACAGTAAATACAATGATATGTTTATCTCCGAGCCTATAACAAAATTGATATGTGTTCATAATTTATGTTTAACGAGAAATAGTTAATTATTACCAAGACTGGAAACATTGAAGCCTTTGTTAAATACACGAGTATGTACATTTAATTTACTTTGGTAAATTATATCCTCACGAAAAGCTTTGGCGTGTATACCAGTTGTGTTGTTAATAATATATTACTAAATAAATGATAAATTACGTATACACACGGCAACCGTATAGATAATGAACAGTATAGAGGTATCAGGGCAACTATAAAGGGCGCATTCAGATGTAGGATTACAGAATGCTTAATTAAAAATAAAAATAAATATTTTATTTACATTTTGTGCATATTTTCACAACAACTTCTAAGCTTGGTAGAAACTGTATCTTCGTAGTCAAATGTGACTAAATAATGTTATTTTCTTCAAAAAGCACCTAGCCCTTCTTATATGTAAAGATATATAGTTTATTTCGAGCTGAATTGTTACATTAATTAGATAATTTGACAAATATAGACTAACACATTAAACTGATCGCTAACATTTTTTTAAACCTCTTAAAAGAACAAATGAATAAAATTTAGTAGGTGGTAGAGCCACGCTGATGTACGATTAATGTTTTCAGCATGAATGGGTCGGCTCATCCGAGGTAGTACCACCCTCTCACAGAAAATCGAAGTGAAGTAACGATGCTTGCATTATTGCGTTTCGTTTTGTTTTGTTTCGTCAGGCGTCCACCTCCACTCTTCCTTCCCTCCCCACAAAAATAGACTGACAACGTGTCTATGGACGGCGGTGATTTTTTTTGTAGCCTGGGGAAATCCCTTATGGATACGCCACCCTCCCGGGAGAGAAGATGGATTATGTCCGACTCACATGAACTCAAATCCCACGGTGTAGCGACCGACCGTAATTGTTGGAGCGGCAAGGGATTGAACTCGCTAGTCTACCTTGTAGAGTCGCCCCAACGGTCCGCCAGGCGGAAAGTGACCGCTGGGCTCCAACCTATAGAGAGACTGGGTACACACCAGCTGCCTCCCTCGTCTGCTGGACCTGTGAAATGAGGAGATGGGCAGTTGGGCAAAGCGCCGCCTCCTCCTGCCGGTCCTCCGTTGTCGAAGACGGTCACTCAGCGGATCTGCCTTGTGGACCCCTTTCCGCCGCCTCCTTCTGCGAGTTGGCCATTGCTTGCCGAGCCTGTTCGCTGCCGAGCATATCCGAAACCACGCTCGGCAGCGATAAATTCCCCCCTACCGTCGCCACCAGAATGTAGCGCTGTGTCTCCCACGTAGCACACTCAATACACTTAACATTAGGTAACCCACGTATTTGTTTGCCTCCTATGATATAAAAAAAAAAATATATATTTCAATCCTACAGTGGTCAGTACTTCTACGTTTTATTGCTGTCAGTATTATTTCATGTCATTGTATAATATCTCATGCATTTTTTTAAAATGAAGTAATGAATTAAAAATATTTTTCTTTACTCTATCACTATTCCGTAGTTTACTTTCTACTGGTAGGAGTACATCAACACATAATATATTTTGTACAAAAACTTTGCTTGTATAGCCTAAATAACATTTAAAATAAGCGGTTTATGACTTAATTATCGTTTAATAAAAAGTATTCGCCTTTGTTAGGTACTTTAACGCAACATAAAAAATCCGATTATATAGAAAAGTTTTCATAAATTATTTTTAATAATAAATATTTTCCATCTGACAAAAAGTAAAGATGAACCGTTGCTGTTTTCGTGTTGACTATTAAGCTCTCTTGAATTAAGTTATAATGAAGTTCTTAAAGGCTTATTGTTACAAAATTTAAAGCTAACACCAATATTTATTTTCATTAAAGAAATTGATTGTCATTTAAATTAAATTTATATATTATCTTTAAGTTAAAGGTTAAACTAGCTGAAGCTATTACTGGTTTCAGCATGACTGGCTCGGATCGTCCGGGATAGTATCACCCTTTCAGAGAATATCGACGTGTAGTAACAGTGCTTGCATTGATGTGTTTCGTTCGGTCAGTGAGCCCCCTTGCCTCTCTCTCTCCAACTCACCCTCCTGTCTCCCTCCGCCCCTCCCCCAAACACTGCCTGGCAAAGCACTTGTGACTTCTCTGGTGTTACTAGCGGTTATGGACGGTGGTTGTCACTTAACATCAGGTGACCCACCTGTTCGTTTGCCTCCTATGATATTAAAAAAAAAAACTATTGAAGTTATACTTCTTCTGGCGTGTTAGGGAAAAATGATGAGAGTATTTTTTTACGATGCGCGTGCACACCGTCACGATAAATCGACACCCTGAAGTTAGCTATTGGCAACATTTTGTTTCTTTGTACTTGTTGTATTTCTTTGTATTAAAACTTTCAATGTATTAAATACCTTTTTTCTATTGTTAGTGTCGTTTTTTCCACAAACATTAGAATAAGGCGAAAGATAAAATTTTTGAAAAGATTTTTATTTTGTTAAGCCAAAGGAGTATAACTTCTAACGCGTGTACATAAGTACACACACACTTTTTATATCTTAAATTATATATATTTGTATGGCCTATACTTCATGGTTACGTAAAATCTCCTTACTCAAGATATGCCGGATAATAAACGTTTATAAAATACAATAGTACATATTTATTCAGCCTTTCTGGCAGAGAGCGGATGCATTTGACGCTAGATTTATTATTTTAATAAAACTCTTGAGTCAGGATAATAGCGCTTACCAGTTATTATTTATATCATATTTTGTTCGTAATGCTTTGTAGCATTGTAGGTAATAATTAAACGAGAAAAATCGTCTGACAGATTAAAATATTTGTTTTATTCGTTTCAAAAATATTGTGAGCTAATTTGAGGTATTTGTGCAGAAATTTTTGAACATTTTAGGTTTTCGCGTTTTATCACAACCTCATCTGATACTGAATAACGATGTGGTCTAAGATTTTTTTTTATGTCATAGGCGGCAAACGAAAAAGCGGGTCACCTGATGTTAAGTGATCACCACCGTCCATAGACACTAGCAACACCAGAGGAATCGCAAGTGCATTGCCAGCTTGTGTTTCGAGGGAATGGGGGAGCGGAAGGGGTGAAGGGGAGGGGAAGGGAGAAAGGGAGGGGAGAGTGAGGAGGGTGGTGGGCCTCCGGCGCTCTCACGGACCGAATGAAACGCAACAATGCAAGCACTGTTAATTCACGTCGGTTTTCTGTGAGGGGATGGTACTACCTCGGCCGAGCCGACCCATTCATGCTGGATGGCAAACAAGCTAAACCCAGACGGGTACTAGATTTCAAATTTAGCTTCCGGAACACACGGTACATGGCGATAGATTTCCAATTCAGAGTGATAGCTAACTAGGCTGACATGGAAAAAACCTACCACTATACTATGCCTTCATCGCGATGTTTTTTGTCACGGAATGCTCCGACATAGCTGTAAGAATTCGAACTGATGTCCGAAGACTATAAACTAAGCCATCATCGCTTCATCTACACATATAATAAGAATGTAAATTTATAGTGTCTGTACTGCTTTCATTATTGTAAAAAAAATGTTGCAGGTTTCTAGAAATAAGTAATAAAATATATATCAATCAATTTTAAAAATGTCTGCCTTATTGTATGTCTGTTTGTATGCTATTTGCTGAAATACTGTGTTCATGATAAAACCCTTCCAAGAAAAGCATAAAGAATATTTTCGAATAACATCTAGGCTTTGTTTCATTAAAATAGGTTCCCTCTAAAAAAATATTGTATTTTTAACGACGACGCGACTTAAGTTAGAGAGAAAAGTAGATAATAATTAGATCTAAAATACTCTGATGTCTTTATTAGTTACTATTTTATACATCACGTGCCATGTGGACAAAGTCGCGGGCACAGCTAGTGATAACTGTAAATACCACAATTAATGCAATTTATTTAAAAATATTGGATGGTAGTGTCAATGTATATAGTTTTTATTATTTGTATAGCGTTATCTACCAACCTCCGGTGCCGCTCGTCATATTCAAGACCCGAGATACTAGGCCACAATATTAGAGATACGCATTGATACTAGCGCCAATCGCCAACATATAAGGGAGACATTAACACTAGCGCCATTTTATTAAATATAACATAAATGAGAATTATTATAATTATATAGATTTCAATGAGACATAAATAGAAATTGATATTATTGATTTATTACTTGCACAACATTAGTTTTATGATTATTATAATTTTTGTGTATCCTGCAGAATTGTTAACTAATAGTAATTGCTTTGACTTCCATAGTTTGACCTATAAAGGGCTAGATGTCGCTACTCTACACACATAATTGTGTGTCTAAGCATATTTCAGATACATAAATAACAATGATTTTATATAGAATTGATGTACATAAATAATATTAATTTGTTCATTAATTTTGTGTTACTTAAAACATGTAGCAGAATTATAAGTAAATGGTAATTGCTTTGATTTATAAAGTTCGTCTTATAAATTATGTAGTTTGGCCTATAAAAGGCAAGATGTCCGTGTTAAGATGTCGGTGTTATCTATGCATTCCTATGTGAAAATTTCTGTAAGCCAAAGCTCTAGCCAAATAAAGGGTGAAAGAAGTGTTTATTGGCATCCTGACTGCATTGACTATGTGTTATACACTCCTAACTATAGTGATAGTTATATAATTACTAATCTATCTAATATATAATATAGTATATCCAATACCTTTAAACGAGCAATTCGTGTATATTTTTATATTGTTATTCAGGATCTCGGAAACAGCTTCAGCGATTTCTGTTAAACTTAGTATGTAGGTGGTTTCGGGGTCGATAGATCGATTTCATTCATAGGAAACTTTTTAACTGAGTTTTCAGGCAACGAAAAAAATAGCTAGAATATAAAGGTAAATTTCGCTGCCGCTGTCAAAACAAAAATAGCTCAAATGGAAATCGTCTGCTTCGAAAATCCGTCTAACCCCAGTTTATTTTATTTTAAAAATGTTTTTTAAAGAACTGAGCTAGGCTCGGTCATCCAGGCACTATAAATTAAAATCCAATAAATAAATGAACTATAAATAGGTGATATTTTTTTAAGGATCCGCTGAGTTGTATTCAAAACACACAAGCAAACTCTGGACTGTGAAATTGATAGGGTTGTGCAAATAAAAAATATTCAGTCGACATTTGGGTCGTATTTATTCAGAGAGGGAGGTCACGGCGACGACAGTGAAACATTTAGACTGTAACGTGTGCCGTTTATTTACAACGTCGGTGGAGTTAATGTTATAGAAAAACCTAATGTTTGTTATCCTTTTAATCCATGCACAATAAACATTGGAACATTACCCCATAATATATTCATTAAGTTCTTGTAAAAATACAAGTAAAATACTATTTACAACTTAGAATCAAAATTAATTCGGATTATATTCAAGTTGTTTGTTACAATTTCAATGTTCGTACACTGACTATAAACTACAAAGTAGTTCTTTATATATGGTGGATTGTTAAAGTCGATAAGTGAACGCATAGAGTGCTTTTATAAAAATTATTGGAAGCGACTGCGTCTCGTCTTATCCATTGCTGGCCTAGTCATAATAAATCAAGAGATTCGAGTTTTAAAGATATTACTGTTCATATATTTATAGATAATCCATGGAAATTTGCCTGTAAAGAACGTATAGTAAGTACGTAGCGTGTTTAATACTGGTTGTGTTAAGCTATTTATTACTAGTTATTTTAAAAAATATACTCTATTAGATTTATTAATGCTTAGAGTTTTAATCACTATTGTTATGATAAACTAGATTCAAAATATTAAATTACACCGCATTAAAATCTATCACTGTTGAACGAAATATATGTATGTTCGAAGAATTCTTCAGTTTTTGGTTATATTTTTTGTTATACAAAATATATTTCATGATTTATATCATAATTTCATTCATATGGGTTCGAGGATATTTATATAATACACATGTGTGATTAATATTATTATTTTTATTATCTGTACATCTATACATACAATAAAAATGAAGTGTCTGTATGTAACAGCGAAATAAAGAATTTTCACTGATTGGGTATGAACGTATACACGCTACTAATGAACAAAATGCAATTTTTAAAATTTTTGTCGGTATGTCTGTTTGTTCCGGGTAATCTCCGAAACGGCTGGACCGAGTTTGACGGAAATTTCACTAGCAGATAGCTGAAGTTACGGCGGGTGACATAAGCTACTCTAAATTAGACTAAGTGTTAATCGCGGCTTCGTCCGCAATGTTATCTTGAAAACGGTAAAACTAATTTTCACGAAACTTTCACCAACAGATAGTGGTCATTATAACAAGTAATTCAATTTATTTTAATTTAGACTAACTGTTAACTGTGGCTTTGCTCGCAGTACTATCTCCAAAACGGTTAGACCAATCTTCACGAGACTTTCACTGGCAGATAGCTAACCTTATAAAAAGTAATTCAGGCAATTTTAGTTCAGCTGATAACCGTGGCTTTGCCGACAATACTTTTTCCAAAAGGTTAGACCGATTTGCCGGGGACTTTCACCTTACCTCATAAAAAGTAATTGAGGTTATTCTATTTTAAACTAGCTGTTACCCGCGACTTTGTCTGTATGAAATTTAGCAAGATTTCAACTCATTCTTTATTTTTAATTAGATAAATAATTATCAACTATTTGTTTATTATAATTTTTAGTAACTTGGAAGATAGAAGAGGTACCATAAACGTATTACATTATTACTATTGAATACTTCCATAATACAATTTCTTGCAAAACATACAAGCGTTCATTTTTTGTATAGACACAAAATCGTAATTATAATGACAATGTAATGTAAATGTAAATCTTTATGAGAATATTTTAAGTTATTGTTTCATTAATTCCTTAAAGAGTGTAAGTGAGCACGAAGATAGTTATATGGTGGGTTAAAATCCCAAATATGTTGCTGATGGTAAACCTTACTAGGTGCATTGTTAGTATTTATATATATATATATATATATATATATATTGTATACATTACATGCTATAGTAAGTGGCGTGCGTTTCGTACTTAGAATTGTTTTTAAAGAGCATTTCTATAATTGTACTTAGTCTCACAGGTTTATAATTCTTTAATGCAATTTAAAAAAAGCGTGCGGTACCGCGTTTACAGCTAGTATATTATATTATTAACCTGCATGTAACAAAAGGAAACTTTGAAATTATATTTATTGTAATCAGTATATAAAAGGCAATGCTCAACATAGAAAGAAGAGATTTAACAGTTATATTCTTTTTAAGGTGACAGAATTAAATGGACAGTTAAACGGTTAATCCTTACAGAGATCCGACAGAAGGGTAAGGCACTCGCAACATGTTTAAGGTTTCCTTAACCCTGTTCCCAAGGTGACGCTAGCAACATTACATTTTTAATTATCCTGTATTTGAAAACATGTACGTTACTAAAGATTGTTGTTTAATTATTTTACCGTAGTCTTCCAGACGTTTTTTTTTAAAGGCAGAGGCGTTTCGACAATAACCTTTTTCATATTCTTTTCACACTCTAAATGAGGCCAGGGCAGAACATGTTTTTGTCTTTTAAATTCTAGTCAACTTATGTAGCGTATTTTTATATTGTGATCATGTATATAACATATATGTTTATAGAATGTTAATGCTGCTAATCTTTCTTATAAAAGCCGGTCAAGTACGAGTTTGATTAATGACTATACATAGATCGTTACGTAGAATCATGTAATAATTTAGGAAATTTGTGTTATGAACATGATAATGCATTAGATTTTTAATTATAATCTTATTAAGTTTGGATACTTTTATGTATTAACGTTATTATGATAAAGCACGTTCTTTCTTATAGTTATAAGTTATAAGCTTTCCATACGGTTGTTTTATTGCTATTTTTTTCTAGTTAAGAGATAAGTAAATACTAAAATTGTATCCTGTTTACCTAATTACCAACTTAGTACATGTTTCACAACTGGGTACTAAATGTATATAATTATAATTTCATTCAAATAATAAATTATATTTAGTACACCAAGCACTTTTTATAAAACTATATAGTATCCCAAAAATTGATCATAAAAATCTATAGTGTAGTTTCTGCAAAAATTACGCATATAAATCCCAATTTTTGAGATCGGTTACATACGTATAACGAATATTCCTCATATTAAAATTTCTTCCAAATTCAAGACATATATATCTGGAGTGCTTATCACTACATAGTATAAAATAAATACTTATAACGCGTCTGTCTCTCTGTTCGCGATAAACTCAAAGACTACTAAACGGATTTTTATGAGGTTTTCACCACCGAATAAAGTGATTCATGAGGAAGGTTTTAATGAAATATAAAATTATATTCTGGGTGGGACAACGTCAGCCGGGTCCGCTAGTTTATTATAGTACTAGCTGACCCGTGCAACTTCGTCTGCACCAAATTGGTTATCACTGGTTTCAATTGTATTTTTAAACGCGAAAAAAAAAAAGAATAAAACTGGTATCCAGTTGCAGCCACAACTACCGTTTCCGTGAAACATATACCCAGATTACATGTAATTTTTATTTTAAATAAGCCTAGTACCCGTTCGTAGCATCATCTACCACTCCGTTGTTTGTAGTCCGGTAAAGCTGTTAAGACCTTACTCTGTCAATAGCGTAGTCATTTCGAGAAAAAAAAATCATCTACCAGGTTCAATTAAGATAAAAACTAACCTACATAAAACTAAATAAACATCTCTACCGCTTACTTTATCATAACCATCCTCAACTTGTATTAAAACCTTTTTATACTCCATTATATTAAAGAAAAATATATGAACACCGTATCGAAGCGTCAAATATCGCGCCGAACCGTCAAATGTCACTTGCTTGAAACTATAGTCTAAGAGTTATAAACTGTTTGGAAAACGTATTTCAAATACATTTTTATAAATAATCTCTGTACCATTCACAACATAGTGCCTATCACTTCTTGATAATTTATCCATGTTGATATGTTTCTATTGTAGATTATTCTACGTTGTTATACTGAATATTTGGCATTAAATACATAACGTGTATTTGTCACACTTGATATTGGCGAAATTACCTATATAGGCAGAGGCCATACCGGAAAGAATCAATCAAGCCAGTTTTATACATTATATTCATCCTAATAACGGGCTACCTAGCTGCCGGTAAGAGTTGCGTTTATTTGTGCATATCGTACCTTCACAGACAAAAATATTGATTTTTAAATAATTTTAGGATGTCTTTTTCCACTAACTTAGAAACGTTATTAAAATGGAATTATTATTGAAAGACATTTTTGGTATTGACAATAATGTGCTTGATGCTATTTTTTGGAAATAAAAATAAAAGTAATCTTACGCCATGTTAGAATAGCAGTAATTTTATTATTACTATATTTAGATATAAATAAGTACAAATTTTATCTTCCACACTAATTCAGTTATTACTCAATATTTAGACCGATTTATTGCTATAAAAATAATGTGTATAGAATATAGCTATAGTTTAGTGCAGTACTGGCTGTACGATAAAGATAGCGATAATTGTGGCAGCGTGTGTTATCGACGCATTTTTTTTTCGAATTGTATACGCTGTTGACCTGGTAAGGTCTTTACAGCTTCACCGAACTATTGAGTCGAGCGCTGAAGGCACTCAACCGACTTGGGATGTTTGGGCGACCAACTCAAGGGTGCACAGTACACCTCGGCTTGGGCTGTCGCCTGTTTTGTGCAAAAATCGCAACCTATCTGATCTAACCTAAGCTAAGCTATATAGATATACGTATATAAGTTATTAAAACATACATGTGTACCAAGCATGCGTGCCTCAACAATTCCTATATGTATTTTGTGTTAGAAAAATTTCTCCAAACTATATAGGATAGGATAGGGAAAAATAAGGGTAGAACTCTTTGTTGTGTGTTTATTTTTCTGAAAAAGAAAAACAGCATGTAAGCGTGTAGGCGTGCACGTGTGTATAGATGATGTATGTGATGTTGTAGCAGTGATGTAAAGTTTTGTGTCACTGTATCACGTGAGCAGCGTACTCAAGAACTCCCCGCCGAGGGAATGGACCTAGGCTTGAGCCGTTGCCGAGCGGGGCCTAATCTGGTGTGCGGGAGCGAAATTTACCCCCAGACCATGGTGGCGTGATAGTGATTATGCGGGCGTGGACGTGAACACGCTTTGTTTGAAGAGACAGGCTGCTACTGATTTTTCGCTGACGTGATTGAATCAGGAGGGTCGGTAAGAATGTGTCGCGGTCGTCTTCTATACTGCGCAACGTTGGGTACGGGTTCATAGTTCGTGGCGGATACCACTAGAGGGCTGGGATGATTCGCGGCTTTTCCGAAATAACTACGTGTGAATGATTTTATATACGCCCAGACAGAAGGCATCTCCAGGTCCCTGTGGAGATCCTTATTCTGGACGTACCATGGGGCACCGGTTATTTTACGCTGGGCTCGGTTCTTGAGAACCTGTAACTTTTGAATACGATTTTACGTATGTGCAAAAACCGAACAACTGTACGTCATAATCGGACGGATGCAAGTTTTATATAAGGTGAGTTTATGTCTCGGGGACATTTTACTCTTACGACAAAGCAGATGATAGAGACGATCCCAGACCATAGCGGCTTTATTTTACACTCTGTGTGTGAATCGAAATTTAAGTGTTTATCTAAGGTGACGCCAAGATATTTCACCTCGCCGGCCCAAGCTATTTCGATTTCGTATAGCCTGATGGTCGACGACGCATATATTTAAAATGGCGTCAATCCCAAGTCATACGTACATACCTTTACGTTTATCGTTGTTACATTGTATATGGTGAAATCTTAATATCAATAATGTTTAATAAAATGAAATTGGTTCTTTGTTATGGAAAAAAATATTGGTTTAAAATTAATTTTTTTTTTATAAAATATATCAGCAGGTATATATTTGATTGTTTATAAAGAAATGTGTCTGACTATGATACATTCATGCTTTTAATTGCGTTTAAATGTTACTGAAAAAAAAAATGTTCTTAAACCTATTCATAAATCAAAATTATGTTAACAACACAAACCACGTTAAAACAACAACGTTAACCGGCTACCAAGTGTCCTTTCGGGCTAATACCACCCCCTCACAGAAAATTGACGTGAAATAACAACGCTTGCATTGTAGTGTTTCGTTTGGTCAGTGAGAGCGTCGGAGGCCCACTTCTCTTCTCCTTTCCTCCTTTATCTTCACTTACCCTCCCCCATATACAGGTTGGCAACGCACTTGCGACACCCCTGGTGTTGCTAGTGTCTATAGAGGTGGTGGTCACTTAACAGGACGTGACCCACCTGTTCATTTGCCTCCTATGATACAAAAAAATATATATTGATATATTAAAGAACCAGGTATTCTAAAATTCTTGTTCTTTCAACGTTGCCGGCTCTTGTACTAAGGTGTCGCAAAAAAGTCTAGTTACGTTAACTACAAATTTTTGTTTTTCGTTATCCTCGAGAACGCCTTTCGTTTTATGGGACAAAAAGTATCCTGGATGTAGTCTTGTAATATCAGTTATTACTGTGTTAAGTTTCGTTAAAATTGGTTTAGTACTTTCAGAGTAATATGGGTTTAGGTTCTAGGCTTTAATCCTCTATCCTGGAGAACCCTTTGCGTTTTATGGGACAAAAAGTATATTTGATGTAATCTCGTAGTATTAGTTATCACTATGTCAAGTTTCGTCAAGATTGGTTTAGTAGTTTCAGAGTGATGTGTGTTCATAGGGACAGACAGACAGACAGACAGACAGAAAGACAGACAGACAGACAGACAAAAATTGTAAAAAGATTATTTTTGGCTTCTATATTGATAACATAGTCTACCCTGATTAAAATTTTCAAAAAATATTTAATGTACAGATTTCGTCTTGTTACAGTTTTATTATAGTATAGATATACATAATAAAATACTCGTCTGCAATTATAGAAATCTTGTTATATTAGTGTCTTTATATTTAGTCTAAGTAATAGTAAGTCTTAGTAAAATATATATATATATATATATATATATATATATAATCAGTTTGGTGCAGACGAAGTTGCACGGGTCAGCTGGTATAATAATATACCTTTTTACTTCTACTTCTTAGTAATTTTCAGCAACTACGTTTTTATGCATTTATTCCCCTGTGTTCTCAGTGTCAGATCTTATTATTTTCATAACTTTGAAGAAGTTGCCTCGGCACGTTAGTAAAAAAAATGTTGGATGTAGTGAGCCCTTGTTGATATTTCATTATCAGCGTACTGTTTATCCCGGGTCTGAAATTATATTGGATACTTTTGCGAGGTTATTGTAAAAACCGACGAGGTCGAAATTAGACCCTCTTATACCCGGCCTTATTTTGTGTAATCAAAATTTTATATATTCTTAGTAGTGTAATCACGAAATAAGCTTGTAATATTTCTCTCAGATTGAGCGAATCGCTGGAAAAATTTATTAAATGAATACAGATTTGTATCATAAAACAAAATCAGGAAAGTGAATATATTTAGGGTTAACCTAACTGTGTGATTTGATTGTGATCTCATAATATCAACTGCTCGATTTCAATTATAAATAGATAATGAGAGATCATAGAAAGTAGTTCGAGATGCCATATAACATTTGAAAGGTTCTGTAGGTATTCCTTTTTTTAATTTATCTAGCAGAGCAATTCGTCTAAAATAAGAGTAGTAGTCTAGCTAGTATAGTAAAAATAGTAAATTACAGGTTTCATAATAAATATAGACAATTAAAGATATGCGTATTTCATTAACTGTGGAAAATGATCTAAGAGTGAAGGTATTTTTCTGTTTTTATTTTTAGCTACATAGAAATAAATCTAACAAGTTTATTATAGTGTAACTGTTTAGTAAGGTGTCGTAATATATTACCCGATTAGGCCTTCCACGGCAGTGGCTCAAGCCTAGGTTCGATCGAAAAAATATAAGTGAAATCATTAGAAACAATCAAAACATTGCTTGATTAATTTATTATGAAAAACCAAAATTCATATTTTTTTGTTTACCTGACTTTTACTGCCTGTTAATCAAGTAGTGTCCCTGCTACGTATAATATCGAAATAAGGTTCATTTTCCTCATGTCATTACAAACCTTTTTCACTTTTTATGAATTTATTTATCTCTTGTATCAATTCCATATATTTTAAAACATGTATATGTTAATTTTCATTAAGTTTCGTAGTGATTTATTTCATGAAGTATCAAAATAATCACATAAAAATGGAGTACACTTTAAAAATAATTTCTAAGGGCTACATTAGAAAACAAATACAAGTTATCAATTCGTTAGATACTACTCGCCATTATAGAATTAAATAAGATCCTTTATATACGTAAATAGTTGGTTTTAAGCTATGCGAATATTAACTGGTAGTCCGTTAAGAGTTCAGAACAAAATACTTATAACAGTTAAGCGCAAAGTTTGCTGTAACTGTGTGCATACGAAATACTAATAATCACGTAATAAATAGAACATTTGCATAAAGTGTAGAACTCTCGCTTATATACACTAACTTAAATTAATTATTAATGTAAATTTAAGAAATATTATAAGTTTATTTTAAACATTTTTTTCTTTAAGAGAGAGATGTGTTAGATAGAATATTATTAATCGGTTAATTAATTATTTTACTGATAAACTTGTGAAAAAATTTGAATTTTATTTTAACAAATCAATATATCTGGGGGCATGCTAAGTCAAGCAAAAAAGCGGCACGGTCGTACTATATAATATATATATTTCTCGAAGCAGTTCGGCCCATTTTCGGCCCCTTATAACCTGGTTGTGGATAAAATTAGAAAGCTGAAGGCTATCTATTCTAATTGAAACTTAAAAGATTCTTAATATTAATATGTTCACTAAGATGTTGTTACGTTAGCTAATTACGTAACAACTTAAGACAGAAGGTCCGTTAAGTAGAGACTTATTAAAGTAACCTACTTGGTATTACATATTATTACACAATTTTTTACGGTAGGAGAACTGAGTTGCGAGATTTTTTACTTATAACTGGATAGTCTTGAAATGATAGTATAGATTCCAGGGACAACTGATAGTGTATAGTATATGCGTTACAGGCGTTACGAACGTCATATTCTGACTATTTTGTACAGGTGGATGGAATACGAATTGTCAGAGAAGACAATTTAACCCTAAGATATCGGCCCATTTGTGCAATTAATTTATACAAAGAATATTCTTTTCCATGTTATGATCATGGTATAGCCAGGTATATTGGTCTAAGACTTTTAATTGTTATTGTTATTAAATACAGGTGACAATTATACTCAATGTAATCAAATCAAAGTTGAAAGAGGTGAATTATGTTAAAAAATAATAAATTGGTTGTTTTTTCACCCATGAGATGATTTCTCAGTCGTTCAGGTCAAGCTACAGTAAGTAATTGCTCACTCGGGAGATTGGTAAGTGGAGCGTTGAGATTGCTGAGTTACTTGCGACCAAGATTTGCTATTTTATTATATTTACATTTGTTTTTCATCAGTTCAGCAAGTTTACTACTGGTCACGACCTGTATAACACTCGCGATCATATAAAATTTGCATTGTTGGAAGCAACTGTGATAAATCTTTATTTATTAATTTAAATTTACTAGTATATATAAGAAATATTTTCACAATGGCTTATTTCACTTCTTTTGGCGAACATTTATGTAACATCTTAGACAAATTTTCTCATAGTTAATTACGGAAACATTCGCAAAAGATGGAATCCACGTATGAGAGAGAAAAAAGTACATTGTTGCCGAGATAAATGTAGGAATCAAAGGGCTATTAACATCGTTTTGCGGATGAGCGCCGACAGTAATTGCCGTGTCGGAGTGCGGACACAAAATTTATGGCATTCACTGCGTATAATTGAGTCGATTCCCCACTTACTGTGGTGGTCTTCCTGACACCTGCCAAATACACCCATAGTACTTTCTCAAATGAAGGTCTTAATGATATCGAGGTATAACCGTGCGGATAAATCAAATTAATGTTGCATGTATATGTTATATATATGTTATGACAAGCCTTTTAACTTTATATTTTCTTCTTCTATACTATAATAAAACTGTAACAAGTCGAAATCTGTACATTAAATATTTTTTGAAAATTTTAATCAGGGTAGACTATGTTATCGATATAGAAGCCAAAAATAATCTTTTTACAATTTTTGTCTGTCTGTCTGTCCCTATGAACACGCATCACTCTGAAAGTACTGAACCAATCTTGACGAAATTTGACATAGTGATAACTAATATTACGAGATTGCATCAAATATACTTTTTATCCCATAAAACGTAAAGGGTTCTTCAGGATGAAGGATTAAAGTCTAGAATCTAAACCCGTATTACTCTGAAATTACTGAACCAATTTTAACGAAACTTAACAAATTGATAACTGATATTACAAGGCTACATCCAGGATACTTTTTGTCCCATAAAACGAAAAGGGGTTCTCCAAGATAACGGATGAAATTAAAAAAATTGTAGTTCATGTAATTCTTGATTACGTGGCGAAAATATTTATCAGCTGAATTAGTTAGAAGTATAAAATCTAACGGCTAAATTCTATTAACGTATGTGTTTGTTTTTTATTATGAAGCATTTTATTTTCATTGATTCATTTTCAAACTACAACGATTGTAAAGAATATCTTATATTCTATTATTTATTACTATGTTAGAAAACTATAGTATTAAAATATAGTACCTATTTTTTTTTCGTACCCGATTAGGCCTTTTACATGCAACAGGCAACAGCCAAGCCGAAGTGTGCTGTGCACCCTTGAGCTGGTTGGCAAAATAAAATCGGCTGAGTGCCTTAAGCGCTCGCCTTAGCAGTCCGGTGAAGCTGTTAAGACCTTGCTGGGTCAATAGAGTAGTCATTTCGAAAAAAAAAAACAATTTTTTTACAGCTGTTGGTCATTAAAACAGCGGTCAGGTACTTTTTAGATGGCGTTTTAACATAATAATAGCTCCATGGCAAATGTTGTCATGTTGAAATTTGACAGAATACTGTGATTGTGGTTATCATTATAAAATTTAGATTAAGCTAAAAGTGATAAATAGTGGAATAATAAACTTTAAATGTCGTTTATTTTTTACAGAGCAACGCATTAGTTAGTTAGTTATAGTTATTCCAATTCCGTAAAATTCCATTTCAAAGTAGTGTCTTATAAATATAATAAAACTGTAACTAGGTCAAAACTTTAAAACATTAAATTTTTTTTGATAATTATAATCGAGGTGAACTATGTTATCGATATAGAAGTCAAAAATAGTCTATTTACCATTTTTGTCTGACTGTCTATTTGTCTCTGTGAGCACGTACCACTCTGAAAGTACTGAACCAATTTCGACGAAATTGACACAGTGGTAACTTATACTACAAGCATACATTCAGTGTTATAGATAATGTTTATTTTGGAAAATTATTTTCAATAGTTAATCACAAGTAATGTAATTTAAACTGACAAATATTAATTTATCGCCAATACTGGGAAGACATTTATCGGCAATATATGTAGGTTAGTATTTATTTTAATTGAACGCGGTAGGCGATGCTCCGAATGGGTTTAGGTTTATTTTAGAAAATTTCTCATATATCAACTATATTTGAGTGAGTCCCTGTATAGTTCGGGTCTACAATTGAAAACGGTAGATGTCGCTGCGATCGCGTTTCAGTTTTATTAAGATTTTTCGCGGATAACAATACGATTAAAACAGGTAATAACCAATTTTGTGCAAAAGGTCAGCTAGTAAATAAATAAAATATATTTCAATTATTTTTAGAAATGTCTGTCTTTCTATCTGTTTGGACATCTTTCCTTATGTTTGTATGAACACGCATCACTTCTAAACTATTGGGTTCATAAGAAACCTCATAACTCATAGTAACTAGTTGATACCAGCGACTTTGTCTGCGTTGTTCAATTTTTTTGTTATATCTGAAAGGGATTAGTTATAGCGTTTTCAACGAAAGTTCCCAGATAGCTTGACTTTTTCCGACACTTCCAACAATTACCGTTATATTTCAATCAATATACAAACATTAACGAAAACCGCGTGAAAATCCGTTTAATGCCTTTTGAGTTTATAGCAAACAGACAGACAGACGCAGCCGAGGACTTCGTTTAATAATTTAAACAATTAAAAATGTTAATAATTATTTTACATTTTCGAAATAGTTTTATAGTGGCAATCAAATTAGGCAAAGCCTATATCTTGGTAGCTAGAAAACGATTACACAGCGTGCTTTACAAGAAGCACCTTGTTTAATAATATATAGTGATACTCAAACAATCTTATACGTCTGAAGACAAGTTATAAATCCTTGCACGTTTTACATACAAGTAGGAGGAGTTCATCGTTTAACATGGTGAATTGTAATTTGGAAAGCTTAAAGAGGATAACACCGCTGTTTGGTTCGCAACTGGGAAAGCTGTATCACGTAGTCTGTAAGTAACTGGAGGCACGAATTTGCAGTTCTCCCGGGGAAATGTTTCTACTATAGCACAATGACGTACTTGCGAGGAGCTATAAGCGGATTATGAGAGGTTTCGAAGTAGGCTGCTTTGAAACTCGCAAGAAAAGCAATATCCATTATCTTGGCAGGGCTTTGTGTGCCGACCGCTGCGCATTGTCGGACGCTTGCATCGCGCTAGTTATATTGTTTGACTAAGGGGAAACGGACCTTGGTTTACCTAGACTATAAGGAACAATAAATTTAACATTCGTTATTAAACAATGCCTGAATGTAATAATCATTTTGAATTAACTTCAACAATTCATTGAGTAAATGGGTTTAAGTGTTTCAAATATTTAAACTATAATACATGAAATGTATATTTCATATTTTAATATGAAAAAAAAAATGTTTTGCAAATTTTTAACTAACGTAAAAATAGAATACGCCAATGGTAAGGATTATAATATTTCATATTTTAAATCATATCGAAATAGGTAAATAATATATGTAAAAGCAAATTTATTGCCATACGTATTCGGTGCTATTACAAAAAAGTTAATTACGTATAAAATAATTGCTTTAAAAATGTTTCGTACTAAATGCACCGCGCTCGCTCGAGGCAAGCTCGCGTTATCCTTTTTTCGCAAGTCTAACCTAATCTAACCAAAGCGAGACGAAAGAACAAGATGGTTGAACCTTATTAAAGCAAGTATTCAATACGTATTTAATTTTTTTGTAATGACACCGATGGTTTTCATTTAAATAGTTTCTTTTATTTACTTTATCCGTTTTAGAGTTTGACCACAATCCCAGCGGCCTTATACGACGATGTCTAAGTTTATACACAAGCTAAACCTATAAGGGAATTAACTTTCACGTGCATATGCTGAAAAACACCAATAGGTACGCTATAAATTTCATAGCATAAATCCGAGTTCCTCAAACTTATTTTCTCCATGTCATGACTCCGCGATCGACATAAACCACCTCAGTTATCTCGAATCACAGATATAGACAACAAATCAAAATTAAATGCAATATAATATTATGTAGTTGCATTCGATCTATACTAATATTATAAAGAGGTAAAGTTTGTGAGTTGGTGACGTTGTGAGTTTGTAACGTTGTACGGGGTACTCTCAGAATTTGAAAAAATCCTTCAGTGTTATATAGCTCATTTATCAAGGAAGGTTATAGGTTATATATCATCATGCTAAGAGCAATAGAAGCGGACCACTAATGAAGAATGTTTCAAAATTTGGATTTTGTTACTATTGA